>CM021108.1:470156699-470545099 GCA_007115665.2 Sequoiadendron giganteum | reverse complement strand
CGAGGGAGGGGGAGAGAGATAGAGGGTATAAGGGTTAAGGGTAGAGGATAGAGGGGAGAGAGGTAGAATTAGGATATAAGGGTTGAGGGTATAAGGGTAGAGGGTAGATGGGAGAGAGATAGGAGTGAGTGAGAGAGAGATATAGATTTGAGAGAGGGAGAGGGGGTAGGAGGGAGAGACTTGAGAGAGAGAGACAGAGGGAGTGGGAGAGAGATAGAGGGTAGAGGATAGAGGGTATAAGGGTTAAGGGTAGAGGGTAGAGGGGAGAGAGATAGAATTAGGGTATAAGGGTTGAGGGTATAAAGGTTAAGGGTAGAGGGGAGAGGGGAGAGAGATAGAATTAGGGTATAAGGGTAGAGGGGAGAGAGATAGAATTATGGTAGAGGGTATAGACAAAGAAAGAGAAAATAAATCTATAAAAAAAACCAACTTTCTCATAACGTGAGCGCATTTTGAAGAAGTAGAGATATGACTGTTTTTAGCAAGAAATAACGCGCTCACATTATAATGCAAGAACATTTTGGATTTATCTAAAAATGGTAAGAAACTCAATATACCTGTGTTATCAAGGCCCACATTCTTCATATTCTCTTGGTTCTGCGCGTGCTCCGACAAAAAGTAGCTTTTTGATGATGTGAAGTGTGCATGCATGTTTTTCACATTCCACCACCTTTTTCATGATATTTCCACCACCTTTGCATGAAATAGTAGAGTTTTCACGTTGAAAGGCATATAATATCAATTCAAGTCTGAATTCCATTCAAAAGTGATATACAATTGAAGTTTGGATGGGAACAAGCTTTTGAAAAAGTCAAATTATTTAGGAGTTTGAAGATAGAAGAAGAAAATTAGGCTACATAACTGGGTAGAACTCCTCCATTTGAAACTCTAGTTTTTAAGGTATGTGAAGTCTTTACACATTTTCTTTCATTCTACTATGGCTTGCTTTCATTTTTGTTATTTTTCATATTCCATGTTGATCATTGTTTGTCTATCATTATAACCTTAGGTTGTCAATGCACATTCTAAATTACACAATTCTATACACTTGTCAATTACATTTTTAAACCACATCCCTTGAGGTATTTTTTTATTTAACAATTGACTTGCCTTGTGTATGCTTCCAAATTTTGTATACACATATATATGACATAATTTTTAAGGAAGTAAAATAAAACATCATTTCTCAATCCTTTATTATGGATGTGCATACCACTCTCCAAAGCTTTCATTGAGGTTTTTTGTCAAGTAGTTATATACCAAGCAGTTGATTGCCTTGTCTATGCTACCAAATTTTCCATACATGTCTCTAAAAAATTGGAATATACTCCTCCCACATTGATATATCTTTGGAACTATTTTGGTTTTCATCTCTATTTCTAAATTTACCTCATCACTAAATCTACCTCATCACTTATGTTGTGATATATTTTAAATGTTTCCTTGATTAGTCTACCTACAACGAATTCTAACCCTTCTATCCACTGTTTCAAGACTCTTTATTCAAGGCTAAGTTAGCAACATGGGGAAGCTGCAACCTATCTTGCAATCATGGCTCAAAATGGAAGCATCGAGAAAGCATTTGAATAGTTTGACAATAATGTTTTCATATAAATGTATGCAAAATGTGGTAGTATTGACAAGTTAGTGAGCTTGGCAAGATAGTGAGCTCACTCACTAGCTTGCCAATGCGGTAGGGGCAGCGTATGCCTCATAGAAATGGGGTCTCATGGTGATGATGCATCACCATGAGACTCCATTTCTATGAGGCATAATCATCACCATGAGACCCCATTTCTATGAGGCATACACTGCCCCTACCTTCTCAACCCTACCGCATTGGCAAGCTAGTGAGTGAGCTAGCTTGCCAATGCTCCACTAGCTTGCCAATGCGGTAGGGTTGAGAAGGTAGGGGCAATGTATGCCAAAGAGAAATGGGGTCTCATGGTGATGTATATCACCATGAGACCCCATTTCTATGAGGCATACGCTGCCCCTACCCCCTAAACCATACTGCATTGGCAAGCTAGTGAGTGAGACCCCAATGCAGTAGGGTTGAGAAGGTAGGGGCAACGTATGCCTCATAGAAATGGGGTCTCACGATGATGTATATCACCATGCCAAAGAGAAATGGGATCTCATGGTGATGTATATCACTGTGAGACCCCATTTCTATGAGGCATACGTTGCCCCTACCCCCTAAACCATACTGCATTAAGCTAGTGAGTGAGACCCTATCGTGTTAGGGTTGAGAGACATATGGGGAATCTCACGATGATGCACATCATCGTGAGACCCCATTTCTATGAGGCATATGTTGCCCTACCTTCTCAACCCTACCGATTGGCAAACTAGTGAGTGAGCTAGCCACAATGCTCCACTAGCTTGTTATCACCATGACTATTGCCAATGCTGTAGGGTTGAGAAGGTAGGAGCAGTTTATGCCTCATAGAAATGGGGTCTCACAGTGATATGCCCCATTTCTATGAGGCATACGTTGCTCCTACCTTCTCAACCCTACCGCATTGGCAAGCTAGTGAGTGAGCTACACCACTAACTTTCAAATGCGGTATGGTTGAGAAGGTAGGGTCAGTGTATGCCTCACAGAAATGGGGTCTCATGGTGATGTATGTATATCACCGTGAGACCCCACTTCTATGAGGCATATGCTTCATCTACCTTCTCAACCCTACCACATTGGTAAGATAGTGAGTGAGCTAGCTTGCCAATGCTCCACTAACTTTCCAATGCGGTAGGGTTGAGAAGGTAAGGGCAGCGTATGCCCCATTTTTGTGAGGCATACACTACTCCTACCTTCTTAACCCTACCACATTGGCAAGCTAGTGAGTGAGCTAGCTTGCCAATACACCACTAACTTGACAATGTAGTATGGTTGAGATGGTAGGGGCAGTGTATGGCTCATAGAAATGGGGTCTCACAGTGATGCATGTATATCACCGTGAGATCCCACTCCTATGAGGCATATGCTTCCCCTACCTTCTCAACCCTACCATATTGGCAAGCTAGTGAGTGAGCTAGCTTTCCAATGCAGTAGAGTTGAGAAGGTAGGGGAAGCATATGCCTCATAGAAATGGGGTCTCACAGTGGTGTATATATCACCGTGAGACCCCATTTCTATGAGACAATGTATATCACCATGAGACCCCATTTCTATGAGGTATACATTGCACCTACCTTCTCAACCCTACCGCATTGGCAAGCTAGTGAGTGAGCTAGCTTGCCAATGCTCCATTAGCTTGCCAATGAGGTAGGGTTGAGAAGGTAGGGGCAGCGTATGCCTCATAGAAATGGGGTCTCATGGTGATGTGCATCACCGTGAGACCCCATTTCTATGAGGCATACGCTACCCCTACCTTCTCAACCCTACCATATTGGCAAGCTAGTGGAGAGCTTTCCAATGCTCCACTAGCTTTCCAATGCAGTAGGGTTAAGGTAGAGGCAGTGTATGCCTCATAGAAATGGGGTCTCACGGTGATATACCGTGAGACCCCATTTCTATGAGGCATACACTGCCCCTACCTTCTCAACCCTACCGCATTGGCAAGCTAGTGAGTGAGCTAGCTTGCCAATGCTCCACTAGCTTGCCAATGTGGTAGGGTTGTGATGCAAAGCAAGGAGACAAACATAAAAACAACACAATTCAAACCAAATCCAACAATTATTCAATTCTTAAAACCCCAACTTGAACTTATTTCATCATACCTTCAAGTTTTTCTTGTAGCATTGCAAATAGAGAATTTTCTTCACAACTTCCAAAAGAAATTCCAAACCCACAAAAGAATGGGCATTTCATATACCCATTAAGACATATTTTATCATATCTTCAAATCTCCTAGGGTCACTTTGGACCATCAACCCCAAATCACTGCTGTTACGCTGCCCCAAGGCCAAATTAGGCCCTTTTGCAAAACAACTACTATGTAACCTCCACCCCAATCACAAAACTTCATTCCCAGACCTCAACCAGACCCTAAATACATTGAATCAACAAATTTTAACCAGAGAAATGCCTACCAAGTCCACAAACCACTAAACCCTTGTTTTAGACCTATTTAGGCTTGCATAATGAGGGTTTATAGAAAATCTATTCCCCAAACCTCCAACAACTTTGTGAACACTTCAAACACATCATTTAAGGTATTCCTATGCTATTGCAACCATATCCCATCCTTTAACACTACAATTTCATAAAACTTCTATTCTTAGCCACCATTTTGGCTCAAAACTTGACTATAAACACCTAGGGCATCATTCCAAATTCTACAAAACTAGCCTCCCTTCTCTTATAAAACACTTAAAAACAACATCCTACATCGAACCATTTCATTCCACCAAGTTATTTCAAATTTCACTAGGTGGAATGGCCTAAAAACCCATTTTGTTACACCAAACCCTCTAAACAAGGTTTACAGACCCGTTCCCAAAAAGATTGCAATAAAAATCTTCTAACTTGATGAATTCAACCCAAGAAAAAACCATAACTCTCTTAAGTCATGCCCCCACAAAATTCAAAACATTTTAGAGAAAAAACACTCAGTATGGACCTGTACAGAGGTCTGCAATAGAAAATTACCAGTAAAAGGCAAGGAAAAACAATGTTTTGTTATTGTTTCAACTTCAAATACAATCATTCCAACCTTGCTTCAAGCCTTTCAAGGCCTTTTTAAACTTGAGCCTATCTTACAATCATGGCATGCCACATTACCACATTTTTTTAAGGCATTCCATCGAAAAAATTCATGTGACCTTTGTCTATGCTAGAAATACTCTTCTACAGGATGATTGTAAGTATTTTTTATGAAGCCTTGAATGACACATATTTCATTTATTTGAATGGATAAATTTCTTAGGAACTAATATTCATCTCATTACCATGCTATAGGTAAAATTATCCACCATGCCGAAGAAATGAATCAGAAATAAACTAACAGACGAAGAGTATGAAACCGAAAAAGCAAAGGAGAGAGAACGAGTGGTGACATATCATGAAAAGAAGAAATTGGATACGATTGATGAAACAAGCCAACTGAAGAGGAACCTCAACCATCAAAAAGAGAACATGCATTGGTAGCACAAAGGGAACGAATGTGAAAGCATCGTGGTTAGACAGATTTAGATACCATAGTTGGAGACACCCTCTATCGCAAGTGAATACGAAGGGACACCATTAAGCACAAGCGAATATGGAGGGACACCAAATACCACAAGTTAATATGGAGGGACACCATCTATCGCAAGTGAATATGGTTGGAGACCATCCACCACATCTCAAGTTGAGAGTACATCATCACTCGGATTTGACGAAGAAGGTATGCCATCATCCCCACGTGAACCTCAAGGTATGTCTTCTACTCTACCCTTGATTGAAGGTATGCAATCTAGCCCACCTCAATTAAATATTAATAAAATTCCTAATGTTGAGATGTATGTACCTAGGAGAACACCACCTATAATTTTGTGTAGAAATCCAAAGTATTTGATTAATATTGATGAGGATATTTTGCAGCATGTAGAAGGTAAGATTCCAGCACACACTTGTAGAAGATATGCTGATAACATTTGGAAATCATTCTTTGAAAGGCTAAATGAGACCATAAGATGTCAACTATTTTTTGAAATTATGTGGGGTATAAAGTATAGAAACATCATAAAGACTCTTGGGTTGAGAACATCGAATGCATCAAGTGAAAACACTATTGTGAAGAATCTAATGGATGCTTATGAGAGTGTAGGTAAGACCTCACGCTCAAAGGATAGTAATGTCACCCGATGTGTCATTACATTGATTTTGGTAAATAGTCAAACAAAGAGAGCTCGTCTCATTAGAAAGATGAGTGACCAAATGAGAATTAGTAGAAAAACTTTATCAAGAGCCATTCAAAGGCGACAAAGAATTGAGGGCACCGATTCAAATGAATTATGGGCATTCTCAAGGAGACTGCACAAAAAGATAAAAAAATTGTTGAAGCATTAAGAACACTAATTGAAGAGTATTGGAAGAATAACACAAGGCCATCTCCAAATCAAAGGGATGTGGTAAGAAGGAGAATTGGTAGTCGGAACTGTGAGCCACATCCAAAGCATTTTTTGGATACGACTCAAACCCAATTTTTTCATAAATTTCAAAAGGATTATCCTCAAATTAGTATTTTTCAAAGATATTTTGAAATGCTTAAACCCTTTTATGTCAAGATAAATCACACACGCACTACTTGTTGTTGTAGACTACATATTGAGTTCTCTAACCATTATGATGTTTATCATTCTATATGTTTAGATTTGCATACTAACGATGTTTTCTAGGATTGTAGCATAGAAGCCCCACCAACATCATCAAGAGAGTTATTATCAAAAAAATTATGTGAAATAAAGGATGGCCAAATATTCTATAGGACAACATGCTTGGATGGTTCATGTGAGCGTTGCGGTGGCTTGCAACGTATGCCAGTATATCAACATATGGAAAGCACAGATGAGGTGGGACAAAAACTAGTAGAGTTTGGGAAGTATAAAAAAATGGTACACATTACAAAAGACGGGTCTCAAGAAAAAAGGTTTGATTTGGTTATTCAGAAGATTCCAGTGTATCAGTTTATGTCCATGTTTTGTAACAATATAGTGTATGAGTATGCAAGGCATACCCATAGAGCCCGATGGCTGGACATGCAATTCAAGCTATGTAAGGACACATTTCCAGTTGGTAGCATAGTATTAGTGGTTGAATTTGCAGAGAACTACACTCTATAGCCATAGCGTGAGGTGCAGTCATCGAATTACAACTCCACAAAGGTTTCGATATTTGTGCACATATCATTCATTCATGTAACTGATAGTACAGAGGACCAAAGGAAGGTATTGAGGGATTATCACTTTTATATTAGTGATGATCGTACACATTCTCTAGAGTTCGTGCAAGGTTTCTTCCAAATGTTCTATAGTGATTTGGCTCAGAGGGGCATAGCATACGGTTGACATATAATATGGTCAGATAACTGTAAAACATAGTTCAAGAACTCACGCATGTTCTACTGGTTGAGCAAGATGCATGTCATTATAGGTGTTGAACATATGTGGAACTTTTGTGAGGTCGAGCATGGAAAGGGGGAGCATGATGGTGCAGGAGCATGTGTGAAAAGAGAATTAGCACAAGAAGAGTTAAAGTATAAAGATAGTGCAAAGGTTACAGATGAAAAATCAATCTTCGAGTGGTGTAATGCTTCGATGGGTCTAGGTAATGAAGGTACGTCTTTAGTTCATAAATTTTTTTGGTTGATGGATTATACTAACATTGCACCATATGAGGATTTTTGTACACTAATAAGATCGAGTGAGCTACACTCTTTCCTTAGCTCAGATGCAGGTTCATGGAATATCAATACACGGAAGATAGCATGCTTTTGTTCTTCATGTACGATGCAAGCATGGAATTATTGTGAGTCAGGGGAGTGGGTTGACAAATGGTTGACAAGTTATCTTAGCCCACTTCACACATATCGCCCTCCGATGACATTGGAACTAACACAGATGGAATCATCGGTTGACTTTGACCACATATCAGATCTAGTTCAACTAGGTAATATATCTACTTTCTTAGTTTTTAAAATTCTTATTGTTATCTTACTTTTTAGTGTATTTTTAATGTTGACTAATTTCAAGAGATTTTCTACACATATGAATGTAGGGCATGTTTATGCAGTTATTGCAAATGAAGACAACAAAGAGGGAACAAACTATTACTTGTGTCATTCTATTGAGGCCAAAAAGAAATTGGAGGCCCTAGTTATAGATGGAGAAAACATCAAATACCCTACAGACTCAGTTGTTGTTACTAGAACATGGCTTAGAAGGTACTGACATAAGAGTGCTAAACATTGGTTATTTCAGGACTTTGACATGCATCATAAGATTATTCATTACTTGAACCTTGTTGTGGCATCCAATGTTCGTTTGACCAAATATGGGGGTAGACCTTTGAACAAGACCTTGTGGAAAGTCCGTGAGTCTGACCATGAGACAATACTTGACACAATAAAGAGAAGAGCAGACCCAGATGGTTTGTTGGATTAATTTGTAAGTATGCATATTGGTTCTTATTAATTTATACTTGTATGCACATTAATTTGTTTGATTCCAATAGTATCATCTTCTTTTAATTTTCCTATTTTGTAAGTAACCTGCTAAAAATTGATTGGTGACCCCTTGCAAAAAATGCAGATTTATGAGCCATCCAAGAGAATCTCAGCCAAAAAAATAATGCAACATCCTTATTTTGATGATCTTGACAAATATCAATTATGATTTTAAGCCATTATAAAAGTGTGTGCGAAGATTGGTGAGAGAATTTCAAGTTATTCATTTGAAGTTAACCTTATCATGAGCACCTATTATGTAGACATTATAAGAGCATCTCAAATTTCAAGTTATTTTATTCATGAAAGGTGTTGTGTGCAATAGGTATCTTGGAACTCCTAGTGAAGATGTATGACCAAGAGTGACTAACTTGAGAGACTGACATGTCTATCCTTAATGGAAGCATCAAGATTTATGCCTTGTTGTTCCCAAGTTGGAACCAAATGGTGTGGATTTGTTGTCTGTAAGTGTCTTCCATCTATTTTCATTTCATTTCCATTTTGGATGCTCTTTCTTTTTCTTCGCGTATTTGTAAGTAAACTACTAAAAATTGAATGGTCTCTCCTTGCAGAAAATATTGATTTATGAGCCATCGAAGAGAATCTCAACCAAAAAAGCAATGCAATATCCTTATTTTGATGATCTTGACAAATCTCAATTCTGATTTGAAGCCATTATGAAAGAGTGTGTGAAGCTTAGCGACGAAATCTCAAGTTACTCATTTGAAGTTAACCTCATCCTGAGCACCTATGATGTAGAAATTATAAGAGAATCTCAAATGTATGAGTGACATTGTAAAAGATCTGTGAGAACGGAGTACCTAAGGCATTGTGCCTATGGTGTAGGGCACCTGGGCCTTCATTTTGTAAAAGGGATTTAGTATGTAGTGTCTTTATGTTTAAGGCCATGTTTTTGTTTTGAAATAAGTTCTTTAAGACCATGTTGTAATGTTTTGGGTCAGTTTTGGTTAAGACGAGTCATTTTGAGTCAATTTGGTAAAGTTGAAAAAATTGTACATTTGGAGGATTGAATAACAAAGATTCACTATTTTCTGAGTTTTCCTACATTGAATTTTGCTGCTACAACAACTTGTACATTTTGGTACAGCCTAGAAGTGCTCATTTGTGCATTGGAATTAATGGAGGAGAGAACTAAATTTCATTTACATATTGTCTCATTTAATTTCATCAGGATTTGAGTGAGTTATAGTGTTTTGATAGCCTGCTCTACATCAATATAACTAGCATACAGTCTAACTTATTATAAAAACTTCATTTATTAAAACAAATCAACCTAATGATTATATATCAATATCAATATAGCATACATTCTATTGAAATAAACACTTGTAATGAGATTTACTCAAATATTGAAAGTTATTGCTGCCCTCAAACATTTGTAATTCAAGCAATGTTATCCCTTAATAGTCCAAATTGTAAAAGGGCAACAATCTTTGATGGCCTATTACTCGGATACCATGTTAGTTATGGGAATTCTATCTGAGGCATTGGGATCACATAGGGCACCTCTACAATGACGTCTCTTAGTTTTTGTTATTTTAGAGTTGTTTTTTCTGTGGTGTTCAATTTTGACTTGATGGAAAAAGTGTCAAATGCAACCAGTCCAAAGTTGCAAAGTGGTGCAACTTTCATTTTGCAACTCGTGTGACCAAACAAACTGTTCCAAGACGTCAAAATAGGTATTTTTACGCTAGGCATGGTCTTCTTTTGCACCCAAACACATGGAATCGCTTCGAGCTACGTTCAACCGGATTGATCCATTAAGAGTCCAAAGTGCAAAATGGCTAAAAACTTCAACATATTGTTACTCGGATATCGTGATGCTTAGAAACTTCTCGTCTAATCTTATGGGATCATATTGGGCCCCTCTACAATAACCTCTCTTGGTTTTCACTATCTTGGAGGTATTTTACTATGGTAGCAAATTTTTACTTGGTGAAAAAGTTATCAAATGCAAGTAGTTGAAAGTTGCAAAGTGGTGCAACTTTCATTCCGCAACTTGTCTGACCAAACAAACTATTCCAACACGTTTGAATATTATGAAAATAACCACCCCTACGAGTGAATCCAAGGAGAACCCAAACTTCTATCCATAAAAGCAAAAAAACAATCAAGAGTCCAAAGTGCAAATTGGCTGCAAACTTCAGCATGTTGTTACTCAGATACCATGATGCTTAGAAACTTCTCATCTGAGTCTATAGGATCACGTTAAGCCCCTCTACAATAAAATCTCTCAATTTTATCTATCTCAAAGGAATTTTCCCATGGTGGAAAATTTTCACTTGGGGGAAAAGTTGTCAAATGCAAGTAGTTGAAAGTTGCAAAGTGGTGCAACTTCTGTTCAGCAACTCATGTGACCAAATGAACTGTTCCAACATGTTTGAATAGGTATTTTTATGCTAGGAATGATCCTCTTTCACACCCAAACATGTGGAATTGCTTTGAGCTACGTTCAACTGAATCGATCCCTTAAGAGTCTGAAATGCAAAATGGTTGCAAACTTCAGCATGATGTTACTCGAATACCATGATGCTTAGAAACTTTTCATCTAATCTTATGAGATCATGTTGTGCCCCTCTACAATAACCTCTCTTGAAATTCACTATCTTGGAGGCATTTTCCCATGGTGGTGAATTTTCACTTGGGGAAAAAGTTGTCAAATGCAAGTAGTTAAAAGTTGCAAAGTGGTGCAACTTTCATTCTACAACTTGTGTGACCAAACAAACTGTTCCAATGCATCCAAATAGGTATGTTTATGCTAGAAATGGTCCTCTTTTGCATCCAAACACACAAAATCACTCCAAGCTACATTCAACCAGATCGATCCCTTAAAAGTCCATAGTGCAAAATAACTGCAAACTTCATCATGTTGTTACTCAGATACCGTGATGCTTAGGAAATTCTTTTCTAAGCCTATGGGATCATATTGGGTCCCTCTACAATAACCTTTGTCAGTTTTCGCTATCTTAGAGGCATTTTTCCATGGTGGAAAATTTTCACTTGGGGAAAAAGTTGTCAAATGCAAGTAGTTGAAAGTTGCAAAGTGGTGCAACTTTCATTCTACAACTTGTGTGACCAAATGAATTGTTCCAATGCATCTGAATATGTATTTTTATGCTATGCATAGTCCTCTTTCGCACCCAAACACGTGGAATTGCTTTGAGCTATGTTCAACCGAATCGATCCCTTAAGAGTCCAAAGTGCAAAATGGCTGCAAACTTAAGCATGTTGTTGCTCGAATACCGTGATTCTTAGAAACTTCTCATCTAATCCTATGGTATCTTATTATGCCCCTCTACAATAACCTCTCTTGGTTTATTCTATTTTCAGGTCATTTTCTCATGGTGGCAAATTTTCACTTGAGTAAAAGTTGTCAAATGCAAGTAGTTGAAAGTTGCAAAGTGGTGCAACTTTTGTTCTGCAACTCGTGTGACCAAATGGACTATTCCAATGCATCTGGATGGGTAAATTTATGCTAGGAATGGTCTTCTTTTGCACCCAAACACGTGGAATCGTTTCGAGCTACGTTCAACCCACTTGATCCCTTAAGGGTCCAAAGTGCAAAATGGAAGCAATCTTTGACGGGCTATTACTCAAAAACTGTGATGCTTAAAAACTCTTCATCTGAGCCTATAAGATCACATTGTACCCCTCTACAATAAAATCTCTTGGTTTTTGTTATCTCGGAGTCATTTTCCCGTGGTGTTCAGTTTTCACTTGATGGAAAAAATGTCAAATGCAAGTAGTGTAAAGTTGCAAAGTAGTGCAACTTTCATTTTGCAATTTGTGTGACCAAACAAACTACTCCAACATGTCTCGATAGGTACGTTTACACTACGCATGGTCTTCTTTTGCATCCAAACATGCGAAATCGCTCGGAGCTATATTCAACAAGCTTGATCCCTTATGATGGCATGCAAAACAATCGAAAAGAGAAACATACACACAACGGTTGAGAAGTCCAATTTTTCCACACAAAAAGAATACGATCATCCTCAAGTCTCGCAAGCGCAAGAAATTTTTCAATTATCCTCCTTGCCCTTACAACAACATACAACCAATTGTAAATGCGTACAATGGTGGAACTTCAAAACATTTTATTTTTCCTCAATTAACAACTTTGGTTGTGAATTGAAATGATTTGCTATGCTTGAAAATTGGAGTCTAAGAGAAACAAGTGATGCTCTCACATACATTTATTATTTGGTGTGATAAATAAAGTTTCCACCATTGAGTCCATTTCTTATTTGTATTATAAATTAGAACTTTCTTTCTCCCGAGTCCATTTCCTATACAAGAAATAATATTGCAAAAAGTTGACATATAAATCTTTCGACGTGTTTATATGGTGTTTGTATAATAATGTGTCAAGAAGTTAACTACTTCATCTACTATGAATATTATGTTTTGCAAGTGTTGTGAAGATTATGCATCCTTTTCTTAATTGAGTTGTTCCAATCAAAGGATTAAATATATTGGAATCTTTTTATGAAACATTTCATGGAATACCAATTGAAAACATGTTTTTTGCTTTTAGATAAAGCATTTCATGGAACTCTTTGGATTAAACTAAATTGAGATATGTAAGAACAAGGTAGAATTAGGAAATACATTGCTCAAGGATCTTAAATAAGCCTTCTCTCCCGTTGCAATTTTGGGTGGATTATTACTTTCAATGTATTGGGAATGCTTTTCCTATTTTCTAGTTGGAAGTTGCCATTCTAGAAGGCTCATCTCTTGATATATTTTATACTCATTCTTAATCAATTATCAAGTTAATAATCCGTGCATTTATTTATAGTTAATCTTTTCTTTTCAATTTGTGCAATTTTGGAATTTGTAACTCTACTAGTATTCCTAGAAATATTGAATTTGTTTAGCATCGACTAATAAAGTTATTTAGAATCAATCAATTGATATTCAAGACAAACCATGAAGGACAACAATGATCAATGCTAAGGCTAAGCAATTAATAAGTATACATGTGAATAAGTCAAGCATGTACATGTGAATAAGGGAAGCACAAGTACTCAAAAACACATAAGCCTTGAAGTATACACACGAATACATAGTATACTCAAATTAATACAAAGTATATGCATGAATACAAGGTATATGCATGAAAACACGTAAGTCGCAAAGTATACATTGGAATACATGTAAGTCACAAAGTATACACATAAGTTGTAAGGTATGCAATTGAATACACGTAACTCATATCTATTGAACCATGGATTTATAATGCAAATATGGACACCATCAATAAAAAAGATTTGTATTAACCAAATATCCATGTAGGCATACATCAATATATGTCGATATAAGTATAAAATATAGGTAAAAAATAGCCATATAGGCTTACGAGAATTTCATATAGGCATGCAATGTTAAATATATCCAATACAAAATATGTACAAAAATGTCATATAAGCATCCACCAAAGGGCTCTGGAATCAAAAGTCATCACTCTCCATGCTCTCAAAATAAACTATTGCCCTTTGCTTGTCGATCGGATGGCGATACGTCTATCACTCTTTATGCTGTGGTCAAGGAGTGCTCTTGGTGCTCCTCCTAGGGTTTAGTTCTTGGTCAAGTCTTATCTATTACAGTAAGAAGTAAAGACATTAATATATAGAAATCACATTAAAAAATGATATATTTAACAAAATAATCACTTACCTCCATCTGATGATCACTCTCCATGAGGGAAATATTCAAATTCCCATGTTAAGGCATGTTGAAGTCCTGTATAAACCATCCAAATAGAAATTAAACTACGAATTAATAATTGTTTTTTTTTTTCACTAACTAACATCTTTAACAACGAATGTAAATTAAAATTTAGTAATTTTCCTCATACCTCCCCTATCATATCCATCGAGGATTCTATAGCAGATGAAACACCGATCTCCATTGCCCTCTAAACATTCGGAGGTGTTTCTGCTTGCAACATTTGAAAATAAAACACCAAATTATTCAATCACGAAAACTACAATAGTGATCCACCTCATGACTTATAATGTATGAGATAATGAACAAAATTTTGAGTACTTATTAAACTATATATTTCTAACTATCATGCTTACTATTTTCCCTATCCATATCTTGTTCAAAAGCACATGTTTTTAGGCTTTTACCCATAGCAGCAAGTCGGTGAACCATTTGATAAAATGCTTTCATAGACATGTACGATAACTGTGGTGGCATATAGAAGGCAATGAACTGTTTAAAAAAATGCCTCAAAGAAATGGGGTCTCATGGTGATGGAATACCCTTACAAATGAATGCACATCATGGCATTCCATCACCATAAGACCGCATTTCTTTTAGGCATTTTTTCAAACAGTTCATTGCCTTCTCTATGGTATTATTGCTTACTATTATGCTTTGATAGAAATTTTTCCAAGCATCCATAGTTTGTTGGAAAGCACCTATTTTAGGCTTTTAGACATAGCAGCAAGGAATTAAGTAGTTTGATAAAATGCTTTGGTACACATGTATGGAAAATGTGGTATCATAGAAAAGGTAGTGAGCTCTTTGAAGAAATGTCTATAAGAAATGTGGTCTCATGGTGATGGAATGGCATTCCATCACCATGAGACCACATTTCTTCAAGGCATTTTTTCAAACTACTCACTGCCTTGTCTATGCTATTGCTTACTATTATGCTTTGATAGATTTTTTCCAAGCATCCATAGTTTGTTGGAAAGCACATTTTTTAAGCTTTTAGCCAGAGCAGTGAGGAAATGAACTATTTGATAAAATGCTTTGGTAGACATGTATGGAAAATGTGGTAGCATAAAAAAGGCAGTGATCTATTTGAAAAAGTGCCCCAAAGAAATTGGGTCTCATGGTGATGGACATCACCATGAGATCGCATTTTTTTGAGGCATTTTTTCAAACAACTCATTGCCTTGTCTATATTATTGCTTAATATTATTCTTTCATATATTCCTTCCAAGCATCCATAGCATAGACAAGGCAGTGAATTGTTTGAAAAGATGCATCAGTAAAAAGTGGTCTCATGGAATGCCATGACAAGAAAATGCATTTGGAAGCTGCTCCTACTTATTACTTATGCTATGTAAAGTAATTGCATCACTACTTATGTTGACTTTCTAAAAAGCTATATTGTAGTTGAAATTTTGTCATCTATCAACATCTAGTTATTAGTTATGGAATGTGAAGTAATCTTTTGAGTTTGAAAGATGTGCAATGCAATGTAATCAACGATTAATATAAACTACACAAATCTATTAAGTACAATTTATTAGGTAAACTCTTTATTCTATTACCTATGTGTAGGTTTGACTAAATCCACTGGCACTAGGAGGTGCTCCCTCGAAACCTCCAATATTAGCCTATTCAACATCCAAAACCACATATTAAAATACCATTCATAAAACAATGTTATTAACATGTAATAAATTTATAATTATTTACTAGTTATATACCTCAATGGTAGGTGTGGTGGAGAAATAAGTAGGTGTAGGTCCGGTGTATCTAGTATCAACACTGTGACCCTACAATTTTATTAAAATCATAAAACTAAATTAGTTAATCTTTCATTTCAAAATCAAAATTTAATAAATTAAATTCAATGAACATGCTAACTTTTACCTGAGTATCAATGTCATAGGCCTCATGCAAAATGTCAGTTGCCCTCACCATCTCCATAGTTGTACACAGATCCTGCGTAGTAGCCTCCTGAGTGTTGGTGGGGTTATATGAACAAGTCATCCCGCAAGATTGACACAAATAGGATCGAATCTCACCACTCGAAGACTCCCCTAGATGGCGTTGTAGAATAGGGATGGCATGCTGGATGACACTCTGGGTCAAAGAGTTGATGGCCTGTAAAGTCTCTACATCGACACTCTCCTTTGCGACGGAAGGGATAACGATGTGCTCATGAGGCAACCTAGCGAGAGGTCATCTCCCTTGTCACGTAGGATCCTATTGTGCACCGGGTCTATCTTGAGCCGACCCCCCACTTCTCCCCTGGAAGTCCCTCATATCAAAATAATTTGGGATTTTGTTCAAGATGAACTCATAGTATAGTTTCCTAAGGAAATACTGTGAGACTTCACAATTGTTGCATGGTGGGTAATCAAAAAACATGTACCACCTATCCCAAAAAAAGTTCCTAATCTATTGGTGATGGCACCAATGAATAGGAAACCTCTTCGCATTGAGGGTAAGATTTTCATTTGTGCATGGTTCAGTGAATAATGAGCACAAATCAAATTTTATAATTTTTAAATCTTTTACATCTTTATATGATAATTTATCCTGGTAATAAGCCCTAGCCGCCTGCCTCCTATCTTGCCAACCAGTTAATTGTTTGTTGATTGAATCTACATGTTTTAACAATTCTTTGAGTGAAGTTGCCAAGGTCATTCTTTCCGTAGTTGAACCATTTGGACCATTCAACCTCTTGATTAAATCCTCAATTTTTTTTTTATTGTTCTCAATTTCACTCATTAAGTTTTGTTGAGTACCAGGAGGATGTTGAGGGATTGGTGGAGGAGATTGTTGTTGTGGTTGATTAACTTGAGGATTTTGTTGTTCTTGTTCTTGTTGTGCTTGTTGAGGATTTTGTTCCTCTTGTTGTTGTTGTGCTTGTTGAGGATTTTGAGGAGGGTTTTTAGGTTGATGAACATCTCCTACAAATTCAAAAAATAAGTATCAAAAACAACCTAAAACTAAAAAATTCAAAACAAAAAAATAAACAATCCTTACCTCTCAGAAATCCTCGTTGACGTGGTGACATCCTAGCAATGAAAAAGTAACAGTTTGATGAAGAATTTTGTAAAATAGCTCCTCCCAAAATGCGAGTGCGGAAATTATGGGTTTTGGCCATGGGCACAAAAAAACATAATCACAAGTAAGAATGATTTCGATTTTTTTTTTTTGCTTTTAATAGCTCATAACGCAAGCACGTTATAACCCGCTTGTGTTATGGGCTCATTGTGGTTGAGCCTCAGGATCGTCACACTAAGCCATAACATGAGCGTGTTGTAATGCACTTGCATTATGAGCTTTCAAAACTTTTTTAAAAATTTGGCCACAAATTGGCTACCCATCATTTTGCACCCGCCCGTTATAGAATTTTGATTTTAAATCATCATTGTAACCCTTCATTGCCATGAAGAAGGGGGTCCTACCAACATTTTTACAGAGCTTCCAAAGCTCAAAATTTTTTGATAACGACACACAAGAAAGTGGCTCAAACTATTTCCTTGGACCCCCATGATAATTCTATGATTGAAAGAAAATGTAAAAAAATTTCCCTCAACAACAACAATGCAAATAAGATAGAAGTTAATAGTCCACTAGTTGTAATGGTAGTTACAAACACATAGAGAGAAATTAGAAAGTGTGCATCATCAAGAAGGCCCATGCCAAAATCTACTATCTTCTAGAAAGATCTGCCAAAAGTTTTAATGATGGTTTTTCATGGTTCGAGGTCAATTGTATCTTTGGTTGGGTATCCATAATCTTAGGCCAACACCTAGAATTCATGTGAAGGAGGTCACCAATATTAGTAATGATTAATGATATTAAAATCCACCTGCAATCCGAGCATTTATGAAAAGGTTGCCTTGAAAACATGTGAGAAGCCTTTATAGAAGTACTTCACAATCCCAAAGGTAAAAGAAAATTAATTTCCATGGCCTTTAAGATTGTAAAAAATAAAAGATAAGTCTTGTCAAATCCTTCCCCTCGTAACACAATATCTGTTTTAAATGATTACCCTTCAAAAAAATATTTCCATAAGTGTAAATCCTCTTAAAACTTAGTTTTTCCTTATTTCTTGTCTTATCTAAGATCATGAAATTATTAATTGAGTTTTGTCAGGGAAGAATCTTTCCTCTATTACTTTCCTTTCATGTCAAACCAAACTCAATGGCCTACCATATCATATAATAACACATGGTTAAATGACATATACAAATTGACATCGGCAAAACATTTTATTAGTCACCATTCTATCCCTCCATTTACATGTCAACATCTGAGCTAAAAGTTTTGAATTCAAAAAAAGGTTGTAAAAGCAAGAGAATAACTAATCCCCAGAGCTAACATTACCCATTTCCACAAATAGAAGTGACACTGCTCAAATGATCCTTTGAAACCCAATCGTTTATATGTAGCGGGATATTCTCAAATTTCTAGAAAATCCATTAGAGATTAGATAGGCCAATATTAGAAGTCGAATCAATAGCTCTCTTACCTTCTCTAAATATGTGATGTAGAGAGTACTAATCAAAATAATTAATAACTCTTTTTGAGTCCTAGATCATTCTCTTGATCTTCCAAGGGGGCTCTACCTGACCACTAAGTGACTCAAGAATAAATTTTGAGTTCCCTTCAATGATGACCTTAGTAAACCCAAGTTATTTTAGTATCTTTATACCTCTCCAGGCAGCAGTGGTGTAATGTCCCCTTGTCCTAGGTAGTGGTCAGACGTGGTGGTTAGCCTACCGAATGGGTTCCTGTAGGCTAACACAGTGGATAGAGAGCTCTTTCGGGGGTCTTGTGACCTTTTCAGAAGTCTGTGTGGCATTTAAGGATCTTGGAGCCAGTCTCCTATTTTCTTAGGAAGGGACTGACAATTCACATGTGACCACCCAAAGCTTTTGGAGCCTGGCAGGGGGCCATATGAGCCATTTCAGATGATTAGAGGCAATTTCCAAATTTTTAGGGGTGTAGACACATAAAATTGACCTAGGCCTGGGAACTCAATTTTCTCATCAATTCCTCTAAAACATAATTTAATTATGTCTCTCTGACCAAATTCAACTATTAATGAAATAATGACCAAATTATTTAATTAATTCATCTCTCTTATTCTTCTTGACTATTTAAATAAATCACATTTATTTAAATATGCCACTAATGTCTAAAGTCCTTTTTAAATTAAATAAATTATTAAATTTATTTAATCCCCTTTTCCCTTTTCATTATTTAAATAAATTAAGTTTATTTAAATATGTCTCTAATATTAAAGTCTTCTCATAATTAAATAAATCCCCCACAATTTATTTAGTTATCAACATACTTCTTCCACGATTAAATAATTTAAAATTAATTATTTAATTGTCTCATTTAATTCATTTCCAAATTTAAGTAAAAATCATTTATTTAAATTTCTCTCTCTTCAAGTAAATAAATTAATTATTATTTACTATCACATGAGTCCACCATTTTGAATTAAATTAAATAATTAAATTCAAAATGACATTTCCCTCCACAAATTAAGTAATTTCTAAAATTTCTTGATTTTCTAACTCATTCTTTCTCTACTTACTAAATCTCATCTCACTGTCACACATATTCTCATTCCTTGATTTAATTTCTTAAATTTATCTTGTCCACTCATTTTGAATTTCATCTTAAAGTTTCCCTAACCCTAATTAAGGGGTTGTTATTTTGAATCTTGACCATAGATTCTAGGGCACTTCTCAATCTTTAATCTCATCCATCCATCCAAAATTGTATTTTCTATAAAATGACAATTTTGTCCTCATTTTTTCATCTCTTAACATCTTGAAAACTCTTGCAAAATCTTATATATTGAGTCTTGCATTTGCTTATATTTGTCATTTAGCTATTTAGTTTTGCATGTAGGATTTACTTCTCTTGTATATCATTTGAATCCTTCAACAATTGTTTAGGACTAGTCAATATCTTAGATTGTTCATCATAATTTGAGGGCAATCTCATACTTTCAACAAGCTAGAAGGTGTAATGGAGGTCAGCCATGGAGGATGAAGAACTTGGGTGAGATTGTTTCATTAATTTCTTTGTTTATTCCTTTGCACTCCATTATTTATTGTGGGTTTTTACATTTTTTGCATTTAATATGCTAACAAACTCTAATAAAAATTACCCTCAGTTACAAGGGGAATCTCTACTTTTTAGAAGGAGACTAACAGTTGGCTTGCTTTGTTTAGACATCACCCCGAGATTAGTTGCAACATTAGTTTCCAGTTGGAGTGATCAGGTGATGGTTTCAACATGAAAGATGAAATATTAAAGTGTTAACTTTAATATTTTAATTTAATGAAGTAAAGTGATTAATTCTTAAGTCAGTTTATAATATTTTAATAAAGTGATTATTTAAAGGGGACTTTATTATTAAAGGTGATATAAGAGTTAAATGGAAATTAATAAAGTGATCTATTTAATTATTCTTTATTAATTTATTATATTAAAAGGGAGACATAAGGACTTTATCAAAAAGGGTTTTAAATGATTTTAAAAGTATACTTCATAATATGAGTTAAAGTGTCATTTTAAAAGAGGAGATATAAGTGATTTTTAAAGTATACTTTAAATTATGAAGTTGTGCACCAAATTAAAAGAAATTAAAAATAAATTGAATGAAATAGAATTTAAAATTGAATTTGAGGTGAATTATAAAAGGGCATTTTGGAATTCATTTAATTCATTCAACACTTGGCAAATTTCAACAGTTTTTGGTTGTGAGAAGAAATAAAGGTTTATGCTGCAAATTCAATCTTGGAGAATGTGATTTCTCTCATATTTAAGCATTCTACAAGCATGAAATATCAACTAATGTTCGCTCTTCAGGTGGCTACACACATGAGTCACATTTGTGCTTATTTGGAGATAGATTATTCAAATTTTCGAAAGTTCTTTGTCTCAGATCAGAATATATATATATATATATATATATATATATATATATATATATATATATATATATAATATTATTCTTTGTTGATTAAGGATCAAACTTGGAACATGGGGGTTTATTGAGGCAGGTCACACCATTCCTTGTCACCCATACTTCTTCATGATAGCCATGTGGGGTTTTATGGAATGAAATGCTTAAGCTCTTCAGCCACAAAATTTATCATTTTTGGCATCCAAAAATATGAGAGCATTTGTATTTAATTTTGGAGGTGTTATTTTGAGGGTTTAGAGGAAGGTGTCCATGTTTGCAAGCTTCCAGTTTGTTGGTTTTATTGCAACACCTTGAAAAAGTGGCAAACTTTTTATGGGTATGTGTAACAACCCTGGTGTTCTACTCAATAAAATTTCCAATGTTTTCACCTCAAGTGGATAAACCATGATGCCATGACATAGCAATAAAAAAATTTCTTTCCATAATGTAAATAACATGCACATTTGAAATAACACTATTTCCAAACTTCCATTGCATTTCAATGTAATTTTACAAATCTTTCCATAACATAGATGTCATATTGAAAGAACTCAAGTTTATCATTCATGATTACATCCTTTCATTTATATGGGTACATGATACATACATAGCTCTTCTAAGATTCATCTAGAAATAGATATACAAACTGGTCCTGATGCCACCGTAATGGTCCATACATTCTAGATTTCACTGCTTCCTGGTGCATAAACTCTAGTTGTCCCCAATGCTAGTGCAAACATCCACAAACCTCAGCTGCCAAATAATGAGGAGAAGCATCACTCAAGCACTTTTCCGCCAACCACGAACTCAAATGTAGTCCCCTACACATCTACCTTGTAGGTGAGATGGCCCTACCATTCAACAAAGAGATTGGTTGGTAAACCCCATAACAATAGCCTATCTAAGCTTAGTGTTGTGTCCTACAAACTAGAACCTAATCATACGTTCATCTTCCCTATGAGTATGAAAATCCTAAACTAGAATGCATAAATGGAACAAAATGAACTGACAGTGTAAACAGTGGCAACTTACACTACTTCAGCCAAAGTATTCTCACTCAGTACTTCGAGTGATAGTCATCCCATTCATATAGCTCAGTTTGGATTATGACCATTCATGTACCATGCTTAGGTAATTTCCTCTAATGGGTAGTCTTTAACCCCGGAAATAACCTACTCCCCTTTTTTCCCAAAATATAATGGTTACTCTACCAATTGAGCCTAAGCATAAGTTACCCCTTCAATGGACATTCCTATCCTAGGTATAACATATGAGCTTTTCTAGTCTACAAATTAACTTTTCATATACAAGCTATTCACTTCAAAAGACAAGCTAGTCCCAAGTATAACTTTATAATCTAGAGTATGGCTACATAATCATAGATCAAGTATTCATATATAACTTACTCCCTTCAGTAATATATCACATCAGTAAGTGATTCTCATCAAGAGTATAATCACATCAATGAATGACCTCAATAGAAGAATAATCATATCAATAGATGATTCCATTCGAGAGTGTATTCTCCTTAATTAAAAGGGTTTAAACAAAGAGTCTACTCTTTGTCAATACTATAACATCGTATTAAGAGTCTAATACAACTAGTCAAGTAGCAACTCTAACTTACTAGGTATTTCCCACCTATGTTCCAAACATATAGAATTCCATAAACTCAAGTGATTTGGCTTAATCACAAAGTTGATTTTAACCTTGATACATCCTAATCTTAGGATATAGTCATCAACCAATGACTAGTCTGATTATATAGGTTACTCTAACCCTATATATTCCAATCAAGACCAATTGAGAAACTCAACCAAGTAGGCTATTCCAACCCATAGGTTTTAATGAGTAGTCAAGTATAAATCCCAACCTAGTAGGTAAAACTCTACCCAAAGTCTCATTCTTTAATCAGATAATACTTCTCAACCCTAATAGGTTAATCTAAACCTAGGGTTCCATTAAAGAGTATAGTATGATCAAGTGATCATTTAAATAAAGATATTTGATGTGGTTTGCACAACGTCACATCATATATTTCGTACCTTCCCGTTTTAATGTTAACCCTATCATTCCCAAGGTTTCATACTGTAGACATGGAAAATATACAAGTTGACCAATGCACTTGATCCCGACTACTAACATCATTCCGTCTTAAATCACACTCTCAGCTTATCATCACTTTTCATCTCTTAATTAAATAAATCATTATTTATTTAATTAGGTCTTTCTCCCTTGTTGATTAAATTAATCAATTTAATTTAATTAATCCTCTATCCCTCTTTAATTAAATAATTCATCTTATTTGATTAAATCCCTAAAGTCCTCTTATTAAATTGAATAAATTAAACATTATTTGATTTAATCTAACATTATCCCCTTTAGTTAAATAAATCAAAACATTTATTTAATTAAACCCTTCCTCTCAATTTGATTTAAATCAATGCATAAATTTAAGTCTAAATTGTCACATCTCCTAATTCCTCATTAAATTAATTAAACCATGATTAATTTAATCTTAATGTGTGTCACATCCTCTAGAGAATGCAACTTGCACAATAAATCAATTACTTTGATTTATTAAATTCACCTATTTTCCCTCAACATAGAATAAAAGAGGAATATTCCTTCAAATTTGAATTCAAATCCAAGTGGATTTTTCCTTCCAAGAAAGCATTCACTCCTCTTACATGTCCTTGTGCATTGAGCCAAGTGGAATTTATTTCATTCTTTTTTCCCTCTTACATGTCATTTCCTCAATTTCAAATTCCACCTAATATCATTTATTGGCACTTTGATCAAAATGTGCACAACCTTCAACCATTCACATCTTGACAAGTGGCACTTGGCCATTGGATGTTGAATGATCCCACATTACTCAATTTCACTCTTTCTTCCAATTTGGAAATCTATAAATGAGAGACTCTTCCTCTCATTCTATCATCCACAATCCAAGCAAGTATACTATACTTCATTTCATCCACAACTTATTTGTTTCATATGAATTTTTCATCACTTTCATGATTTCATGGCAAGGTTATGACAAAATTTCATCAAGGAGCTTCAATCATCTACAAATCTTCATCAAAACTTGCATAGGAGTTGGGAAAGGGCCAATTTCTACACATAATTGGCACCAATTCCCCCATAGGATCAAGAGTTTGCATTGCTTAATTAGGATTTCATTTATCTTTCATGTTTTTTCTTCATTTTTCCTATTATTGAGCATTGCAAATAGATTTCATGGGGAATTCTTGTTTTATCTTGCATATGAACTTACTAATGTGTTTGTTTCTTGTATTTGTGCAGGTATAGGATTGGGGTTCACATTTTGGCGCTAGAAGGAGGGGAGAATCAAAGATTTCAACATGTTTTTTTTTTAAAATTCTGTGATTTTTTGTTAACTTTTGTGTCTACAGGAAACTGTACTGCTATTAGTTCAATGGCGCCATATTGCACCGCTACCAGTTCAACGGCACTATATTGCACCTCTCCAAACTCCAAACTCCACCGCTGGAGTCTTCCCGCCCACAAATTTGAATTTCCAAACTACGCCGCTAGTTTCTAAACTCCAAACTACGTCGTTGGGTGGAAATAGCACTGCCTTTGCGCTCTCTGTCCTGCTGCAGAGCATCGCTCTCAGTTGTAAGTGATGCTATATTGTGTTGCTGGATTTTCTAAACTCTGCCGCATTTGCTAACTATGTCACTGAGTGACAGTAAAAAATTCAAATTTGCTTTTTTTTTGACATGTGCCTTTTTGTTTTCAGGTTTTTGGACTATTAACCTATTTACTATCTCTGTATTTTCTAGTTTTCATCATTTTGCAGGTTAGGGTAAGGAGGAAAGAAAATGTGGAAGGCTACATAATGGCATCATTCTTATCTTATACCAAGTGTTTTAAAAAACTTTAGTGTTTTTTAACACTCTTACAGAGTTCTCAATCTCTCTTAAGAAATTTGTCGTCTTTTTATGCTCTAGGGAACACTAAATTTCTTTTGGGCTCTAAAAAGAACAATACAATTTTTTTTCAAATTTCGCAAACAAAGGGCTTAAAAAGAACCTTAGAAACAATTTACTAGATTTGGTTTAAGTTTTAAGAATTGAACAAGGCAAATCCCACATTTGATTTGGTGCTATAAAAAGAATTCATTTTGCTTTGTGGATTTAAAATGAACAAGTGTTGTTTTGTTTTGTAATTATTCACTCAAAGTAATATCATCAAAAGGATGTATGCACTTCTCTCGCACCTCACGGCGACCTTGAGAATCAAAAGCTATTTTTGTGGTCTTAAGTTGAGTGAAATAATTGCCTCCGCATTTCATTTTGGGATTAGAATTTAACCAATCTTGCGAGTGTGAGCGTGGTATATTGTGAGTGTTCTCCCTTTGTTTTTTAATGAAGGTCAATTGAACTATGAGATATGCTTGCTTGCTTTTTTTTATCTTAGCGGGCTTGCTTTGTGGAAAAAATTAATCACCCAAGGGGATGACCCAACCAGGAACACGCTAAAGCCAAGCGACTTCCACCCGAGATATAAGTGAGTATATTGGAACAAAGGCCAATATCACGAGGATTATTCTGACGAGAATGGCAGCAATGGTCTCTCGCCGTACTGGATAGTCCCCCATGAATGAAATGCCTGTATTAAAACCCCTTGTTTAGCAAAGGCCAAAATCCTATCTATTTGTTGGTGCAAGAGGTCATGTCCTTTGAATCCACCCCACGTATACATGTGGTTCTGTTGTAGAGATGAAAAGTATGCCATGGGAGATTCATGGTTACTGATGCTTGATTGACCCGAGAAGCGAGTGCACTGTAAGGGGGATCTTATATGGTCAAGCATCTACTCATCCACACTGAATATGCATAGCTAGATTTATCCAAGTGGGAACCCAACAAATATTGTCTTTTCAGCCTAGGATTGTACATGTTCTCAAAAATAAAACACTTTGCTTGGATCTAAATCATTGGGAAACAAACATTCACAAAAGCCTCAAGATTTCAAACACTTTGGAGGAAACAAATACCCTTGGTGAATACATGTGCTCTTGCTTACCCTAGGGATTCTATCCTTAGAGGTTTCTAAGTGCTTGGGTTTAATCATCATTTGTTTTCACTAAAGTCAACCTAGGAAACTGTGCTCTTAAAACCTTGATTTTCACATAATGGACCTTGTGGAATGAAAAGGAATTAAGGCATAGACATTTATCTTGAAATCATAATCAAGAATTTTTTTTCAGTAAGAGGAACTCATTAAGAAAAGATAAGGACAATTGGACCTCACATGTGTTCTCTCAAATGATTTCCTGTAAAATCAAAATCCAAAAACCAAGGTTCAAGAATCTTAGTCTAAAGGTTCATGAAAAGCGTCTTTCCATGCTTGTTGAGGTTAGAGAAATATTGGTATACAATTTATACAAGAAGGCTTCAAAGAACAACCCAAGTTTGTATGAGTTCTATTATCAACAAAATCCAACTCTTTTTCAAAAGTTTGCTTTTCTCACATAGGAAGTATGGCATGTTCTTCAATATCGAGGTCTTGTAAGATGGATTCTGGTCTAGGTCAAGTCTAGGATCAAAATCATCACTCTCATCCATCTATCCATCATCAAAATCAAATCTCATCTCGCTAACAAACTCTTGAGAACTTTGAAACATCATTCATGCTAAACTTAGAGGCAAAATCAACATCACCTTGTTTGACTTAACACATCTAGTCAAATTATCAATCCTCTTGAACGAATTTACCTCTAGGATAACACAACTTCCTAAGGTCTACAAGTTCATAATCACTTTGATTGGCTTAACACACTTAGTCAATTCATTCTCTTGTATGAGTTTGCCTTAGGATAACACAACTTCCTAGGGTTTGCAAGTTCATCATCATCTTGTTTGGCTTAACACACCTAGTCAAACTATCAAAATCAAATCAATTCAAGCCTTAAAAAGTTTAGCGTCCCCCCCCCAAAGTTCTTCAAGAGTTTCATTCATCTGCATCACCCATTTTCCATTGATCTCATCCCCATAATCACTTTTGATCCTTAGACTTTCCTAGTTCTTCTCCTTTTTGGCCTAAGATTAAGATCAAACAATCTCTATTTTATGGTTCAAACGAGATCACAACACAAGAGGAACATGGAAACCACTAAGGAAACATCAACTTTAAGTGACCTAAGTCAAACGACCTCCGAAGTGAACATTGTAGGATAAAGCAACCCTCCAAACAACTCCTCTATACCATCACAAAAATCTCAACAGGAGGACCATGTAGAGGACATCACCGATGATGACTTGGGAATGATGCAAGAGGAGATAACTGAAATGGTTTGAAATCCTGAGAATCATAGAATCATCAACGCCATGTTGAAACTTAATCCCTCTCTATATATACGTGCGTTTATGAAAGAAGGGGCCAAACTCCCTTCTGAATTTGACGTGATTACCAATATGGAAAGGCCTCTTGCAACCACACCCTCGATATCACTCCCAAACATCATTCAAGATATTCCCCAAATCATATCAACAATCGCTTCAACCCCTCTAGTGGTTAAAAAAAAAGTGCCATGTTTCACAAATTACAAAAGCATTTCCTTGTAAACAACAGGGAGATAAATATCAACACCACACCGGATAACTCCATCCCGGTAAATTCATTACACCCATATGTTCCACTTACTCTCCATAATCATGCGGACTCATCCTCATTTCATGCAATGCTAATCTATCTGTTGAATATACAAACTTCTCTCCCCATGATTTCACAAGGAGAGGGTGGGTTTTTCGGGATAGGGGGAGTCATTGACCCTTCCTCATCATCACATTTCCAAGGGAACACACCACCATTCCCTCCATTACCTTTGACATCTATATCACCTTTTGGTTTGAGCCTTCCCCCCCTACCCACCACCAATCTACCAAATGAAAGCAATCTAAACAACACATCAACCCCCCTCATTTTTCCATCAGTGTCGCAACAATAGATGGAAACCATTCAAGCCACTACAACGGTCAACACATCCACTAGTCCTGAAATCTCTCAAAACCTAGTTTCCCAAGGACCAAGTGTCTCGATCACACCACCCATAACCCAAACCCCGATCACCAACACAACCCTTTCGCTCACCACAACGGTCAGCATCATTCCCAATCCACTACCGATTCCACCAAAAGCTAACATGAATTAATTCATCACCATGATTCAGGTAGTTAAAAAAAGCCACCCACCCAAGGGTACTTCAACAAGCTCAACAAGCTACACAGCTGGTTGCTCAGCAAGCCTAGGCACAACTAGCCGCCCAACAAGCCACACAAGCAGCCCAACAAACACATGCTCAAGCTCAAGCCCAACACTAGGCTCAACAAGCGCAAGAATAGTATTATGCACAACTGCAAGCAATCCATCAACAGGCATACCAACAAGCCCTACAAGATTTTCAGGCACAACAACAAGCTAAATAACAAGCTTTGTTAGTACAACAATAGCTAGACAATAACAAAGCTTTGTTGGCACAACAACAGCTAGACCAACAACAAGCTTTGTGGGAACAACAATAGCAGGACCAACAACAAGCTTTTTTGGAACAACAGTAGTAGGACCAACAACAAGCATTTTTGGTACAAATGCAGGCATATCAACAGGCCTTAAACGCATAGCAAAGCTTGTAGCAAACCCCCAAAAATACCCCACTCATCAATCAAACACCGCAAATGCCTCAAAACACATTCATCCCACCTCCTGACCCACAAAATGATGTTGCAACACAAATCAAATTGCTCTCGTAGCAGGTGTTGGATCTTCAGTCAGGAAGAACAACCAGAACGTCGGGAAATTTGTGCCCCTATCATTTTGATAGAAGTCTTGCAATGGTACCATTACCAAAGGGATTTGAAATCCCCAAATTTGATAAATATAATGGGACGGGAAACCTTGAAAATCACGTCAGGGAGTTTTAAGTGCATTGCATGGAAGTTGCATATAATGACATGTATCTAATGCGACTTTTTCCTCGAAGTCTGGCTGGTCCTGCCATGGAATGGTTCTCTCACCTACCCACAAGGATCAAAACATTCCAGGAAATGATGGACGCATTCCTCAAAAACTATGCATTCAACATGGGTACGGATGTTAGTCTGGAGGAACTATCAGCACTGAAACAAAGAAAAGGAGATCTATTCACCTCCTTCTTGCAAAGATAGTGATCCAAGGCTAATCAGAGCAAGTGGACCATGCCAGAAGAACAAGTTTGCACAATCATAGCCAATCTAGACAAAAACTTGGTGTTCTATCTAAAAATTCAATGCATTACAACATATGATCAATTGATCTCGAAGGTGCTCAATATCGAAAGAGCCCTTACTACACGAGGGGGCACATCTACGTTTCCTACACAATAGGATAACTGCTCATTCACCAATTATAACGATAAGCCTCAAACATGGTCAAGGAACAAAAATGTCACAAACGACGAAGTGGTCGATGCTAAGGTTGTCATCAGTGCTCTGAAGCCAAATATTCAAATCCATCATCAACCATAGAATCATAATTGCAACAATGTGCAAACTAATACGGTGGCACAACAACAACCACCTCTGAACAATCAAATCAATAACTTGAACAATCAAGGAGGACCACATCCCCAAAACAAGTATCCTCCCAAGCGAAAGTTCACGACCCTTGGGGAATCAATCGAATCTATAATGAAGAAGCTGGTTAAAGACAACCTTATCAAAATTTCCAATTCTGAGCAATATGTGGAACCCATGACAAAACCACCATGGTACAACAAAAATCTCCTTTGCGATTTTCATAAAATCAAAGGGCATACAACCACAAATTGCATGAGATTGAAAAACATCATCCAAGATCTTATTGAGGACAAAATCATAAATGTTGAGCAACCCATTGGGAATCAAGATCTCAAAATATACATGAATCTGATGCCTAATCATAATCAAGGAAATAATCAAGGAAACAATCAAGGAAATAACCAAGGGAACAATAAAGGGAAAAAAAGTATGCCAGTGCAAACCTTGTATACGAAGACATCGTCGCATGCATGGATGAAATGGTCACTATCATTAGCGTCAAAGGAGCCAACGTTGATTGTGGAGTCACCACACGTGATGACAAGGTTACTATTATAGGGGCATCACAGCCATCTAAGACCCCCATCTCAAATCCAAAAGCCATTCCCTATGATTATAATGTCAATGACCAACTAAAAAGAACCACCGCTCAGATCTCCATCATGGAGTTACTAAATTTTTTTTCCGCCCATAGGAAAATCCTTGATGAAGCATTAGTTGCATCCACTGTCTCTGCTAACCTTGATACGAAACAATTATAGGCTATGGTTGGTAACATCGTCACCCCAAATCTCCTCACCTTCTTCGATCAAGACTTCCCCACCCAACCATCTCATAATCGTGCACTTCACCTTCAAGTGCTAGTTCACAAGAAAAAGGTCAAAAGGTTCTTGGTGGATGGAGGTGCGGGCCTCAATATTTGTTTGCTTAAACTCATAAAGAACTTGGGAATCTTAGAAGACTCCATCGACAAAAACAAAGCCATTACCATCAGAGCATATGGTGATCAGGAGAGAGTGTCTCAAGGCACTATCAGGATCCCAATCCAAGTAGGGCCAGCAACCATGGAAACCACATGTTAGGTCCTCGACCTTGATTTTCCCTACAATATCCTCTTGGGATGCCCATGGATCCATGGGATGAAGGCAGTCACAATCCATGGTGACCCCGAACCTTTCACCTATTCCAAAAACTTGGAAGCCAAGTTCTACAAAATCACCCAAGTACCAAAAAATGATGAGGGACCCTCCACTCCCTATATAGATCCATCCAACCTCACCTCCACTTCTGCAATAGAGACACCCTCCATCCCTAATATATCTGACATCAAGCTCATGATCTAGGACAATGGGTGTGGATATTATAAAATGAAAAGAAATGCTTTTGTTGTAGGAGAGTTGTCGTAATCTCCTAGGTCACATGGGCAACCCCAACCAGTTGAAACACCTGTCCACACTTTCAGGGCAGACCCTTCTAGATTCCATCTTTGGGGGGATCTAAGTCAGGAAAATGTGGACGAAAGAGATATTTCAAGTTCACTATACCAAGATGAGAGACCCACACCCACCCTACCCATGGATGAAGCTAGTAGAGGATTGTAAATGATGCTTGGTATGGGATACAACAGAAATGAAAGCTTGGGAAAGAACAACGATGGAAAATTGGAGCCCATCATTGTAGAAAGATGAATAAGAAAACTTGGCCTTGGATGTACCCCTTCGAGTATAATTTTATGTGGTAGAGGAACCCCTAATAGAGTAGTCAGGTCTCCTCCTCAGTTATCTGCGGCCACCCTTCAATTACCCGTTTCAATAGGTCTGCCCCTAGATAATTTCACCTTTCACATAACTAATGTTTATAGTAGTAGTGATGATGAGGATACCATAATAGGCCTACCCACACTTTTTGAAGACTCCTCCTTACTCATGATTAGTGCCTCACCCGTTGAGTCAGACTGCCAAACTCACAAAATAAACCTAGTTTATCCTCAACTCATCGACTACGACCAACAAGGACCATCGATTCTAGACACTTTTGAAAATGATGAGGCACTCTAAGAATTCATGGGACTAAGGGATACAGTACCATGCAGAGATCATAAAGCTAGATTCAACATCACACTGGACACACAGGCTTATTACAAGGAGACGATTGAGTCCTTCAGTCATAAAAGCAAAAGAATGAGAATAAGCTCAGGGTCATTGAGTGAAAACCAAACTGTGGCACTCTCTAACCATAGAATAGTAAAAATAAAGGATGCATCCAACGGTGAAAACCTCTCTGAGGTGCTAGAGGATGAAGGATTCAATCTCCCCCCTACTGGACTTCATCAAGAGAAATCAACAATTTTAGCGGAACGGTGTAATCCTGTTAATCTGGGAACAAAAGCAACACCACACATCACCTTCTATGTTGAATCACTTCTGACAAAAGAACAAGAACTGTTGGCTACATTTCTAAGAAAAAGAAAGGTGAATTTTGCATGGACCTATGCCGACATGCCGGGTCTCGATTTGGAAGTCATGGTTCATCATTTAGCTATCTACCCAAGGGCAAGGCCAGTGAGACAAAATTTGAGAAAGATGCACCCTCACACAACCTTTCTAGTCAAGGTGGACTTACAAAAACTCCTAGATGCCGGCTTTATACACCCAATTGATTATTCGAAATGGGTGTCCAATCTTGTACCAGTTTCAAATCCAAATGGGGGCATCCGTATCTGCAGTGATTTTAGAGACCTAAACAAAGCATTTCCTAAGGATGATTTTCCACTACCCAACATTGATATGATAGTGGACATGACGGCCAGACACAAGATACTATCAATGATGGATGGCTTCTCAAGGTACAACTAGATTATGATAGTAAAGGAAGACTAGCATAAGACAACATTTACATGTCCATGGGGTACCTACTGCTGGAACATGATGCCATTTGGGATAAAGAATGCAAGAGCAACATATCAAAGGGCTATGACACTAATTTTTCACAATATGATTCACAAAACCATGGAAGATTATGTGGATGATATATTGGCCAAGTCAAGGAAAAGGTAGGATCACATAGTAGCTCTAAATGCCATCTTTGATAGATTGGAGAAATACAAGGTTAGACTCAACCCCAATAAATGTGTCTTTGGGGTGCAATCAGGCAAACTCTTGGGATATATAGTATCCATGCGAGGAATAGAAGTGGATCCCACCAAGGTCAAGGTGATCCTTGATATGGAAGCACCCAGGACACTAAAACAACTCAGAGGCCTACAAGGCAAACTCCAATCCATCAGCAGATTCATAGCACAACTGGCGGATAAACAGATTCCATATTCACATCTACTCCACAAGGGAGTAACATACAAATGGGATGATAAGTGTGATCAGGTGTTCTGTAAAATCAAAGAATATCTTCTTACGCCACCAGTGTTAATACCACCTACTCCAGGAAAGCCACTGATCCTATACATCTCAGCAACCATGGCCACTCTCGGTGTTCTATTAGCTCACCATGATGAAAATGGAAGAGAGAGCAATATACTATATTAGCAAAACAATGGTAGGGCATGAGCTCAACTACACACCAATAGAAAAGGCTTGTCTGGAAATTCTATTTGTAGCAAGGAAATTCAGACACTACATGTTGGCTCACCAAATCAAGCTGATTGCAAAGATAGACCCTCTCAAATACCTATTTTCTAGAGCCACCCTCACAGGACGGACATCCAAGTGGGTCATTATATTGACAAAACATGATATTGAATATGTAGAGCGCAAGGCTATCAAGGGGCGGGCGGTTGCAGACCAACTGGCAGAAGCTCCAATCTATTCAGAGAATCCACTCATATCAGAGTTTCGAGATGAATCCATCTTTAATCTCAGTATAGCCGATCACTAGAAACTCTACTTCAATGGCTCATACACACAACATGGATCAGGAGCCGATGTCCTCTTCATCACCCCACAGGGGGATTGTATACCTATATCCTACAAATTGGCATTTCCCTGCACTAACAACATTGCAGAGTATGAGGCTTTAACCATAGGTCTCAAGATTGTAGCACAGTGGTAGGCTATAGCACTAAAGGTTTATGGGGATTCACAACTTATTATCAACCAAGTCAATGGCGAGTACCAAATTAAGGAAGATAAGCTAACACCATACAAGAAGTTAGTAGAGAGCCTCAAAGAATCATTCATTGATATCACCTTTGAGCAGATACCAAGGGCTAACAACAGAGCAATTGACGCCATGGCGACAATTGGATCCTTATTGGATATCCCTCGCAATGTCCCAAAACATGAATTCTTGGTAGAGAAGCTTCTTGTACTGGCTTTCAAGGTACCAGAGTCTGAATTCGTGTGCAAAATCGTTGGTCCCGATGATCCCTGGTATCATGACATCTATACCTACCTAAGAATAGGGGTCCTCCTAGCTAACATAACCCCAAACCTCAAACGATCCTTTGTCAAAAGGTCCTTACATTTTATCATCCTAGGAGAAACCCTTTATCATAGGAGCATTGAAGGAACATTGTTGCATTGCTTAAATCCTAAGGAATCCCTAACCACTCTAACTGAGGTACATAATGGCACTTGCGATTCACACTCGAGTGGTATCACCTTGGCCAAGAAGTTGCTAAGAACCGGGTACTACTAGCCAACAATGGAAAGAGAGGCACATGAATTTTTCAGAAGTTGTTTATAGTGCTAGCAACATGGAGACCTTATTCATGCACCAGCTCAAGAGCTTCATCCTATTGTTACACATTGGCCCTTTTCATAGTGGGGGCTTGATCTCATCAAAAAAATCACACCCACCTCATCCAACAGCCACAGATTCATCATCACTGCCATAGGGTACTTCACAAAGTGGGTTGAAGCAATTCCTATGACCTACATAATGGGAAATCAGATATCCAAGTTCATCTTGAACTACCTCATCTGTCGATACGGTGTTCCCCAATCCATTATATTTGATAATGGGACACCTTTCAAAAACTAGGATATTGATAATTTATGTGAAAAATTCAACATCCAACATCGCTTTTCCACTTCGTACTATCCCCAAGGCAATGGCCAAGCAGAAGCTACCAACAAAACCATCTTGAAAATTCTTAAGAAAATAATCAATGACTCTAGTCATGACTGGCATCTACAGCTAAATCCCACCTTATGGACCTACCACACTAGCATATACACGCCAACAGGTGCCACCCCATTCTCCCTACTCTACGGATCAGAAGCCATCCTCCCAATCGAGATCGAGCTCCCATCATTAAGGATATCACTGCAAAACCTCATTACAGATGAGGAATATCGGGTTTCAAGATTAAATGAGCTAGAGTTATTAGATGAATGATGCATGGAGGCCCTCAACCATCTACAGGTCTATCAGAACTGCCTAAAACGTAGCTACAACAAGAAGATCAGGAGACGCACTTTCCAAGTCGGCGAACTTGTGCTAAAATAAAATCAAAAGAATGTGCCAAATCTAGAAAGCAAAGGAAAATTTGAGCCCAACTGGTTGGGACCTTTCATCATCATAGCAAGCTATAAATCAGGGGCATATTAGTTGTCAACACCAGAAGGCAAGCCTCTGCAGGAACCCCTAAACAACTCCCATCTCAAAACGTTTTATGCCTAAAATCTTGCAAGGTATAGAATCAACAAATACAAAAAAATCAAAAACATGTCCTGAAAAAATGGTCACCCTGATGAAAACTTGGCAAACAGGCATCTTGGTGACAACAAAAAAATCCAAAAATCCAAAAATAAAAAAAAATCAGAAAAAGGATTGAAAATAGTAAAGAAAAAAATCGTCCTCTAGTGAAAATCACTTCGGTGGCACTTTGGACAAGTACCTTGGTGAAAACCTGGCAAATAGGTGCCAAGCATAAATAAAACATTCTCCATCCACCAGGATCTTCACGGCCTTTTTCGCACACTCATTGATCCATTACATTCCATCTATCCTTCCAACATTCGTTTGCAACCATACCATAGTCTGATCTTGTGCTCATATCGTGTTCGACCATAGTACTACTTGGCATATTCCCAAGGTCAGTTTGTCCTACCTATATCGAAGTGGTCTATCACAGCATGTTGGGGGCATGTTCCTATACCTACTTCAGATCAGATTTGTGCATATTCTGGTGATCTTCCTAAACATCAAAAAATCCAAAAACACTCAAATATCCATCAAAAATCCAAAAACATTCAAAAAATTATATCAAAATCCAAAAAATGTCAAAAATCTAAAAAAATCAAAAAGTGGCATCATCTTGTCGAACTACATCGTCTCTGAGCTTGAACGTAGGCAAGGTTGATCTTTCATCATCCCCCGAGACATTTTAGGTTAGTCCTTAGGTGTCCATCGCAATCTGACAATCTGTTTGCCCATCTTTCTCATCATCGAATCGAGTCTATCATCAGTCGAACTACGTGGTCTCTATGTGTATAATGTAGGCAAGGCTAATCTATGGATCAGCTCCCGAGACCCCTAGGATAGGTCTTTAAGTGAGTCTCTTCGTCATAAGTCTCCAAAATACCAAAAACAACCTCAAAACATTTGAAAAAATCCAAAATGGTGCACCCATCTCATCTCGCTTTCACTCGAAATAATCATCGCTCATGATAAATCAATCATCACCTTTATCCTTTGGTGGGTCATTCAAAAGCAAGTCTAGCAGGTTCAAAAGTGAACACCTAATCGTCAAAGTCTCAAGTCTAGGTCAGTAAGCAAGCAAGTTGGTCAACTTGGAGTATCAATAGCTTATCATCCAATCAATCTCATCAAAACCCTGATCACAACATGTCCTAGGATGTATCCTTCCCACGATGGACATAAGCATCAGGTATCTCACCTTAGTTTAGCCTTGGCTAGCGGTATGAAGAACATTGGCTTGTTTGTTTACTTTATTTTGGTATTTTTGACTTATCTTATTATGCGCTCATTCCAAGGACCTCTCGATGATGCCTAAACAAAATAGGTTTAGAGAGAAAGGAATGGGGCAACAATCATTATCTTTTTATCTATTGTGCTTGTGGGATACTCTTGTAAAATAACTTAGTCATGTGTGCTTTGTTTGGTTTGTAGGGAGGGTGTTTTAGGTATCTTGTTGACCACATAGGAAGGCTTTCTTTTCTATGTTTGGTCTGAGATGTTTAGAATGTCTAAACTACATCCTGAACAAGGTTTCCGTATGCTAAGTGTGAATAAGAATACTCCTATCTAATTGTCGATTCAAAGTCCATCCAACTAGGTACAACACCATCCTGGTTCTTTATACCTTGATGCATCATACCTATGTGTGTTATCAAACATAAAGTAATTGGACCTTTGAAAATATTGACTCCTGGTAAGCAAATCATCATCATTTTAATGACTTGTTGGATCTCTTTTCTTCTATCTTCTTTCCATACTAACATGGTATCATGACAGCTAATCAGAACATCGCTAAGGCATCCACCTTGCATCCATAAAATCATCAGCATACGTGCATATCATATCACATAGATCATACCACATCATATCATCTCGCATTTCCATCATCTTAAGTTATGAGGAATAATATAGATTTGTTATTCTAAGTATCTTAAGAGGTCATTGCATTACATTCATTTCACATCATACATTACATGAATCATTAAGAGCATAATAGAAATCATTAGCATCCATTATCATTACATCCTCAGTCACATATCATTTATCATTTGCATATCGATACATAATCATTAGTATACATTACATCCATATGATCGTCATCAAAATGCATAGAAAAGTACAAAAAGAAATGCATCCATAATCATTGTCACATCATGTAGAAACATACATCATATAGCATGAGCATAAATTAAAAGCATTTTCATAACATTTCATTACACATAGGAAAGTAAAATGCATCCACACATCGTACATCATAGAACATCTCATAAGCAAAACCATATCATATATATCATCAAAATATACAACTGTCATGATACAAAAATTAGACCAAGTGCATACATCAAAGTACATAATACAATAGGGGTAATAATCAGATCCCATGAGTCAAAAATGGAAAACTATCTGTGATCAAGGGCTAGCCCTACTGGCTGCTGTCCTCTCCTGCCTGCCTCTTACCGTGGTCCTCTAGAGGCCTCATCCCTGTCTATTGTGAAAAATTTGGCACCCAACCTACTGGTGGAACGACCTGCCTGTAGTGCTGCCAATAGTACTCAGCCTCTCTCACCACCTCCCGGTATGCTCTTAGAGATACTATCCAGCCCTGGGCAGATGAGGTTGTACTCTCCAAATGTCGCCTCTAATCGATCTCCTGATCCCTCTTGGTCCGGGCCTGGTCCCTCTCAGTGGTAACTGCCAAAATCTACTACCTAGCCTGATCTCTCTCTACTGTCAAAATTTGTATCTGCCCCTAAACCTGTTGAATCATGGCATCCCTATTGTTTGGCTATGCGGGAGGCTACTGCTACGATACCTAGTCTCATAGTAGTGCATGGTCCCATGCTGGTGCCTAGCCTCGTGGTGGAGCCCGGTCTCATGGTGGTGTCTGGTCTTGCGGTGGTGTCTGATGTGGAGGAGGGCCATCTCCTCCCCTATCACCATCACCATCTATGTCACCATCGTCTTTGCCTCCCTGTCCTCTACCCCTACCAACTGATCTACCTCTTGGCCTCCATCGTGGGAGAACTGTGCCTAGAACTGTCAATCGGAGAGGAGGCCTGAACCAAGCTCTATAAGCCTGTGTAACTCCTGCGTCTATCGGCCCCTAATCATATGGCCATGGCTTGGCCACTAGATATCTAAATGAGGCTATACCTTTGGCGCTAGAATCAGCTAGCCCCATGCTATCTCTCTCGAGCCATGGGAAAAGATCACCACATACTGGTCATTCAACCTATCCTGAACCTCACCAAATTGTCGGGCTACCCTATCTAGGAGCTACCGCTCTATCATAGTGTCCTCGTGGCCTTGCATCCACCTATCCTGCCGAGCAAAGAATAGCTATTCATGATCATCGTACCATGGGCTTATGCCCATCCAGGGCCTCCAAATAAACTCTCGCATCTCATCAAGCACCCATCGTCAGTGGGCAATGCCTCCTGTACCTGTGTGGGTGAATCGAATCTAGGATCCCCCATACCACCAAATGATAGGATCATCAATATCTAGAACGATCGATGTGAGAACAGGACAAAGCACTGGAATCCACTCCCATGCCCAGATGTGTAGTAAAATGACCCCGACCCCAAGGGCCCTGCTATCAAGATAGGCAAACTCGTGGAGGTCCTTGTATAGTGAGGCCAGCATCACTGGCCCCAAGCAAAGCACTCCCTACAGATGACCATCCACTCCCAAGCTAAACCCCAGCCCACACTGAAGTATCGGCCCCACCGATCTGGTGCCACAAGACCTAAAATGATGGCCGTGACAATCAATCAGTAGCTGGGCACTATGCCCCGATAACTCTCCAAATTGATCTATCCCTCAAAAAAGTAAATCTCATCAACTATCGACATCTGGATCATAAATAATTCTTGCTCCATGGATAGGCAGTTTTAGGATGCGCCAAACATCCTCGAGAGTAACAGTCACCTCACTAGTAGGAAGGTGGAAGGAGGAGGTCTCACTATGCCATCGCTTCACCAAAGCTTTCATCATCCCCAAATTGGTCCGAATAGGACGAACGTACGCAATGAACCAAAGGTCGAGCATACCAAGCTGCTCCCTGAGAAATATGTGCATACCCTGTAGTCTCTTGAGCACTGGTCATTTGTGCTCCCTCGATCGAAGTATGTCGAGGTCCTCCTGCACAAGGGAAACCATCGCGTCAAGTCTCATAAAAAAATATGCCTCTCGCGTCATCTTTTTACATTTGAAACAGCAAATGCGGCGCTGTTTGAAAAGTTCCAAACTGCGTCACCACCGCGGAGTTTGACAAATCCTAAATTCCAAACTATGTGACCATGGTGAAGTTTGACAAATTCCAAATTCCAAAGTGTGCCTGCGAGGTCCAATTTGCATGTGTGGTTGACTTTGTACCAAAACACTAGTTCCAAACTATGTTGCACAGCCTGATTTTCATATGCAACTGAGTTTAACAAGAAACCCTAATCTCCTAACTGGCCTGTGGCGGTGCTATTCTCATATGTGGTGCAATTTGAAGCCGCGCAGCACCGATTGAGCATTTGCAGTGGTGCTATATAGCTTTGCTTGACCTAAAGTTGACCAAAACCCTATTAAATGCACGTAAATCAAAAAAATTAAAAGTTGGGATAGGGGACATACCATAAGTCCTGCACTGATTGGCCGCTAGTGCACTCGTACCCTATCTAACATGTGCCTGGGAAGCTGTCATTGCGCCATCTCGACTAGAACTCAAAGCTCAAGGTGCAGAAAATTCTAAAGGCTAAGTGTGCAAATGAATTGAAAATGATCCCTCAAGGTCTATTTGAGCCTGCAAATTAGGGTTTTTTGACCTAATTTGGTCATCCAACTAGGGTTTTGGTCCCTCGATCCCGTTTTTATCCAACGGAGGACCATGTTGCATCTTTTTTGGTGTTTTAACGCATATTTTCACATCTTGGGGCATTTTTGGACCTGTCGGGCACCTTGTCCTCTTTTTTTCACGAGATCACCCAAAAATCAAAATTTTTGTCCGATCTCTCAAGGGGGCAACATATCAGCATAATCCTTCCACTGGGGCAGCAGTGGGGCATTAAAAAAAATAAAAAAAAATTGAACTTTGATCACAACAGTTTATTCTTTGAATCAATACAACGAATGCATTGCTTCAAAGACGGGCAAAATGTAGACATGGAAAATATACAAGTTGACAAACGCACTTGATCCTGATTACTAACATTGTTTCGTCCTAAATCACACTCTCAGCTTATCATCACTTTTCATCTCTTAATTAAATAAATCATTATTTATTTAATTAGATCTTTCTCCCTTGTTGATTAAATTAATCAATTTAATTTAATTAATTTTCTATCCCTCTTTAATTAAATAATTCATCTTATTTGATTAAATCCCTAAAGTCCTCTTATTAAATTGAATAAATTAAACATTATTTGATTTAATCTAGCATTATCCCCTTTAGTTAAATAAATCAAAACATTTATTTAATTAAACCCTTCCTCTCAATTTGATTTAAATCAATGCATAAATTTAAGTCTAAATTGTCACATCTCCTAACTCCTCATTAAATTAATTAAACCATGATTAATTTAATCTTAATTTGTGTCACATCCTCTAGAGAATGTAACTTTCACAATAAATCAATTACTTTGATTTATTAAATTCACCTATTTTCCCTCAACATGGAATAAAGGAGGAATATTCCTTCAAATTTGAATTCAAATCTAAGTGGATTTGTCCTTCCAACAAAGCATTCACTCCTCTTACATGTCCTTGTGCATTGAGCCAAGTGGCATTTATTTCATTCTTTTTTCCCTCTCACATGTCATTTCCTCATTTTCAAATTCCACCTAATATCATTTATTGGACTTTGATCAAAATGTGCACAACCTTCAACCATTCACATCTTGACAAGTGGCACTTGGCCATTGGATGTTGAATGATCCCACATTGCTCAATTTCACTCTTTCTTCCAATTTGGAAATCTATAAATGAGATACTCTTTCTCTCATTCTATCATCCACAATCCTAGTATACTATACTTCATTTCATCCACAACTTAGCTATTTCATATGAAGTTTTCATCACTTTCATGATTTCATGGCAAGGTTATGCCAAAATTTCATCAAGGAGATTCAATCATCTACAAATCTTCATCAAAGCTTGCATAGGAGTTGGGAAAGGGCCAATTTCTACATATAATTGGCACCAATTCCCCCATGGGATCAAGAGTTTGCATTGCTTAATTAAGATTTCATTTATCTTTTATGTTTGTTTTTTTCATTTTTCCTATTATTGAGCATTGCAAATGAATTTCATGGGGAATCCTTGTTTAATCTTGCATATGAACTTACTAATGTGTTTGTTTCTTGTATTTGTGTAGGTATAGGATTGGGGTTCACACATAGCATAATTAGATAATAGTACCAAGTCGCTTCATGACATAGACATATTTCACATTATAAACTATCTATGTATAGAACATCAAAATCTAATTCTCGTATAGAGTATATAGAAGTATTAAGACACTTCCCTTAATCATATTTCATCATTTCTAGTAGGTAATACCAATGACAACCAAACACTCCTATTATGGAGTATATACAAATACTTTCATAGAAAATCATAAAGCAGCTTCATTTCCTTTCCAAATTTAATGCTATGATTTCTTAATGCATGTATTCTCAAGAAGTTCAAGCAAAACATTCAAATCTCATTCTTTCATAAATAAAGACAAATAAGAGAAGACTATATCCTCATGCTTGTAATACACTTAACCAATTGACTGACTTGACTCACAACCTTCCAACAACAACTTCCTAGCTTCACTTAATTCCCTTAAAGCAATACTTCATTATGAATTCTCTCTCAAGACAACAATATGCACTCACAAGTATTTCATAGCTCTCTCACAATAACTCTTAGCTCTTAGAATATACAGCTCTTAGAATAATTGCAACATAATAAGTTTGCAGAAGAATGCAACATAATTATGCATCCAAATGAGAGAACTTACCTCTCAATTTATACAATAAATGGAGACATTGTAGCCTACAAAAATGGAATGCTAACTGACAACTCTCTCCATGCAAGTTGACTCACAACATATAGCTAAAGGGTGGCAGAAACTAAGTGCAAAATCAGCATAAAATGCTATAGATCGCCCCTTTCTATTTGACAATAGCAAAGACTATTTCAAATGTGCACATGAAAAAATGATGACGGTCCAATTTCAAGCTCAATTAGACTTCTATCTATCCAAGGAGTTCATAATATGATGACAACATTTCACCTCATTCCTATCAACAAGCTTGTTGTTTTGCACAGTCATCTCATAGTTTTATGCGTATTGATTCATTGACATGGTCATTGCAAAGTATTTGATGTTGGAATTGACTAATTCAATCCACATCTCCCATGAAACACTTGCAAGCAATTACCTATCACAATAGAGAAAATCTGAAAGCAAGATTGTGCTTAATAACCTAAGAATTCTATTGATGCAAGTAACCTGGATTAAACCATGTTACTTGGATGATATTACAAATGAATGTGCATGCGTATGTAAGAAAAGCACAAGAAAACCCTACATGAGGATTAACAAGATAGAGACAAGTGCATAAATCTAATCCAATGAGATAACTTGTCCTAAATTTAGTCCAATCTAATAATAAGAATAAAAATAAAGATTGAACATCAACTCCTAAGTTTAGCTTAAGTGAACTAAAGTAAAAAGGCCTCTAATAATTAATTGATGATTAATTAATTATCAGATAATGACTTGTTTACTCCAACACACCCTTAAATTCAACTTAGGGAGAAACTAAACAACTGATAAAGGAAGCTAAAAGAATGCATAATGGGTCCTAGCTACAAGGCCTGATGAGGTACCCATGAACAAGCAACTAAAATCTCTCATAACTAGATAAAAGGAGAAAACCACATGGGAAAAAATCCTCTCCAAAAGAGAGAAAAAGAAATGACTGCACTAGCGAAAGAAGGATAGAAGGAGGACTCAATGTGACCCCCCAAGGACTGCTTCTATCATGCAAGTACAATAGATGTCCCCCTGATAGGAGAGAGAAAATGAAGATATGAATCCCCCCATAATGAAAGAGTTCTCGTGCCAATGATGAACACCTGAAGATAGAATATGATCCACTGCCTGCAAATAACATTTCTCCCCTTAGGAAGAAAAGGATCCACTAGTGATTGGAGAAGCTGATCCAAAATAATGGGTGATTTTGGAATCCAAATCCAAATGATGTGTGCCTCTAAAAACTGCTCACGTATCCACATATCAGAAAGTGATGATGTTGATCCAAGATCCTATGAAGACTGATATAGAGCAAGCTACAAAGGTGATGAAGATGGTGGGATAAAAGCGTTGATGTGGCTATCAACAAAGAGGAGATGAATATCCTCAAAGTAATCCTCTATATCTACAATATAAGACTCTACAAATAAGGATGATACGTCTATAAGATGTATGATGTCCTTCTGCATTGCGTCAATAGGGACCAATGATGTGGTGATATCAAAATAATCAAGAATAATAGGAGACATTGATGTAGTCTTAAGTTGAAGAGTGGGAACATGAATGCAAGTCTCTCAACCATCGAAACATGCAAGACCTATGATATACTCAAGCTCCTCTAAAGTATCATCATCAAAGGGTATGGAATCTATATCTGCAAGAGGGATGAGACAATATGTAGTAGGATCCTCTGGATATGGAGAGATATGAGAGTCTCCACGAATCTCCCAAAGTCATGTCCAAATTATGTGGGGACATTCAATGTCTAATACATCATACATAGTGCCAAGATCAACACTAGAACATATAACCCCTACAATATGATCTCTGATGATACCCCATGTTGATAAACTTCTTGTTGTGTCTGGTGTAGGTATGAGCCCATACAAATAAGGAAAACTATCAAGCCACCTGAGATGTGTCAGGATGCCATTTCGCCAAGACTCATAGGTATCCTTATCCAAGTTGATCACAGAAGGATGAATAGAAAAACCCATGATACTCACTCAAATGATAAAATCAAAGACTAATAACCTTAGTAGTGATAAAAAAAATCAAAATATGTCATCTCACACAAACAGATCCTCTCCAGGTGCCAATACGTCCAAGTAATAAAGAAAAGTCTAAAAACACAAAATACTAAATAAAATGTACCTGGGGTAGATTCTAGAAAAATTTCTTGAATAGATTTGAAGAGCTCTAATACCATGTTGGAATTGACTGATTCAATCCACAACTCCCATGAAACACCTACAAGTAGTTACCTATCACAATAGATAAGATTTGAAAGTGAGATTGTGCTCAATAACCTGATAATTCTATTGATGCAACTAACCTAGATTAAACCATGTTACCTGGATGATATTACAAATGAATGTGCATTCTTTATATATAAGCAAAGCACAAGAAAACCCTACATACAGATTAACAAGATAGAGACAAGTGCACAAATATCTTGCAATGAGACAAATTGTCCTAAATTTAGTCCAATCTAATAATAAGAATCAAAGTAAAGATTAAACATCAACTCCTAAGTTTAGCTAAAGTGAACTAAAGTAAAAAATCCTCTAATAATTAATTGATGATTAATTAATTATCAAATAATGACTTGTTTACTCTAACATTCGACACATACTATTGAGTGAATCAACTTCTCTTATCTTAGCACTATCTTCTATTGCAAACACATTGCTTTATTATGTTGACTAAGTCTTAACATGTCTTTGTGTGTTGGCTTCAATATGTTGCACCCAACAATTAGGTTTCCATCGCTATCCTTCTCCTTGAAAATAGGACACACAACTAGTCAATGACATTCAATGTTGGTTGTATACGGCTCTACTCCTTTACTCAACACGTTGAAATTAACTTCCTTCCTCATATAGTGCACAACACTTCACTTATGCTTTACTCATTAACTTAAAGCTATATATTTCAATGGTATCGACTATGCTTCACTTCTTCATATCGGATTGAATTATTGCATATTACTTTTGCATATGGTTTGACCTTTATCCATTGTCAACATATGTATTATTTGGCCTTTAAATACCTTGCATATCTCATATACAAGTCGGCCTATGTTCCATATAAATAAATCGGCCTATGTTCATATATAAATTGGACTATGTTCATATATATAAATCACTCTCAAAGAATCACATATATATAGATATATATATATATATATATGTGTACATACACATACATATATATATATATGCCAATGGACAACATTAACGTTATATCACATATATATGTATATGTATACATATATACTAATATATATACATATTCTATGTCAATCAAGTATGTATACATTTGATATGCAAATGAATAAAAATGAGTAACATTCGCATAATAATAATACATTATATATATGCATATCGTACAAAGCAATAAAGCAATAATCCATTCGATAATCGAATGATTACGACTAAGTGATATATTCACAATAATACCATATTAAATAACTTATATAAACATATGCATGATTATACATATATCAGTATACCTATATAGTCACTCATCATGTCGACATATACATGTATATTGACATTTCTATATACATATGCATATATGCATATTCTTCAAATACACACATTTCATTAAACAATCATTCACATATACTCGCTTATTCTATTGATGGAAGTATATTCACGTGATACATATATACATATATACATTCATGTCTCTTTGTCCTTTTGATAACTCTGTACTCATAACACTACAACAAATCCTTGTGATTAGCTCCATTTTTTGCTCTATTTTTTTGCTTCCACCCACTGTTTTAATGTATTTTTCTCCAATCTTTTGGAAAAGTCGACGCTATTTTTCGAGATGGTGCTATTTTTGGCATTTTTTGCACCAACCAAGACAAGCAGGTGTTAATTCAAGCGCAAATTAGCACCGAAATTAACATCAAGATTAGCATTGAAATTAACGCCTAGTGTAGCACCCATATTAACGTTGAAATTAACGCCAAGATTAGCATCAAAATTAACGCCTACGATAACGCCCAGATTAACGCCTAAATTAGCAACCAGATTAATGTCTACATTAGCACCCATATTAGCGCCTGATGTAATGCCTATTTTAGCACCTGCTTTAGAGCCTATTTTAGTGCCTAATTTAGCACCTTATTTAGTGCCTAATTTAGCACCTAATTGTTCTGATCTGGTAGGGATTAAGGGTGTTAGAACAAAAAATCCTTCCCCAATATTCACTAGCCTTCAATTGCTTGCCTACATTTCACTTGCATCAAAAAATCTACTGCCTTTTATTTTTCATTGTATTTAACATGAAAAGCAACAATTTGTGTGACAAGATCCATACTGTCACCAACATTCCCTTTGTATATACCCATTTATTCCTCCAGATAATCATAAACAAAGAAAATTTTGCCTTTACCATAGTACTTTGTGCAGGTTAATGGTTGAGAGTTGAGGGATTAAGGGTTGAGGGTTGAGAATTGAGGGTTAAGGGCAGTTTAATGTATAGGGTAGAGGGATAGAGAGATAGAGGGTGTAAGGGTTTAGGTTTTAGGTTTTAAGGGTTGAGGGTTGAGGATTTAAGGTTGAGGGTAGAGGGTTGAGGGTATATGGTTCAAGGATTAGGGTTGAGGTTCCAATGTATAGGATAGCGTGTATAGGGTTGAGGGATTAGGGTTTAAGGGTACTTGAGGGAGGAGGGTAGAGGGTAGAGGGTAATTGAGGGTTTAAGGATTGAGGGATTAAGGGGTGAGGGTTGAGGGATTAGGGTAGAGAGTTCACTTGAGTTTAAGGGTTTAAGGGTTGAGGGATTAGAGTCGACTAAGGTAGAGGGTATTGGGTTGAGGGTATAAGAGGGACATAGAGGATTTAACAGTTTATGGTTTATGGTATTGGGTTGAGGGATTAGGGTAGAGAGGGAGGGACGGATTAAGGGTTGGGGGATTAAGGGTTGAAGGTTGAGAATTGAGGGTTGAGGGTGGTTTAATGTATAGGATAGAGGGTAGAGTTGGTAGAGGGTGTAAGGGTTTAGGGTTTAAGGGTTGAGGAATGAGGGTTTAAGGTTGAGGGTAGAGGGTTGAGGGTATATGGACGTTCAAGGATTAGGGTTGAGGATCCAATGTATAGGGTAGAGGGTATAGGGGTTGACGGTAGAGGGTAGAGGGTTTAAGGGTTGAGGGTTGAGAGATTAGGGTAGCGAGTAATTTACTTGGGTTTGAGGGTTTAAGGGTTGAGGGATTAGGGTCGAGGGTATAAGAGGGTATTGGCTAGTTGAGGGTAGAGGGATGTAGAGGGTTTAATAGTTTAGGGTTTAGGGTATTGGGTTGAGGGTATAGCGTTGAGGGATTGGGGTTGAGGGGTCGGTAGAGGGTAGAATATTTGAGGTTGATTTAGGGTTTAAGGGTTTAGGGTTGAGGGTAGAGGGTTTAGGTTATAGCTAGGACATTTGAGGGTATATGGTTGAAGGTCGATTAGGGTTGAGGTTCCAATGTAGAGGGTAGAGGGTACAAGGGTTGAGGGTTTAGGGTTTAAGGGTTGAGGGTTGAGGGTTGAGAATTGATGGTTGATGGTTTAATGTATAGGGTAGATCAGAGGGTAGAGGGTAGAGGGTTTAAGGGTTGAGGCTTGAGGGTTTAATGTTTAGGGTAGAGGGTAGAGGGTTTAAGGGTTGAGGCTTGAGGGTTTAAGGTTGAGGGTTGAGGGTTGAGGGTATAATATGGTTGAGGGATTAGGGTTGAGGGTCCAATGTATAGGGTAGAGGGTAATATAGGGGTCGAGGGTATGTATATGGTACGTTGAGGAATTAGGGTTGAGGGTCCAATGTATAGGGTATAGGTATAGGGGTTGAGGGATTAGGGTTTAACTAGGGTTGAGGGTTGAGGGTAGAGGGTTGAGGGTTGAGGGTTAATAAAGGGTTGAGGGTTGAGGGATTAGGGTAGAGAGTTTAGTAATTGGGTTTAAGGGTTTACCTAGGGTTGAGGGATTAGGGTCAAGGGTAGAGGGTATATGGTTCAAGGATTAGGGTTTAGGGTCCAATGTATATATAGGGTAGAGGGTGTAAGGGTTTAGGGTTTAAGGGTTCAGGGTTCAGGGTTTAAGGTTGAGGGTAGAGGGTTGAGGTTATATGGTTCAAGGATTACGGTTGAGGGTCCAATGTATAGGGTAGAGGGTATAGAGGTTGAGGGATTATGGTTTAAGGGCACTTGCAGAGGGTTGAGGGTAGAGGACAGAGGGTCAAGGGTCTAAGGGTTGAGGGATTAAGGGTTGAGGGTTGAGGGATTAGGGTAGAGAGTAATTCACTTGATTTGAAGGGTTGAGGGATTAGGGTCGAGGGTACAAGAGGGTATTGGGTTGAGGGTAGAGGGACGTAGAGGGTTTAACAGTTTAGGGTTTAGGGTATTGGGTTGAGGTTATAGGGTTGAGGGATTAGTGTTGAGGGTAGAGGGTAGAAGGTTTAAGGCCAGTTTAGGGTTTAGGGTTGAGGGACATTAAGGGTTGAGGCTAGAGGGTTTAACTATGGTATAGCTAGGAAGTTTGAGGGTATAATATGGTTGAAGGTCAATTATGGTTGAGGTTCCAATGTAGAGGGTAGAGGGTATAGGGGTTGAGGGTTTAGGATTGAGGGTTGAGAGATTAAGGGTTGAGGCTTGAGAATTGAGGGTTGAGGGTTTAATGTATAGGGTAGATCAGAGGGTAAAGTGTAGAGGGTTTAAGGGTTGAGGCTTGAGGGTTTAAGAAGGTTGAGGGTAGAGGGTTGAGGGTATATGGTTGAGGGATTAGGGTTAAGGGTCCAATATTGTATAGGGTAGAGGGTATAGGGGTTGAGGGTACGTATATGGTGCATTGAGGGATTAGGGTTGAGGGTCCAATGTATAGGGTAGAGGGTATAGGGGTTGAGAGATTAGGGTTTAACTAGGGTTGAGGATTGAGGGTAGAGGGTAGAGGGTAGAGGGTTGAGGGTTAATTAAGGGTTGAGGGATTAAGGGTTGAGGATTGAGGGATTAGGGTAGAGAGTTTAGTAATTGGGTTTAAGGTTTTAACTAGGGTTGAGGGATTAGGGTTGAGGGATTAGGGTCGAGGGTAGAGGGTATATGGTTCAAGGATTAGGGTTTGGGGTCCAATGTATATATAGGGTAGAGGGTGTAAGGGTACTTTAGGGTTTAATGGTTGAGCCTTGAGGGTTTAAGGTTGAGAGTAAAGGGTTTAGGGTATATGGTTCAAGGATTAGGGTTGAGGGTCCAATGTATAGGGTAGAGGGTATAGGGGTTGAGGGATTTGGGTTTAAGGGTATTTGTAGAGGGTTGAGGGTAGAGGGTAGAGGTTCGAGGGTTTAAGGGTTGAGGGTTGAGGAATTAGGGTAGAGAGTAATTTACTTGTGTTTAAGGGTTTAAGGGTTGAGGGTATAAGAGGGTATTGGGTTGAGGGTAGAGGGACGTAGAAGGTTTAACGGTTAAGGGTTTAGGGTATTGGGTTGAGGGTATAGGGTTGAGGAATTAGGGTTGAGGGTATAAGAGGGTAGAAGGTTTAAGGTTGGTTTAGGGTTTAAGGGTTTAGGGTTGAGGGATGTTTAGGGTTGAGGGTAGAGGGTTTAGGGTATAGCTAGGATGTTTGATGGTATAATATGGTTGAAGGTCGATTAGGGTTGAGGTTCCAATGTAGAGGGTAGAGGGTATAGGGGTTCAGGGTTTAGGGTTTAAGGGTTAAGGGTCGAGGGATTAAGGGTTGAGGGTTGAGAATTGAGGGTTGAGGGTTTAATGTATAGGATAGATCAAAGGGTAGAGGGTAGAGGGTTTAAGGGTTAAGGCTTGAGGTTTTAAGGTTGAGGGTAGAGGTTTGAGGTTATATGGTTGAGGGATTAGGGTTGAGGGTCCAATATTGTATAGGGTAGAGGGTCCAATGTATAGGGTAGAGGGTATAGGGGTTATGAGGGAATAGGGTTTAACTAGGGTTGAGGGTAGAGGGTAGAGGGTAGAGGGTTAATTAAGGGTTTAATGTATATTTCTCCAATTTTTTGAAAAAGTCGGCACTATTTATTGGGATGGGGCTATATTTTTTTATCACTATCTATGATAAAAATAATATTAAGTTTGTAGTTAATTAGTGTTGAAACCATTTTAAAATTTTATTGTCACTCCTAACAAGTAATATTAAGCCTTATTATTCAAACCACTCAAATAATTTAAACCATTTAAATATGGAAAACATGCAATATATATAGATCTCAATAAGACCATGAAGGTATACATAATGTCTTGAAAATGTCATATAGTGTTATAAGGTCTACAATGTCATAATGCATTTGATGAATGTCTAAATAAATTCATATAGGAATAAAATTATACATATTGGTAAAATATAAATACATACATATAAATCCATATAGATATATACAATGATATACCTCTACATTTCATGGAAATTGAAATCATAGTTTGGCGGCACTAGCAATCATGTCATATCGCTCGAAGAACTGGGCACATTATGGTTGTAACTTGAGTTGGCATTGGACGGAGGTGAGCTAATGGGCCCTGGGACAAATGGACGACAAAAAGTCAATCCGACTGGGCATGATGGTTAATGTCAACATAATAAACTCTCGACAACTAGCTCTTTATTAATACAGGCTGGCCGAGTTTATTTTCACCCATCTTCATCTAAGTTTGTCTTCAACTTGCTCTGCAAAATAGCTATGGTAGAAGGTTCTAAATTTCTTGTGGAGGTTTCAGAGGATAATGTGGTTAGTGTTGGACTCAACAATATAATTTATCTAGATTGCAAGGTGTGACAAACAGCCTTCAAGCACATTAGCGATCAGCGATTGAAGCAGATTATGCTGAGGACCGATCCTCATGTGGTGGTGGTAGTAAAAATGGAGCTTGGGAAAGATTTGGTGCAGAACTGGGAGTCCTTTGGGGTTAACACCCACATTGCCTCTCGATTTCTCGCATCTCTCTTGGACATGAGAATGCCAAAGGTGGAGGCAAAGACCATCATTTGCAAATTGTTCAAGAACGAGATTCTGGGTGGTTTGGACGAGGTGCTCAAATCGGCATTGTTGGGGCGAGGTGCGCTGCGGGCTCACGATTTTCCTTTGGTGAAGGTGGCGGAAGGAGTCATCCACATTTATCCTTTTCTGGTGGAGATTAAGGGTTTGGCATTGTTTCATCACCACCAAATTGTGACCTATGGGGTTAGATTCCTGTAGAAGTTTCTTGGGCTGGTGATGATGGAAGGTTTGGACTGGATGGTGGAATTCAATCAATTCACAAAGTTGAATGGATTTTTATAGCTTGTTTATGTGGGTCGGATATGGTGGCACGCATGGTGGTCTATTGGGTGGTTTATAAGTATATGTCTAAAAATTGTTTCGATGCTTCGAGTTCTTTTTTGGGGTTCTATTTTTGGTTGGCCACACTTGTTGTGTGAGTCAACTGTTAGTCTTGGTGGCCAGATTTTGCAAGTTTGTGGTCAGGGTTTAGGTTGCCCTCTGATATTTTCTTCCTTGCTTTGCAGACGTACTGTAATTTTTTTTGATAGCTAATACAATACTCTTACGAATCAAAAAAAAATGCTCTTTCTTTGTTAAGAATATGGAGAATCAATATCATAATTGGTAGCTATCAATAATTTTTTTAGCTTCACCTATTAACACAATTAAACCATATATACAATAGTATAGAAATCTTGAATAAAATGAAATAAGTAATTATCTACCTACTTTTTAGAATAAAATGGAATTTCTCTTTTGAAATGTAATTTATTTTAGTGGAACATGAGTTGTCTCTTTTAAATTAATTTTTTTTTATAAGATTCCCTTTCATTTAAGAAGAGTTTCTTTTACAAAAGGGTCAGATATAGATTGGAATTATCCTTATATTTTTTAATATCTTAATTTAGAAATTATATGAAGATATTTCCATTTGCAACTTAGAATTTTTCAATATATTATATAAAAAAGTGGATAGTATCAATCAAACAAATCTTTGAAAAATAATTAAATAATTTTTTTTTAGTTATATAAAAAAGTGGCTAGGTTCACAAAGTGGAGTTGCCTCCTCTTATGGAAAGAATGAAGAAAAAAATCAAACTAAAAATAAATATCATTTATTTACACTAAGTGGTGTTAGATAAAATAAAAATTACATAATGTTATTTATATTACTAGCTCATACCAATGTGAGAGCCTTAGGAGATAAAATTTCCATGGAAATTCCCATATCCTAGAAGAGTATGTGTTGATGTTTTTGGAGCTAAAAAATCCACATTGGTTGTCCCGCACACCTCCATTTTCACTTATCCTCCCATATCCATCATATGCTCCATTTCCATTTCATAATAATTGACATTAGTATAAAGTACCAAAATAAGGCCCTTGATCATTACAATAAAGTGAAGTCCCTGCCTAAAATACTCTCCTAGTAGCTCATGGCATGTCACCAAGACAATGCCTTATCAGAGAGAGTCTCACCATAGTCTCTTTGACACAAGAAGAAAGGGCTAATAAGAAAATGTAGATGAGACTCCTGAATGTCTAAGAGACATATTAAAATGTCTTCCCACCATCCTAAAGAGAGACATGTCTAAGAGAATTGGGCATGTCGAGGAGAAAATCTAACATGTCTCACTGACAAATCATATGAGTGTCAACATTCAAGAAATAGAAAAACATCTCTCGGACACCAAGAGGTTATCATAACATAAATAGTAAATCACTGGTGGAACAAGCACTGGTGAAACAACAATGTCGAAGAGACATCGACATGTCGAGGAGAGAAGCAAAGAAGTCTCTTTGACACTCAAGGAGAAAAGTATCGGCAAGACACAAAAATATCGAACAGACATTGGATGAGGTCTCATCGACATCCTAAAAATGATATGTCGAGGAGACACAAAGATATCGAGAAGACATTATCAAAAGTCTCCCCAATATTCTGGCACAAAATATCGATGAGACTAAGGGACATCAGAGAGAGGTGACCTTAGGTCTCCCTGACATAACAAAGTCACATAGACATCATCAACAACTATTACTGCCGAGGAAAGAAATAAAGACATGTTGAGGAGACATAAGCTTTTCGGTAAGAGAAATGCACCAATCTGATCGACAAAAAATAAAATCATTAGGGAGAAAACTAAGAAGTAAATATCAAAGAGACATTGCGATATCAAAAAGAGAAGCCTGAATGTCTCTTAGAAATTTCTCAAAAGATGGCCAAGGATATCGAAGAGAGATATAGAGGTTGTGATCAGAGTCTCATCGACAAAATACGAAATAATTGTCACCAGATTGATTTGACAGATTAAGTCATCGAAGAGACAACTTCCATTAATACACAAGTTGATAGGAAGGGTGGCACAAGCACCATTTATGAACTAGAGCTGGTTTAAGTGTGCTAAATTTTGATAAAAGTAGCCTCTGAGAAATAAAAATTCACTACACACTGCGGCTAAGCATCTAGAGGACGGAGTTGGATGAAAGCAAGCAGCTCGAAAATTCTAGAATTCACTCAAGTAAGTACACCTTGGCTCATTTGAACATAAATTTTTGAATATAGCTTGAAGTACAGCATTGTTAGGGTTAGAATGGATAAAACCCCAGAAAAGACAAGAGCAAAAAGGCAAAAAACTGAAAGTAGACCTCTCAGTCAAGACTTAATAGATCAGTGTCCTAGGTCTGGGCCTAAAGCACAAAGAATTGCTCAGTCACACCCATCATGTCAGAACCTATAAGACAAGCATAAGAATTTGGGAGATGTATGGACTCCACATAGAGGCTACGATTTGTTCATATATCATTATAGGAAGAAATACAAATATAGCCCAATCTAGAACCCATGGAATTTCAATTTAGGGAAGCTAGTAATGCCAAATGTTTTTGTGAATGTAGAGTTAATTAGAGCACTGGCAAAGAATTATAATCCCAAAGCAAGGGAAATTCCTTTGCATGATGGGTCACAGTTTATGATCATAACGAGGGATTATATTTGCATGGTTTTCCAATTGGACAGTTCTTTGAAAATGAAATTGTGGCTGAGAGACTTGCTGGAGGAGTATTGTTCTATGGATATGAGTTACAAGAGGAGGAAGTTGCCTCTGCACAGACCCAAGGGTCTAGGAAATCAACCTATGAGGTTTTCTAGCAATGAAAAGCCCCCATTTTTTTGTAGAACTGTTTGAAGAATATTATCAGTACACATACTATTCAGCTAGCCAAGTGTTGGGAATTGAGGCCCCTGCCAACATGACTATAGCTCCCATGATTTTGGCCACGTACATTCAGAGTCAAGATGCCAGGCCCTATGATTATGCAGAGTATCTGTTAGAGGCCACTAATAGTGCTCTTAATGCTATTAAGAATAACAATGAAGCTATCAATTTCATGCACTATTCACTTCTTATGCATATGATACTGTACGAGGGCCAGGTGATGGGAATCTAGGGAGAAGAATTAAGAGTAAAATATCTAGATAGCGATGGTAATTCAAGACTAGTGCAAATGTGGACATTATTCTGGGATGGTAGATGTGGGAGATCCTACTACTTGTACTTTGAGGAGAATTTTGTCAAACGCTTGCTTGGCCGTAAATACAATTATAATCTATCCCCCGAAGTACAGAGGTTTCTTCGACAAAAGGAGAAAGGCCATGATGGAAAGATAAACCACAATTTGGGAGATTGGTATGCTTTTTTAGATTGTACTATCATTAGGGTGTATGGATTTGAGGTAGAACCATATTTTCTACCTAAGACTGTGCCAGATAGAGTTCCTTATCTTGAGATTATAAGACAATTGTCTTATTCAACCTTTATGCATTTGAAAAGATATGGAAGGCAGATATTCATGCCTTCTACTTTGTGCTTTGGTGATTTCACCATTATTGTTGATTCAGGGTATGACTTGGTTGGAAGCAAGTTAAATTATTATGGCTTGCCAGGTGGAAATAAGAGGAAGAATTTTGACCCTGAGCACTTTATAGGTGATGCCAAAATTTCTCAAAAACTGAAAGGATATGAGCATAAGTTTGATCTTGATGATGTTGTCAGGAATTGTGAGGATATTCATGCGATCATGAGAGGAAATACATACAATAGGATTGTTATGGATAAGGCCTGGAGATTGAAAACTAACCCATCTTATGTAGAATATTTTTATGAAATTCAGGTTTCCATGAAGAGAGTTGAACAGTTGCTTGTGCATGAAGAAGAGATAATAAAGGATGTACCTCTGGTGGCATTTGATAGAAAAAGAAATGTTGGCTCTTGGAGGCAAGAAAAAAATGTAGCACCATTAGACCATTTGTCACCTCAGCCTACTCCAAAGGTAAGCTTTTCAGTTAATACACCAATCATGGTAGAAGATGATGTTGAAGAGGAGGATAAAGTCACATAGATCAATACTCTTGTCATTCCTCCATATGGAATGCCACTAGAAAGGAGTGTAGTAAAATTTGAAGCTTTTGATGAGCTATCTAATGATGTGAAGCATCAATCCAGTCAAGAGTTCATTATAGATGATTCCTTTGTCCAAAATCCTGAATTTAAAGCTTTCATATATGAATATAAAGGAAAGGTGGTAAGGGAAAGGTTGAAGGACATTGACCTTGAGAAGGAAGCATATGCTTTAAAAGAAATTCAACATGAAATTGATAGAGAAATGAAACATATGACTACTGAGAAAGGAAGGGAAATTTTTGAAAGAGGTTAAGGTTATGCTCCTTCCAGGATGTGATATTAGCTCGGCCATTGTATTTGATAGTTTTCTGAAAAGAGAAAATAAAACCTTGCACTTAACAGACAAAGCTGGTGACAGGATCTACATTGGATTGGGATTTAATCCTGAAAATACTACCTTGTAGATATGGGAGCTCTATCCACCAGGGAAAATCCTTCCCTAGTTGATCATGATCAAATTTTTGGACATCTTTTGGTGCAAAGAGTAGGAGAAACAAATCCCATGGAAACTATCGATTTGAATGTTAATGTGGCCAAATTCACAAAGGCTCTGATTCAGAAACTGGTAAGGGATAACAAGAAGTTGATAGAAGAAAATGAAAGTTTGAAACAAGAGTTGATCAGTTATAGGGATAGACTACCTTCTTCTTCTTCAGGGCTCTATTGTCCATTAGTTGAACATGAAAGGAAAGTGTTTGAGGCAATGTCAGAAACAACATATTGGAAAAGAAGGCACGAGAAAGTGTAGAAGGAACAGGAAGATTTAAAGGGAAAAATCAAAACCACTACCTTTCAGATGGCATCATAAATAGTCTGCATGAGATTCAAATACATGTACAAACATGTTGAACAATTTTGGAAAATTCATGATAAAACATATGCAGCATTGCTAGAAAACACCAGATTGAGTGATAGGATGAAGGAGGTAGAGTCTCAGATCATTGCAAAGAAAGAAGATAACTCTGTTATGCTACAAGAATACCAAGAACTCATGAAATCTCATAAGGACTTCCACAATATTCTAACATAAGAGTTGAGTGATTTCAATTAGCCATTGAGTATGGCCTTACCCAATTTCTTTGAAGAAACATAATTGAAAGATCAAGATACATGGAAGGACAAAATTGCCAACTATCTACCAATTACTCTTGATGGGATTAATGATGAAGAGCAAGTGCTTAAGAGGATGCACCAAAAACTTGGGAGAATCTTTGAATTGGAGTATGCTATGAAAGACATCATACATAATGCAAAAACTCATGCTAAAAGTCAGTACGTGGAGCATTTGTCAAAGGTCAACTTGTTCATTTCACGGGCCAAGTAAGAGAGGAGTGACAGGGATAGAGTTTGATAGTTTTGGATACACAATCATGGTGTACGAGCCTTGAATAGGTCTTAGATGACGATGTGTGCTTGCTGGAGATTAACGAACTACAATGCATCCACTACCAAACTCTTAATATTTTTATGTTTATTCTAATTATGTTTTAGTTATGAAACAATGTGACTTTTTGTAATAGGTCTGAAGCTTGTTGCTTCCCATACAAATAGGGAAACCAGGGCCTAATTATAAGTTATCATATCATCATCATCACATTCCATTCCATTAGAGTAGGCATTAGTAAGAAAATAGATTGCATAATTCGCCCATCCATACCATATTTCAAAGACTTCTGTTATAATGCTTATATTTTGAAGTAATACAATAGAGCAGATTGTTCATAAATCGTAATTCATTTTCAGTGTTCAATTACTGTGTTGATTTTAATGCTCATTTATTACTTTCTTGTCTCCAAATTGGTCTATTCAAGTTATTTAAATCTATTAGATTTATCAGAGCACATTTGATGTTACTATGTGAAAGATTTGATTGGTTTCTAAGTTGATGTGAATTAAAATCCTTTCTGATAGTTTACTTTAATTGGTCTTTGCCCAGGTTTAAAATCCTTTTAAAGAATTTATTTTGATTAGCTTCCATTAACTCAAGAATTAAAAATCCTTTCATACTTTCACAATAGCTTGAGAAGATATCACTGGGATTATTAACGAACACTGTGATAAACATACTTGCACGTTTTCACAAGGTGCAGACATCTCAAGTGCCCAGTAATTCTAGTTAAATTGAACAATAGGATTACCTGTCTTAAAACTCTGTATCCATTCCATTAATCACCATTCACTCATCCACTATATTCACTCAATAGGAGTACGCACTGTTCATACTTAGGATATTGCATACAAAATACAACTCACAATCTTGAATTTTCAACTGCTTTCAATAGGAATTAGATATCAAAGCTCTGCATCTACTCCACCTTCACGTGCCATAGTGATTAGGTTGCTCAATCTAAGAACTATATCCAACTGAAAATATTCCTTATTGTTCAGGTATACCGGCCTAGGTCTGGCAGAGCCTAAATAGCATGTGGTAATCATTCTTGTTTACCTTGTTCATGGGACAAAGGTGTATTAAGGGATTAACACCCCCTTATGGTTAAAAAACCTACACTTTTGAGACCTAACAGATGGCATTAACTAAAAATAGGACCAACATTATTTGACCAAAATATTCATAACATTATTTACATACATAATGATTAAAATTAATAAAACTTATCCTTTAATGAAATTTGACAACTAAGTAAGTACCACTAATGTTTCATAATATTAAAGGTCTTATTGGAGCCAAAAATCCACCTTGGTTATTTTGCATACTTCTGTTTTCACCCATCTTCCCACACTCACCACATGTCCCATCTCCATTTCATAATGGCTAACACTAATATAAACCACCAAATAAGGCCCTTGGTAATAACACTAAAGTGAATTATCTATCTGAAGTGTTCCCATAGCAACACATGGTATGTCGCCAAGACAATGCTATATCGAAGAGAGTCTCACCATTGTCTCTTCGACGCGAACATAAAGGGTTGTTGTGAAAAGTAGATGAGACTCCCGAATGTCTAAGAGACATATTCAAATGTCTTCTCGCCAACCTAAAGAATGATTTGTCTAAGAGACTTGGACATGTCAAGGAGAAAATATAACATCCCATCTAGTAGTGCTGCTTAAATTTTGAAAAAATCCTAGCAAAATTTTTCGTCTTGAGGTTTTCTGCCTTCTACGTCCATGAGTAGGGTTTAAGGTTTTAGTTCAAAAACCCTCACTTCATAGTAATCAATCTTAAACCTCCATCCTTATAATTTCATGTTGACCTACTGCATCCGGTTATCAGTCATTTAGGTCATGAGTTGAGCCATTAAAATTGTTCTTTGTACTGGCCATGAGTCCTAAGTTAGTCTATCATCACGTATGGTTAATCGTTTAAACGCTCCCTATGGTCAGGCCATAATATTTTTCAATTGACTTACGTTTAAGTCATCTTTCTAAGGGTCAATTTTTTGTTGGCCTAGTCATGGCCCCGTTGGGACTAATTTTATCACATGTGCAGGTTGGGAGATTCTCCGATCACGAGAATTGATCTGGGTTGTTCTCCGCTAGCTCGTAAGTTTCAAAGGGTGGCTCGTTAAACGTCGTGTGGTCTGCGAGATGTTGATGAGTGTACAACTGTGAGTGTGGGGCCCAATCTCCACTTCATCTATCTAAAATTTACAGTATTGTAATCAATGATTATGATGTGATGGTAGGATCAATCACTACCTTTCTCCGCCATCTTGCATGATTAAGTTGTGGGTTGGTTAAATGCTGCGAGGTCTGCGAGAAGCTGCCACGTGTTTTCTTCAATCACAAGAAAACGAGGAAAGGTGCAGACCACTAATAGATGAATGAGTACCCACTTGGCAAGGTTTCATTGGCCAGTGGAATGACATATGGCAATGATTGGAATTCAAACTTAATTGACTCAATCTAAGTCATCCAAAAGGCCATCTCGACGGGAGATCAACGGTGAATATTCAAAACTGAGAAGTTTGATCGTTGCAACCATTCTTGATTCGCGCGAGCGAGCAGTAATGGCGGAAGTGACTTCTAAAACTACTTCAATTTTTCCCAAACTAGATGTAGATGATCGATTCTCACATAATTAAGAGTTGCAAACACGTCTGGAATGTATTGGAAATTGAGATAGGCTATTTGCAGAGTTTTTCATAGTCAGCATTAGGGTTTCTTGTGGGTAAAAGTTGTAAGTAAAGTAAACATAGTTTTTATGTTTTATTCAAATTATATGTATTGAAGTTGGTTCTCACTACATTTCTTGTCAAATGAGCTTCCATGCTTTGTTTTAATTGCTTTATTTAGGGTTATTATGTCTTTAAAATGTCATAATTCTATGGGACCTTTTAGAATTTGCATTTGAGTCAAGCCCTAGGTTTGAATTGTGAATCTAGTTGTTGAAACCTTTTTTGTTGAAAACCCTAACTTGGCCTAAGTTTTCCCCGCTACTAATGGCACCCAAAGCACAAACTGCCACCTCTGCAACTCAATCCAGACTACTATCCAAGGATATAATAGTTATACTGAAACCTCCACAAATAAAAAGGCTGAGGGAAAAGATTTATTTCATGGCCCAACAATCAGGGAGGGGATACTTGACAGATAATGTTTTATCAAAGATATTGAAGTACGTTATAGTGGATGGCAGTTATTTCAGCATTGGTTCAGGAATAGAAATCTTGGTATTCCTCTTTGCAACCCTTGGAGACTAGACATGGGAAAACTAGTTGTCTCCAATGTGTATAAGGATGTTGATTTGTTGAAGGAAATTGCTTCAAGGTATGGCCCAGTTTCAAGGGTAATCAGAACATTTGATGGGAAGGATATGGTGAGGATAACCAAAGAAGAAATTGCAGGAGTTTTCTAGTTGCAGGAATGGAACACTGATATGATGCCTCTTGATATGGATGTCATTAGAAAGGAGTATGAGAACACCAAAGTGCTAATCAGGATGAGAATGTTACCTACACATACTACTAGCATAGGTACTAGGAAAAATAGAAAAAAATAAGGATTGGTAAAGATAAGTTAGAACCTTTCCAAATGAGGTATTTTACAAGTTACTTCAAGAAGACTGTATATTCCTTCTACCAATTTATTGGTTTCTCTTTGCATGAAACATTTCGAAAGGAATATAGTTACTTGGAAACACATATACAACATCCAGCCTTGAACATTGTCTATGACTACACCACATATTTGGCAGAGAATATCCATAAAGGCCTGGTTGAGTTGAAAGGAGGAAAGAATTGGGTGAAATTTGGGTGGTATTCCCTGTTGATGCATATGTTTTTATTTAAAGGGGAAATTTTTTTTGAGAGGGATATGGCATTGAGAAAGGAGGATGGTATTGATTTGCCTATCTAGTGTTGGACTCGAATTCTTGATAAGGATGACCAAAAATATAACTATGTGGTGTTCCAAAATGCTTTCGCATCAAAATTGAGAAGATATCTGGTTTATGACCCACCCAGGATTCCCAAGAAAATACATGAGTTCTTGAGGCATTTGGAGAAGATAACTGATTTGAATTTGGGTCATAATTGGGGAGATTTAATCTTATACCCAGATTCCACAATCTTCAGAGTTTATGGAACTAACATAGACCCATTTGTCTTGCCAAGAGACGTGCCATTGAGGATTGGTTTTCTTGAAGTCATAAGGCAATTGGAAGCCTCCCAAGCAGCACACCTGCCCAATACAGCAAAGAAGGGCTCATTTTTCCCAGAATGGACTATGTTTGTTGACTTTGTTATAGTAAAGGGAGCATGGAAAGATTTGTTACATCTTCTAGCACCATAAAATTGGATCGTATGTTCCCAAGGAATCATGATCTAGAAGGTTTCATTAATGCATTGAGGACGGAGAAAAGGATTGGTACTTTTGTGCATAATTTCTACTACCCAGAGGATGTAATCAAGAACATTTTTGACTTCCCAGAGAAAGATGAAAGGAAGTCTAAATATCTTGCTTTCAATAAGATGATGGAGAGGGATCAAATGAGAGATCCTAAGTATGACCCTATGCCCAATATACATAGTACATTCGATAGGATTATGCATTTTTTGAATAATTTTGAGGATATAGTGGGTATAATGAGAAGACAACAAGTGGCCATAGATAAAGGAAAAGTAGTGGAAACTAAAGAAGACACTATTGTGGTACTGGAAGAGAGGCCTGCTTATCACCCACCCAAGCAAATAAGAATTTAGTCTAGGAAGAATAACACAATAGACAAGGAGAAAACATTGCCATCCCCTGCCACTTCTGGGGAAATGAGGGTAGCTTCCCCTGAGAGATCAGTGCCATCACCTCCAAAATGGGTCCCTATTGTTGTGATTGATGTTGAATCATCTCAAAGAAGTCCTACTCCATTGGAGCAGCCACCCCTTAAAAGGAAAAAGACTGAGGTAAGAGGAGTAGTGGATTATTCTGATACAAAGGATCATGATATCCTTGTCACTTCTAAGGAGATACAATAGGGAATGCCCTCTCCCATAAGGGAAGTTGCTTCAAGCTCAAGGGAGGATAGCCTTAGATTAGGAAAGGCTAACCTTAGAGGTCTAAATTGTGCAGATGATTTGAGGATTGAGGCCTACAAAGCATTTATGGAAGATGACTCCTTTGTTGAAACAAGTGCATTCAAAGATTTTGTATGGAGAGATAAAGCTCCATAATATGAAGAGAAGGTTGCTACTGAGAGGAGCTTACATACAAAACTCCCTGAAGCTATCATTTAGGAAAATGTAAGGAAGGCTATGAGGGCAAAAATTCCAAAATATGACTGCTAAAGAGGGTAGAGAGCTTGTGAAGAAGAGTGGTATATTGTTGTTACCTGAATGGGACATTGCTAACAATATAGTGCTTGATACTATAAGGAGGTTTGAAAGGCCCTTGCTGCAAACTGAAGAAGAAGAAGAGATGGTACTTCGAGGATCAGCATTAGCAATCTGGTCATTATCTGTAGGATCTAGGAAGCCGGCAGTGGTTGAACCATCATATTTTAGTGGAAAATTGTTGATAAAGAGAGTCACTAACACCCAAGCTTTAGAGGTAGCTGATATGGCTGTGAATGTTGTGAAGTTTACTAAGGCAATAGTGGAAGACCTCACTCTTGAAAGAGATGACTATAGGAACAAATATAATAATCTTATAGGTGAATATGATAAGAGTCAGCAAAAGGTGGCTATATTAGAAACTGAGGTAGCATTGTATAAGCAATTGGTAGAAGTATTAAGAAAGCAAGTTCAAACTAGTTCAATTCATGCATCACTGACTTCTCCAGTTGCACATTCTCAATCCCCCTCACCAGATCAATCTTTGGCAATAGTGCCATATAATTTGGAGCAAGAACCACTCACAATTGAGAGGCCAAGCATATCAAGTACCATCACATCAAATGATCCTACAAGGGCATAGGTCCTCACACAAATTGAAGTGTATAAGAAATTACTTGAGCAGACACATGACACAATGTATTAGAACAATTCAAATATTATTCATACTATCTTGAAACACCTGAATAGAAAGATTCAAAGTAAATTGAATAGTGTTCATGCCAATTACTCATTAATGTTGAGAGCAATAAGGTTATCTCAGAGGGATAAGGAGTTGGCCACCCCACTCCTTGATAAATGGATTCCTAGAGGTGAGAATTTGAAGCTCATTGCAGTTGGGGCCAATCAACAGGAAGATAGATACCCAAAGGTTATCCCAACTTATAGATTTGTCAATGAAATTAATGAACAAGGGTTTCAAGGGTATATTGCTCCACTAGAATAGAAAATAAGGGAATTGAAAATTGATTATGACCAAGAAAATTTGTCATTGTTACCAGGCATTCAACAAACTTATGATGAAGTGAAACCCCTACAAATGCGGAAGAAATAGATGGAAAACAACATTGCCTCTCAAGCAAAGCTTATTTGTGAAAAAGTTGATATTAATATTCTGAATAACACTTTGGAGAAATTGTCTTTTATCATCAACTTTTTGGAGGATTTTGATAAGGAATCGAATTCAGTAATGAAATAATATTCTCCATACAGGAAGAAGATGGATGAAATAATTGATTTCAGTTAGCCATCTGATGTTGGATATGAACAATGGAAGATAATATTTATTGATCAATTGGGTCTATAAGTATAGAAAGGGAAACATATATGATTGGTCAAGTATAACACGGGTCTGGCCTTTGAAAGAATAATGTGTAACAAATATATGTTTCTTGATAGCAAGTATTATAGATAAATGTTAATTCCTGATGATATGAGTGTTGACAGAGATGCTGACTCACTTTTTGGCCTTGTCATTTTGTCATTTTGCCCGATGTAACAAATGAATGACAAGAACTTGAAGATTATTCTTTCCAACATGTACCTTTTGAAGGGTAGGTTTCTTCTTGTTGGAAAGGCTAACAATCTTTGTCTCATATGTATTCCCTCCAATGGAAAATGTAAATATAACTACAATGGGAATCTTTCTTGTAGCGGTCCAATTGGGATGTGACATGTGTACTCTTGGCTCAATGCTTGTTTTGCTCCCTTGTTTCCATAAAAGGGAATTCAAGGTCATTAGTGCAGGTTTCTTGTTGAATTCTAGAATTGAATGGTGCAATTGAAAAACATAGAGTGAATATGTTAGAAGTCCTCATCTTATGCTTTGAGTCTAGTTAGTAAATTTTGTCAAATGTATGGTTCCTGGGCATATCTAAATGATAATGCAAGTTTTCAGAGTATGTAGTCTCTCCAATTTTACTCTATACCTAAATTATTAATGAAAACCTTGATCAAAGATCATTTTATTAATCGTCATTGTTATTGTACTTTGATGTATGCTTTGATTTAGCTCTGGTTCAAAGAAACCAGGGCTTGATTTTGAAATCATCATCATCATATCATATTCCATTTAATTTTATATGATGCTTGATATTTAATTTTATAGTAGCTAGATAAAAACTTATTGGAATGTCATAATAAGGTAGAAAAAATGGAAAAAAAGATAAGAGTCTCATTAGACTCTATTTGGCTAATTCAATATAGTTGAATGTACATGAAGAGACCATTATAGCACTTATTTTAAAGAAATTGGGAGATACATATCAAGCTAAATCTATAGTTAATAAAATATTTCTAATAAACAAGTTATATACCATCAAAATGGAGAGTGGCGGTTCTATAGTTTAACACTTGAATTAATATTACTGAAGCATTTCAAAGTTTAGGCCATAAGAATCATCCTTTTTAAACATGGATTGCAAATAATTCTGAAAATTTAGAAGTCTTGGTCATTAACATTATTGTCTACTACATGTAAAATAGGCAACATGTAAAATAAGCAAAATTCATTATGAAGTTTGATCATGAAATTTAAAATAGGCACCTCAAAAAAAACGTAAGCCCTGTTAGTACAATATTCATTTTGATTTATTTTTTAGAAATTTTATGAATCTTAAAGTTAAATTAAATTAAATTTTCACCATATAAATACAATAGGGTCTCGGGAAGGATATCTCTCAGCTTATTTTATATAGATTTTTTTAAATATAGGTATGCTAGTTTAATATTGTTGAATGTACATGAAGAGACCATTATAGCACTTATTTTAAAGAAATTGGGAGATACATATCAAGCTAAATCTATAGTTAATAAAATATTTCTAATAAACAAGTTATATACCATCAAAATGGAGAGTGGCGGTTCTATAGTTTAACACTTGAATTAATATTACTGAAGCATTTCAAAGTTTAGGCCATAAGAATCATCCTTTTTTAAACATGGATTGCAAATAATTCTGAAAATTTAGAAGTCTTGGTCATTAACATTATTGTCTACTACATGTAAAATAGGCAACATGTAAAATAGGCAAAATTCATTATGAAGTTTGATCATGAAATTTAAAATAGGCACCTTGAAAAAAACGTAAGCCCTGTTAGTACAATATTCATTTTGATTTATTTTTCAGAAATTTTATGAATCATAAAGTTAAATTAAATTAAATTTTCACCATATAAATACAATAGGGTCTCGAGAAGGATATCTCTCAGCTTATTTTACATAGATTTTTCTAAATATAGGTATGCTAGTTCAATATTGTTGAATGTACATGAAGAGACCATTATAGCACTTATTTTAAAGAAATTGGGAGATACATATCAAGCTAAATCTATAGTTAATAAAATATTTCTAATAAACAAGTTATATACAATCAAAATGGAGAGTGGCGGTTCTATAGTTTAACACTTGAATTAATATTACTGAAGCATTTCAAAGTTTAGGCCATAAGAATCATCCTTTTTTAAACATGGATTGCTTGAATAATTCTAAAAATTTAGAAGTCTTGGTCATTAACATTATTGTCTGCTACATGTAAAATAGGCAAAATTCATTATGAAAATTGATCATGAAATTTAAATAGGCACCTCGAAAAAAATGTAAGCCTGCCAATACAATATTCATTTTGATTTATTTTTCAAAAAATTTATGAAGTTTAAAGTTAAATTAAATTAAATTTCCACCATATAAATACAATAGGGTCTCAAGAAGGATATCTCTTGGCTTATTTTACATAGATTTTTCTAAATATAGGTATGCTAGTTCAATATTATTAAATGTACATGAAGAGACCATTATAGAAAATTTTAAAGAAATTGGGAGATACATATCAAGCTAAATCTATAGTTAATAAAATATTTCTAATAAATAAGTTATATACCATCAAAATGGAGAGTGGTGGTTCTATAGTTTAACACTTGAATTAATATTACTGAAGCATTTCAAATTTTAGGCCATAAGAATCATCCTTTTTTAAACATGGATTGCAAATAATTCTGAAAATTTAGAATTCTTGGTCATTAACATTATTGTTTGCTACAATGTCATCCAGTGTATCATTGTCAATGCTCATATGTTCTTTCAAGTATCTAATATTATCATCATCCTCATCTTGACCTACATCATCTTCATCATCATTGAAATTTGACTATAGACCATCTATATTGTTACCAAATGTATTTGGATCATCATTTTCTATACCATCCATATTGTTGTCTTCCATAACATCATCTAACTCTGGATTGTTGTCTTCTTGTGTATGAACATAACCATCTTCAACATCATCATGGATGTCAATTTATTCGATGTTCTCTAATCCCTCTCTCTCATTTTGTTCACCATCATTGTTTTGCTCAGTATCCACTAATGTTTCGTCAAATACATGCCTTAATCTTGGATCATAATGTATGGAAAACATCCATTTCCGGTCCAAAATATCTTCATAGAAAAATACCTACACATGAACGACATACATATATTAGACGTATGTTATAACAATTTTATTGATTAATAAACACATGTATATATTCGCAATAAACTATGAATTAATAGATTAATGATCACTACTGCTTCTTGTTTGAGTTAAAGAAATACTTGCTCATAATGAATTGGTAGAACATAAGGCTCCTTATCCTCCGGTAGGAAGCATGAGGAATCTATAAAAACCAATCCACTATGGGTATCATGTCTTCATGTCCTCTCAAATTCTTCATGCCATCTACACTTAAAAATACAACATTTAAAAGAGCGGTAATCCAACTCAATAATTTCTTGTATTTTCCCAACATATTGTAGATTCCCTTCAATTATATTCTTATCTTTTGAGCTTGATTGACTGGATTGCTTGAAGTCAACCATGATGCCACAATCAAAGGATCATCTCTTTACGTCTACACTTTCTACATGATAATGTCAACCATATGCCCACATTGTTGGATATTTCCTCACCTGTGAAAGACCATTTATTTCAGTGAAAAAAAATATAATGACGAATATTAAAATATTTAATAGTGTCAAAACTGTAAGAAAACAACATTTTGTAAAATTCCAACTGTACCTTTCTTTCATATTGTCTAGACATGTTGATTTCATCTTCTATTATGTTTGAATATATACCTGCATCTTCTATTTCATTTTGAATTTGTTCAATAACCCATTCTAGTGTGCAATATTTGCCCCATTCCCCAAGCAAATCAATGGGAAGTGGAGTATTCCTTGGGTTTGATCTCTTAAACTATCTCCTTGCTTCTAATACTTCTTCTCTCTTTTTATCATACAGATCAATCCATTTGTTCATAAAGTCCATGTGGTACCAAATGAACTTGTCGAGTATAGCACTTTCTTCTACACCTATTATGTGTCAACATGTTTATTTCAAACTCCAAATGTCATGCTGTTAGTTTGACAAGTAAATTACAGAGTAAATTAATGATTGCAAGAAAAATAACTGCACCGATCATGAATTTACTTATGAATTTCTACTTGAACACCATTAGATTGTGGTTTTTCTCCATCAATAATATATGATGCTTGTTCTCCATCCCAGATGCATGGCCCATCTTCAAAATCCTTACCAGGTAATTCACACAGGAAGAAAAATGCTTCATTCAATACATACCCTTCATCCATGCAACCCTCTGGATGTGCCTTTTGTCAGACATATCTTTTTAGAGTTTTCATATACCTCTCAAAGAAAAACATCCACCTCATTGATACGACACCCACCAATTCAATATCATCAACCATGTGTATAATTAAATGGACTTGTAGGTCCATGAAACTTGTAGGGAGTTCCTTCTCAAATACACATACAATTTCTGCAATTTCCTTCTTCCACTTTGGCACTTCACATTCGTGGATCTCCTTGGAGGTCACGCACCTAATATAAGAATAGTAAATTAGTATGAACCTTTAGTCAAAAATTAAAATGCAATATAATATCTCTATGTCTCTCACACATGAACATTTCATATAACTGCATACCTTGTAAATGCTGACAATCGACTTATGGCATTCCTTAAGTCAATTGTAAGACAAGAATCCCCCCCAATTTCCAATGGCATGATATACTATAAAACTCATTTATGAAAAGGTCATTATTAATTTTTTCTCACACAACAAAATATAAAAATATATTTAGTACTTAATCAATGTTACCAGTAAATGTTAAATGATGATATATAATACCTTCATAAAATTATGAAAATCATGTTTTTTAAATCCTGTGATATGTCCATCAACTGTAAAAGCTTTAGCCAATGATGACCCATAGCTAGTAGGTGTCCTTATTGAACGGATGACATTTTTTAGTTGGTATAGCTCTTTTTTTTTTTAAATCCATGGAGCTTCTGCATATGTTTCATTTTCCCTATTTGGCCACAAATGTTTTTTATCAAATTTGGTACACAACAGAACAATATCTCTCCTTAAAGATAAGGTGTCCTTCTCTTTGCCTGATATATGTCGAAATATGGAATCTGAGACATTTTTGAAGATGTGCATAGGATCTAATAGGTGAGATATTAATAGATCCTTCCAGTAAGGGAGCTCATAAAATATGGATTTCCTTTTCATTCCTTCTGGCATATTAACTACAACTTGTTCTGGTTCTTCAATTGAATCACCCCGATCAAAAAAATCCTCCCAAGCTTTCAATTCAGCATCTTCATACTTCTTAAGCCAATCACCTAGACCCATAATCATGGGAGGGCCTCTATTTTCAACTTTTCCATCAAATTGATTCTTCAGGCAATTTCTAAACTTATGATCTAGTGGTAGGAAAACCCTGTTGTTTGCATAAATAAATTTATGTAGATCTTTAGAATACCACCCTTGAAATTGTTCTACACATCTTGGACATGAAAATATCCCCTTTGTTTGAAGCCCTGCAATTCAATAAGTAATTTTAATAACATCAAAAAAATGGTATAAAACTAAGTATGAAAGTTGGGATGAAAATAAATTATGAGTGTAAATACTTAAATATTTTATCTTGTAAATACATAAATATTTTATCTTACCAAAACAAACACCAAGTTTTGGGAAATCATGAATAGTCCAACATAGAACACCATAGAACATGAAGGACCTATTTGATGGATGACGTGATATGTCATACATTCTTAAGCCTTTCCATAGCAGTTGCATCTCATCAATAAAAGGTGCAAGATAAACATCCATGTTTTTAACTTGATGTTTTCCTGGAACAATGAGAGTCAGCATAAGGTGCTCCTTTCTAACACTCATCCATGGGGGAATATTTTATACTATCAATCTGACTAGTCAAACACTATAATTTGAGCTCAGGAAAGAGAATGGGCACACTCCATCAATTGCAAGACCAAACCTGATACTACGGGATTCATATTTGAATTTTCTTGGCCATTTTTCCTCTATGGGTTTCATTGCTTTGGAGTCGGCTGGAATTTGCATCAATCCATCTTTACTCATGTTCTTTGCATGCTAGTCCATCAATTGTGCAAGTGACTTGCAATGAAACATTCGTTGAAGTCTAGGTATAGTTGGCATGTGACGTAAAACCTTCTTTGGAACTGTAGGACCTTGTACATCTATACAATATCTCTTCTCTTTGCACAAAGGGCATTCTACCTTGTTTTGATATTCATATCTATATAAAATGCAATCATTTTTACATGAATGAATTATCTTATATTCAATCGCCAACTCAACCAACAACAAACACGCCTCCCTGCAAGTTGATGGCAACACATTCCCTTTAGGGAATATTTTAGTTTTTAGTGCCCTATAAGATTGCCAGAGATTAAATCAGAGATTAAATCAATTGAATGTTTGACTTATGATGAACATGTTTGATATGTCAATCTATACAATATATGGTTTTAAAATCCCCTTAAAGAAATATAAACGAAGTCGATGAATGTTTACGAATTGTGTACACCAATTTACAATGCAATGTAAGAAATAGATTTCAACTCACTTCAATAGGGTAGTGAATCCTTTGTTTGACCAACCAAATAGTGACTTGATTTCCAATAATATTTATGTGCATACCAGTTTTGAGGTACTACTTGCACCTGATTTGAACATGGGTGTCTTCACTGCTTGCTTGATGGATTCTTTCAAGTTGTTATCATCAACATTACGTTGGTGGTAATTACCCCTGCTATCATCGTTATTGTCAACCGTATGATCATTATTTTCATCATTGTTTCCATCCCCAAAGAAACTTGTAAGCATTTCATTCGATCCTTCTTCATGCACTGCATTTTCATTATCATCATCATCATCATCATTAAGGCTAGGTGGCATGTCATCAGTGTATGCGGATCTCATCAGCTCTTCAAATTTCTCAGCTGGTAGTAATCTCTTCAATCTTGCTCTTTTCGCCTTGGTATTGTTTAAAGGATGGTTTGGATCATCCTGTCCAAATCGTAATAACCCAGTTGGATCATGGGTATTAGTATGTGTTTCATCAACATCTTCTACCTATCAACAAATGCAAGCATTATTTAATGTTTGCCAACAATTGGATAAATCATAAATGTATCAATTTCAAAGAAATATAATCAAATAGGGCTTAAAAAATAAAAATATAAATTGTATGAACATATATACATCAATTGAATAATGGAAAATTATTTTATAGACTACCTTTTTTATACAATAATTTAAATAAAACACAATTTTGACAATATAGTTTATAAAACATCAGTCCACACTCATTTATTATTCTTTGGTTTTCTGCCCTTAAGAACATCCTTAGGGAGACCTTGTTCTTCCTTTTTATTTTGCACTGGAGTGTGTTTTAAGAAGGGGTAATCAATCAATGACTCATCCCCAATGGTAAGGTCCCTAATAGCCTCAACCATTATCAATCTATCAACCTCTCTTTCCATATCTACATCTTTATCATTTATAACCTCAACAAATTGACAACTCGGTCTTAAATTAGGGTCCCTTCCCTTACTACTATTTATATTTCCTACAATTATTTTGTGTGTGTATGCACGCCCATCTATATACATAAGGTGACCTCTATTAATTTCATTTCCACTTTCCAATTGGAGACGATGTGTACATATTTGAATTTAGACCATATGCTAACATGCTAGGCTTATATTTTGCTAGCCTTCTCCATTCACCACTGTAATATGATGGACCATAATATGGCATTAATCTCCTAGTGGTTTGTTTTGAATTGTTTCTATGTTTAGATCCCACATGTACATTTTGGATAATAAAGAGGCCTAGATTCTCTCCATGAATATTGGAGGGTCGTATCATGTAGTTGTATCCCCAAAATTGAAACACCTCGTACACTTTAGGTAGTTGTTGATCGCTAGGCCAAGCGCAATATAGTCGATGATCAAATATCTCTTTGTAAATTGATCTCAAACTCAGGGGCAAGTCATCATCTCCATCACATTCATTCTCATAGGGTATGTAGTCCACCTTCCCCCTATCTTTAAGCAAATTATGCATCTTTAAATCGGTTCTTGTTCTGTGACTTGTTTTCATCAATTCCTCATCTTTAGAGCTGGTATATTGGCACATATTTTTGTTAGATGTATCATCTGATAAATGATCATTGCCCTCTAGGCTGGAAGTCGGTGATCTAAGAAACTTTAAACCAAGAACTTTATCCTACAAGTATCCATTAAGAAAAAAATTAGTTATTTAAATAATATAATATAATGTTTAAACGAAGTATACATGTTATTTATATCAAATTGGAAAATTCCTTACCACAATTCCTATTGGATTTGAATCGATTGTAGGAGGCATACTACCTATTAGAAGCTCATCATATATGTAATGTCTTTGTACAATTGCTCGTTTGAATTTTTTCTTTCCACGACATACAAAACATCCACAAACAATAGTTTTTTCAAAGTATTCATCCCATGTACTATAGTCCAGATCAACCTCTTGTTCAATGCAATCATTTGTTGTGTCTGCAAGATCCATTGTCATATCCTCTTCCACCCACTATCGTCTACATGATTTAACAATTTTAGGTCCATGTCCATGTACATATATTCTTGTTTTGCTAGTTGAATGCTCAAGCTCTGCATTTGCTCCAATCTTCATCTAAAATAATCAACAACATGCATTAATTTATGTCAAGATTAGATAATACATTATAAATTTCAATAATACTGTGAAAAAAGATGGACATATCACAAAATTCCATCAGATCATTTTTTCCTAAGTTAAGTTAAAATTTGAGTATCTGATGTCTCGCTTCATCCGTTCTGTCCTCATTTGATATGACACGATCTATTGCCATGGCCTCGTCTCACCCCTATAATACACAACATAGTAAATAATTTTTAGTACACCAATTATATCATTTCAACGCATATGCTATCCAACACAAAACCACACTTTAGTCATATATTTGACATATTGATATCATTTTTTGGCCATCCTAATTTTTAAACTTTTCCCTTGACCTCAAAGGCCTCATGGACAAAAAAATGACTTTATCTCCTCTATGTTGTAGCATTTGTGAATTCATAAACACCTTCCTCCTTTGGTTGAGGTTGCTTTCTCTTCTTACCTCTATTGTATCTGCAAATTTCGTTGTCGTATCTATTTCCACCCACTTTCCTCTCTATGATTTAGTAGATCTATGTTGTCCACATCCTCTCTCCATGGCCTCCTCTGGATCCTATAATACACAACAATAACAATATTCACATAAAATTATCTTGTTAATACGCTCGCTTTTCATTAAGATGCACAATGAAAAAAAAAATAGGATATTGCAACATTATTCTCTTCACAAAAATTTTACACATGGAATGTTGACAACTAGAGCTCAAATCTCTCTAGGAATCATGCAATACACATAGCTTGTTGATGCAATGTCAATGTCACATGATAATGATTTAGTTCTCATAGATGATTTTTCATAATTCCCCAATAAGCCCTATATCTAAGATGATAGTAATGAATTAAGATTTTTCCTTTTATAGAAATCTATAACATGCAATTTGAAATATTTCACACTTTAGATGACTCATTAGCTGTATAGGGATCATTTGTGAGTTCAAAAATCTAACCTCTATTAGTTTTACATCCAAAAAAATTGACATGGGATAAGGAATAGATAAAATAGGGAACCATGATTGCTCCCTTGGAACATATGAAGACGAAGTCAATTTAGGATCCATTTATTTATCAACTTCCAAGAAAAATACATCATTTTGCACTGCTAGGTGTTAAATTAGGCACACTTTGCATCACCTTTTGCAACCCAAACAGATTACATTTAGGGCTGAAAGGTGGCGCTAAAGTCGGCATTAACTACAACGACTATAGCACCGACTACTGAATCAAGAACAAAAATTTAAAACTTCCCGTGTCAAGGAAGAGATGACAGGAGATAAAGGTCACTCGAAGGAAGAGAGGAGAAAAAGGGGAAAAACAGTGGGAAGGAGGGTTACAAGCAAGTAGATCAGAAATTTGATTTAGTTTGCGACACCATAAGTAAGGTTACAATTTGTTTTTTTTGTTCCCACAAATATTTTTGTTTGTATTAAATGGAGAGGATTGTGAAGAAAGGGTTGTGAATATTGTTTTGTTTACACACGAATCATTCAAGTCTCATGTGGTTGCAAAGGAGGAGGGTAAAATTGTAGACATTGCATTATTTCCTCCGCATTTGAGAGTAGTGAACACATTTTTGAAACCCTAATGCCCTGGTTCGCTTATCATTCCCATCCCGAGCTTTCGGTTTCCAATTCAATTTCTCGGACCTTCCTTCCTTACCTTTCTCGCTTCCTTCCTCAAAAAGTAGTTGATTTCTTTCAAGAAAAGTCGTTAAACTGCATCCTCCCCACTCCATCTAGGTCTCGTGGGAACAAAGGCTGGTCGAGACAATATGAGGAGATAAGGCTTTTGAGATGACAACTGAATAATAGATCATTTCCTCAAATTTGTGAGACCTTCGGGCTTAAATTAGCTATTACTAATTTTCACTTATTCTTTTATAGAAAAATGAGCTTGTGGCTTCGAATTGATTGTGCACACACATTCATTTTCTTTCTAATCAGCGAATGCGACTCGAGCATGGGACCTATATGTGTTAACTCTCAATAAAACCACACTCTGCGCCCTTTTTATCCCCCAAAGATTACCATTCTATACAGGTGCAAAAGCATTGATATTTTTACAATACATTTGTTTCATTTTGCATATATTTATATCCTTTCAAATATATTTATATTCTATACAGGTGTGCAAGCAATTGATTCATAGGCATTTAAATCCAGAAAGAGAGTCTTTCAAGGTAAAACTTTCATACCACAAACTAGATGAAAACTTTCATACCTGACAGTGTGTACTTTGTTTTCCTCCATAGACTAGATGAAAATAATTTGCCCTAGGTCACCTCAAAATGTCAAGCAATAGAGGTAAGAGAACAAAGGGAGCAGACTCTGGCCACAATGAGGTAATCCATTGTCAATTTATAGATTTGTAAATGTTTCCATTGTTTCTTTCATTTTTAGTTTTCAGTTTTTTATTTTTAAATTTAAAAGAAGAAATTTATTTTTTATATATATAGGGACATGAGATTGGAAAAGATAAATATGCATTGGCTTCCATATTGGGGGCAAAGGCAATGAAAAAATTGGATGTTGTGGACTGGACACTACTTGCCAGATACTTAGAAAAATGATCTAGTGAAGCTCCTCAAACATTGCAACCAAATCAACTATGTCAAAGGGAATCAATTGATTCCCCAAGTAGTCCTGGATTGAGGAAAAGATCCAGGAGGAAATCAATAACAGTAAACTCTAGGAATGTAGAATAGGGAGCAAAGACTTACACTGTCCCATCCACTCCTAGGACACAGACTTCTTCCACCATGCCAAGTTTTGCATCTTGCATTGGTAGCTACAATACCAAGATAGAATACGATGTGGTTTCAGGGGAAGTCTAAATGATAGATGTTGCAAAAAAGTTTGTGAATAGGTTGAAGGAATCATGCCTTCAATGGTTCAAAGACCATCTACATTTTCCATTCTCAAAGATACCCATACACCTGCAAAAAGTAGTTATCAATGACATGGAGAATGAATTTGGCATAGGTTGGTCTGTGAAGAAGGTAAAGCTACTATAAATGTCTCAAAACTGCAAGAGATTTTGGTGCAACCAAACAAAGAAGATAAAAAAAATCCCTCCTGAGCTAAGGCTCAAAAAAAGGCCAATTGATGTGAGTGTCAAAGTATGGAAAGAGCTTGTAAAAGCATATGAGAAGTCTAATACATGAAGGAAGTCTGGTGAGGAGAGTATGTAGGTATTTGAATTTTCTCATAAGATTATATCAAATTTATTAAACTATTTTTTATATTTTATTTGTGAATAGTTAAATTGAATTAGTATATGTTTCAGGACAAGGCCTCCAAGGCTAGGCTTCAAAAACTTCGTTCCACACATCACATTGGCCAGAAAGGTTTAGAGGCCTTGATTTGTACATTTGTAAGTATATTTAATATGTTAAATGATATTTTTTTATTTCCTAGGAAAAATTAAATGATTGCATATTAATTAGTTTAACTAGTCCACGTGCCATGTTTTGACAGGAGGAGAAATATGGTCAGCATCCAAATCAATTTGAAAAGGAAAAGTTACAAAGCAAAAAGTGGGTCGATTTTGTAATCTGGATGGAGAACGAGGTATCAACAGTTGACTTTCAATAACTTAGTTGGATATTGTTGTGTTAATATGTCAATTTGCATTTCTTGTGTTGAGTTGTTTATTGATCCATATGATGAGTTCTAAAATTCTTCTCTGTTGGCCCTAGATCCCACTCAATTGTCCCATTATTTCATGTTGAGGAAAAAAATATTGTTTTCCTTAAAGGGTAGTGGGTGACATTCATGCCTTATTTTCATCACATCTTTTAATTAATGACCATGGTCTTTTAATATCTCTTAAGTGTCCTCATTTAAGTTATGAGTTGTATCATTTGAGTAACTTAGTCCCATGTTGATTTGATTTATCTTCTTTTCTCTCAAACATGGTATCTCAAGGAGTGCTTCCTTGAATTCATTCTGCCATTCTACTAAGTGATCCACATGCATCTTTGCCATCCTTCCTCATGATGCTGCCATTCTTTTAACATGCAAGAATGTTTTGATGCATCTTGGTAGGTATCCTATAGATCTAACACATCCTTATAGTCTACATCACTTGGTGTAGCTAACCAGCCACTTAATTTGTCCATCTAATTTTTAAAAAGGTAGTAAATTCCTATCTTCCAAGTTAAAAAAACTCCATAAATAAAGAAATCAGCAGTAAAAAACCTGCAACCTGATCTGATCAACATAGAGAATCATGTAATACTAGACTTCTTAACATTCAAAAGATAAATGGAATGTCATTAACACCTAGTAGAGCTATCCAAAAAAGCTAACTAAAAACACAAGCGTGCTCCCGCACACAATGGCCTAATGGCTGGTTGTCATAGAAGTCAAACTACCAAAGTAACAACACTAATCAAGTTAACATATATGCATCATTTGCATAAATAGCTAAACCATTTATGTGCATGAATAAATAGTAGAAGGATGTAGATGAACTCAATTCATCTGACTTTATGCCTCTTGGTAGGCATTCCTCTTGAATCTCTAATATCAGGTGCCTGAGACTTCCCTATAGCTTTTACCTTTCGTCGTCGCCTTTCTTCTTCACTGTCAAACTCGTCTCCTTTTTCCTTATCTACATTTTTGGCTTTGGCTTCTAATTCATCCCATGTTTTACCTTCCTCCTCTTTAGAATCTTCTTCTTCTTCATCATCCTCATTTGACTCCACAAGAGATTCATCTTTTGAACCTTCCTCATCTGATTCTAATTCCTCTTCTACATCAGAGGGTTCATATCCTTGATCTAACTCTTCTGAATTATCAGAATCAGAATCACTAGCTTCCATATTTAAAAATTCCCAACCACCATCTTCAATAAATTTATCTGGATCATCAGTAATAGTCTTCAAAATTGGCTGCCAATTCAAGTTCATTCTGCTTTCATAATACTTTATATCCATGGAGTTCAGCCATTCCTTGATGCCATCAAGTGAAGATTGAGGAATGGCGTCAATGCGGAGTACATCCCACTTGAATTCTTTGAAAACAATAGCCATATCAAATGCCTTTTTCCCAAGTCCTACTCTCTAAAGGTTAACAATCTCAATCTCACTAATAGTGATTACTAAGAAATGTAATTCCACCAAATCTACCAAACAGTTTACCGTAGGAACAATAAAAGTAGAGGCTTTGAAAGGAACTCCATGAAAACCAAGCTCTCTAAATGGTATATCAAACTCTAGTTCAAAATATTTTAGATGAGGCTGCTCCCATAGCTCTCTTACTCACTTGACAAATCCTTGAAACTCTGCATTGATTTTATTTTTCATTTCCCTCTCTTGATGTTCTTCCTCAATTTCATCAGGATCATACATTGACCTTCTTGTCCCTCCTAAATTTTAGACCACATCCATTACCTCCACATAAAACTGGACATCCTTGGTCTTCTTGGTTCCCACGCCATGATATGGTTATGCAAATGAAAATGAAGCAAAGTAATCATCTCCTTCTTCGTTGGCTAGGAGAATGCATGCTTAATGTTTTGATACATGATATCGGCTCTCTCTTCTGCTCTCATGGTTGAATATCGAAATCCATTATGGTGGGCCTCCAGAGTTCCAATCATCTTTCTTCCTCTTCCACCAAATGTTGGCCTGATCCACAAGTATGCCAACCTAATTGGCTTTGTTTCTGAAACTTGGAGTTTCTCCTGAGTCACCAATGTAGCTCTCTTTTCCTTTTCAGACTCTTTCATTGCTACAAGAAATTAGTGCCTAATTGATTAACAATCTCAATCTCACTAATAGTGATTACTAAGAAAGGTAATTCCACCAACTCTATCAAACAATTTACCGTAGGAACAATAAAAGCAGAGGATTTGAAAGGAACTCCATGAAAACCAAGCTCTCTAAATGGTATATCAAACTCTAGTTCAAAATATTTTAGATAAGGTTGCTCCCATAACTCTCTTACTCGCTTGACAAATCCTTGAAACTCTGCATTGATTTTATTTTTCCTTTCCCTCTCTTGTAGTTCTTCCTCAATTTCATCAATATCATACATTGACCTTCTTGCCCCTCCTAAAGTTTGGACCACATCCATCACCTCCACATAAAACTGGACATCCTTGGTCTTTTTGGTTCCCACGCCATGATATGGTTATGCAAATGAAAATGAAGCAAAGTAATCATCTCCTTCTCCGCTGGCTGGAAGAATCCATGCTTAATGTTTTGATTCATGATATCAGCTCTCTCTTCTACTCTCATGGTTGAATACCGAAATCCATTATGGTGGGCCTCCAGAGTTCCAATCATCTTTCTTCCTCTTCCACCAAATGTTGGCCTGATCCACAAGTATGACAACCTAATTGGCTTTGTTTCTGAAATTTCAAGTTTCTCCTAAGTCACCAATGTAGCTCTCTTTGCCTTTTCAGACTCTTTCATTGCTACAAGAAATTAGTGCCTAATTGATTAACAATCTCAATCTCACTAATAGTGATTACTAAGAAAGGTAATTCCACCAACTCTATCAAACAATTTACCGTAGGAACAATAAAAGTAGAGGATTTGAAAGGAACTCCATGAAAACCAAGCTCTCTAAATGGTATATCAAACTCTAGTTCAAAATATTTTAGATGAGGTTGCTCCCATAACTCTCTTACTCGCTTGACAAATCCTTGAAACTCTGCATTGATTTTATTTTTCCTTTCCCTCTCTTGTAGTTCTTCCTCAATTTCATCAGTATCATACATTGACCTTCTTGCCCCTCCTAAAGTTTGGACCACATCCATCACCTCCACATAAAACTGGACATCCTTGGTCTTTTTGGTTCCCACGCCATGATATGGTTATGCAAATGAAAATGAAGCAAAGTAATCATCTCCTTCTCCGCTGGCTGGAAGAATCCATGCTTAATGTTTTGATTCATGATATCAGCTCTCTCTTCTACTCTCATGGTTGAATATCGAAATCCATTATGGTGGGCCTCCAGAGTTCCAGTCATCTTTCTTCCTCTTCCACCAAATGTTGGCTTGATCCACAAGTTTGCCAGCCTAATTGCCTTTGTTTTTGAAAGCTGAAGTTTCTCCTGAGTCACCATTGTAGCTCTCTCTACCTTTTCAGACTCTTTCATTTCTACAAATCGTCTATGGGATTTAATCATTTGTACCACATGGTTGATGTGCTTTGAATCCTTGGATCTAAAGGAAATTTCCTTAACATAAATACTACTAGGGAATTTCAATGTTGGCATGTAGTTGGCATTAAAGTCGGTACCTGAAACATTGAAAATTATCCTTATATAAGAATTCCCTCCATTTTGCTGGCTTGTAACACTCTTGATGGTGGCTACATGAAATAGAACCATGATGCCATATATGGGTACCAGAACAACATCATTTTTCATAACAACCTGAATCATGAGCTCTTTAGAAATGGGGATATCATCCACATTTTCATACAAAACCATCTCAGTGGATGGCTTGGAAGAGCCATGTCCATCTCCTCTACCAATGCCCCCTACAACCAATCTTCTTGCAGTCTCCTCATTCTTTTGCAGAGGTTTGGCACTTAAGGTTATGTAATAGAATTTATAGTTGATAGTTAAATTGTATAACAATTTTTTTTATGATCTTTACTAACGTTTATTAGAATTGTTGCATGTTTTACATCATTGGAATGACATATTAGCTACAATTTTTTTGAAATTTTAGTATGGTATGTGCACTTTGATATGATGTAATATGATTAATGTTTCATCTCATATGTTGTAATATTAGATATATAACAGAAAAATAAATTATTGCATGAAATAAATAATAACTTTTCATTTTAAATGTTTTTTTGTAAAACACGGGTCTTCCAAAAGATCAAGATGATCCTCATCATGATATAGATCCAGAAAATATTGGTTCTGCCGGTATAGATCACATGGCAGAGGATGATGATGATGTAGATACGGAGGACATCGAGGCTGATGATAATGATGATGACGACAATGATGATCATGATGATGATGATTATGTTGATGATGATCATGATGATCACGATGGTGATGATGATGATGAGGCAATTGCTAGTAGTACCCAATGACATTCATGATCATATAGACTGCATCATGGATCATTGTTGATATATCGTTATGATGATGATGATAATGATCATGATGGTGGTGTTGATGATGAGGCAGTTTTTGGTAGTACCCAGTGACATTCATGATCATATAGAATGCATCATGGATCATTGTTGATATAAATTTATGATGCCTCTTTTCATGGTTACTATCATATGTATCATTTTCATAGCCTACAGTACCATATTATTAAGTTGTATCGTATTGACATGTATTATTTTCACTTATATCATTTGGACATATATCATCTTGACTTGTATCAATTTGAATTACATAATTTATCATTTTTACTTATATCATTTGTACATGTATCATTTTGACTTATGTCGACTGTTGGACATGTATCATTTTGACATGTTATTGATCTACTAGCATATTTGACTTTCACTTGTTTTAGTTATATATGATGATGATCTTATCAGTATTGACTTGTCAATTTATATATATTAAAAGTGGTTGATGATTTTTGGATGGGTATTTATTACGTATGATGATTTTAATTTACTACTTAGGATGGATGTTGTCAAATTCAATTAAATTATAGATATTTGACTCACTTGTTTTAATTATAGATGATGATCATGTTATAATAATTATCTTGCTATTTAGTCATATGAGTTAAATAATTAAATTACTTACTCTATAATCATATGAGTTATTTAAGAGGCATGATATATTTAACTAATTAAATTGAAATAAAACATTAAATTAATAAATGAAAGCAAAACAAGAAGCATTTTTAGAAGCAAAAAAGGAAGCAACAATAGAAGCCAAACTAGAAGCAAACCAGAAGCAATCTTGGAAGCAAAATTGGAAGAAAAATCGGAAGAAAAACTGGAACCAAAATTGGAAGCAAACCTGGAAGCAAAATTGGAAGCAAAACTAGAAGCAAAACCGGAAGCAAAACTAGAAGCAAAATTGGAAGCAAAACTAGAAGCAAACTTGGAAGAAAAATTGGAAGCAAAAATGGAAGAAAAATTGGAAGCAAAACTGGAAGCAAAATTGGAAGCAAAATCGAAAGCAAACTTGGAAGCAAACCTGGAAGCAAAAATAGAAGCAAACCTGGAAGCAAAAGTAGGAAGCAAACCAAGAAGAAAAATTGGAAGCAAAATTGGAAGTAAACCTGGAAGCAAAACTGGAAGCAAAACCAAAAGCAAAACCAAAAGCAAAATTGGAAGCAAAATTGGAAGCAAACCTGGAAGCAAAATCGGAAGCAAAACCGGAAGCAAACCTGGAAGCAAAACTAGGAAGAAAACCTGGAAGCAAAATTGAAAGCAAAACTGGAAGCAAACCTAGAAGAAAAACTGGAAGCAAAACTGGAAGCAAATTTGGAAGCAAAAGTGGAAGCAAAATTGGAAGCACAACCGGAAGCAAATCTGGAAGCAAAACCAGAAGCAAAACTGGAAGCAAACCTGGAAGCAAAACTAGAAGCAAACTTGGAAGCAAACCTAGAAGCAAAACTAGAAGCAAAACTGGAAGCAAAACTGGAAGCAAAATTGGAAGCATAACTGGAAGCAAAAATTTTCAAGCAAAACTGGACGTAAACCTAGAAGCAAAATCAGAAGCAAACCTGGAAGAAAACCTGGAAGCAAAAATGGAAGCAAAAATGGAAGCAAAACTAGAAGCAAAACTAGAAGCAAACCTGGGAGCAAACCTGGGAGAAAAAATGGGAGAAGACATGGAAGCAAAACCGGAAGCCAAATTGGGTGCTAATTTAGGCACTATTTCCAATGTTATTTCCCAGCACTATTCCTGGCGCTAAAGGAGACGCTATTGCTAGCACCATTTTTCCAATGCACAATATGGCGCTAAAGTGGGTGCTAAATTCGGTGGCAAATCTGGTGCAAAATCTGGCGCCAAAATGAACATGCCATTTAGTAGTGACTTTTTTGTCGTGAGACGTGTCCAATTGATGGACTCAAATACACTAAAATCTGATGCTATTTTAGACGCTTATTGCCTATTGTGCTATTGTGTAAGCAACTCATTCATAAGCATGCATAGGTACGTATACCTAATTACTCTCATCCACATGTTACTCCATGCGTATGGTCTATCATCAACATGCATTCTCATACATATATATACATTCAACATATATTCCACTCATCAATCAAGCATAGTAACACCAGGAAGAACTCATAAGCTCTGAATAGATAAACATCATCCAAGCATGCATTCAAGAGTAACCAAGACCCTTACTAATGCAACACATCATACTTAGGATGACTTACCATTTCCCAACACAATAACTTGACTCAACCATTCTATTGTGAGTGTGTGGTAAGCTCAGATAAGTATCTTTAAGGTTTATCCAACCAATCACTTCTCCTCAGTGATACTTCCCCTCCTTATGGAGGATTGAACCTGTCCTTGCAACCAGCTTAGCACATTTGCAATGGTAGTTAGACGTTCATAATAAATCCATATTCATCTTAAACTTTAGCATATTCATATAGCAATGTATGTTCTTCATCAATGTAAACATAATTACTCTTCCAAGGCAATAATACCTTAATACCTATTTCAGTATTTCATTCATTTAACAAACATATCAAAATCATGATTGCATTTACCATCATATTTACCCGTGAAGGTAAAAGTAAATCAGTAACAACAAGACGGGGTGTGATAGTATGTTGGATTTAGATATTAGATGGTATTTTATGAAATGTATTGTTGTTATAATTGAGAAAATCTCAATATTCCGATTGTAATAAAATTTTAGAAAATTTCAACTAGTTGTGGTATTGAAAAATGTGAATTTTTTGATTATGCATTTGTTGAAAGTTCTTTAGTTTCCTGCACTTTATTTATGTTTAAAAGCATTCAAAAACATTGCCAAAACAGAAACAAATCAATCATTAATACAAACAAAAAAACAAAGATAGAAAAAATTAGAAAGGTAAATATCCTATCAGGGGTGGGATATTTCAGTGGTATCAGAGCGGTTCTCCTATCATCCTATTGGGTGAATTAGAAATATTCAAAGTATGTCAATGGGTTACTACAGGGTTGAAGAACAAACTATGGAAGGTTATGAATGGGAGGCCATCAAGATTAGGGAAGGTTATGAACGAGAAGCCAATCAACTCTATGAGAACTACCAAAGCATGCCAGATGATTTTAAAACATAGTACTCTTTTAATACATATTTGAACTTTGTTGTTATCTTGAGTCCTGGAAATATTGGTGTGGTAAAGTATACTAGGAGGATGTTTAAGGAGAAAACTTCATTTAAAGGTATAAAATTTAGTCATGGAAAAGATATTGCAATAGGCAACAAGTTGATTTTTCAGTATGATACACCCCACAGTTTAGTGCCTATTTATGGGCACAATGTGAGTAGGTACGATGGAACCTTCAAATCAAATGATGGTGATGGTTCCACATTTAATCTCAATAACCAAGTTACAGTACCTCCTAAAATGAGTAAGAACCAAATGAGAAGACAAAATATTTGCTTCTCATGCAAAGGAAATCGGGAGCCTAACCACCATTGCGCGAATACTGAGGTAAAGAAGCATGGGGAAGACCTAATTTTGACACATGGATATATTGAAGAAGAATCCATGAAGGAAACAGATCTAGAGATGCACATTTTTCATGAAGATGTTGGGGCTCATGAGTCATATCATTTGGAAGGACAAAGAGGATCCTGTGATGAAGTCATAAAGATTAAGGAGACCTATACACATGCAAATTTACCTTGCAACCATTGCACATAAGTTATGACACATGAAAAAAAAAATTTTGTTGAAGAAACCTCTTGAACTAGCACTTGACAATGGACAATTAGCATTTAGGATGAAGATTTGGTTGAGTTCTTGGAAGACGTTGCAGATAAGTATGATATAACTTCTGATTTTTCAGTTTTATGACAATAGTCATACTACTGAGCATAACCATGACATAGATGCTATGGCACATGAGGAGAATGATGTTGAAGGATCTTCTAATGTTGGCACTCGAGATATGAGTGTAAAAAATGAGGAATGCATGAGGAATTCAAGCCACAACAAGTCTGATTTTGTATATCAGATCTTAGAGGATGTGAACAAGATACAAGTATTATGTGAGGGGTTTAAATTTAAAGTGTTTGATGATGAGAATACCTTACATCATGATAGTAGTTTGACAGAACCCTAGGATGACATTTTTAGCACTCATGGAGTTGTTATCAGTCTTGAAAACAAATCAGATTTTATGTTGCATGGCATTGATCCTAAATCAAAAAATTTGTGTAAGATTGAGGGGTCCCAGGATAGTTCTTTGGATGTACATGCATCTATCCCAGAAGATTAAATGTGCAATGAGGATGTCAAATTATTAACTCCTAATATTTTATTTGAGTCATCCTATTATGTTCATAACACTAGTACTTATGATGAGGATGTGTGCAATATCAATGGCACACATGATAATATTTTCCAATCGGTTAATGATATTGATTCCACATCCTATCATACTGTTGATTACAAATCAAAAAAATTATATGAGGTTGATCGATCTAAGGATTCCAATCAATTGGCAAGACAACTTTAAAGGTGAATGAAGACTAGATTGATACAACCATCAGACATTTTCATGACACCCTCATGATGATGGCCAAATTTTGTTGGAGGGCTTCAAGGGAACATATGGACCCTTATGTAGAATTTCCCCTTTTATATTAACTGGTGCTTAGAGAACCGATAGTAGAGATGAATACCAATTACATGCAGCTACTCTTAGATAGAGATCACCTACTCCAACTTGGTGAGATCTACTATGATGCACTTAAGGGGAAAGAAATGGAAGTGGATAAGCTTACTAATGAGCTTATTTTCATGGAGGATTCCTTGAAGAGCACTCAGAAGGCCCTTCAAGAATTAGAGGTTCAGATTGACGAGCTCTGTAAGGAGTAGAGCTTGGTTCAATATTCTTCATCCACTACAGATATCTAGTCTCCTACTATTGTTATGACACCTGTAGATGGTAGTGGCATTCATGGTTTGAGGGGAGAGCCTCTAATGTTGGTCGAGCATGAGGAGGTTTCAGGATTGCATGAGCTTGAGGAAAGGAATGATTCTGACATTCTTGAGTTTTCACACAGCTTGTACCATTGTGACCATGAGTCAAATTTGAGGGAGAGCCAATTGAGGGCTCAAGATTCATATCATCCATTGTGGGATGGAGCGTTTCCATCTTTGGAAGGTAGAACCAGAGATTGCGGGTATCTAAATCTTTTACTTGTAGATGGTTTTTTATAGGGTTAGGGATAATATTTTCATCACGCAAATGTGTCCTTGGCAGAGTTTTCAATTTCCTTGTTTCAAGAATTTCAATTGGAGGCATGGCTACAAGGAAGTTGTGGTTTCAATGATCATGATGGCATTGTTAGTCCAACCCATAGTGATGGAGTTATACTCCATAAGTTGGTAAGGGATAGTTGTTCTATTTATTTGGATGAGGATTTTATTCATAAATTTTGAAGGAGAGTAGTTGTACTTGAGTTTAGAGGAGATTTGCATCATCTCCTTGTCATGGGTGAGCAGCATAGAGGTGATAATTCATCACCCTATGAACCTAGTGGTATCATTTGCATTCCCATAGGTCGATCTTGTAGTCCTAAGGGTGTTGATCTATTCCATATCAGCAACCCAAGAGGAGTAGTAACACTTCTTTTGACACCTATGAGGGATAGTCATCACATCCATGGGAGGTTAGCTGAGGTTGGGAAGAGGTGTTATGATGTTGGCACTTCAAGTCACTTCCATCTCCTCATGTTCGATGGATATGAGATTCTGGTGTGTTTGGATCTAGGTGGTAACAAGTTTGGCACATCAGTTGGGTTGGATTTCGATGTGTTGCTTCACCACTTTCAGCATGGTGAAGATTATATCAGTGTAACACAGTGGAAGTTAGCGGGTGATGTGTATGGCAAACTTTCATTCTAGTTATGGGATCTAGGGATTCTTTTGTTTGGTATTTTTCTCTATATTGAGGTAGTTGTTTACAGTGATGTTGAGCATGGTTTAATCTCTACCCAATGGATGTAGTGGACAATTAGTTGGGAATTTTATAGATTGATTTGGGATCCCAGCATTTAGGTGACTAGCTAGAGTTTTCAGGTGAGGATTGCTTGGGGACAAGCAATCTTGGGGAGGGTGGACTATAATGTCCCCTTTTTCTAGGTAGTGGTCAGTTGTGGTGGTTAGCCTATCAGTTGGGTTCCCGTAGGCTAACACAATGGATAGGGAACTCTTTTGAGGGTCTTGTGACCTTTTGGGAAGTCTATGTGGTATTTCAGGAGCTTGGAGCCAGTCTCATATTTTTCTAGGAAGGGACTGATAGTTCACCTGTGACCACCCAGAGCTTGTGGAATGTAGCAGGGGGCCTTATAAGCCATTTTAGATGATCAAAGGCAGTTTCTTACTTTTTAGAGGAATCCCTACCTTTTAGGAGGAGACTAGCAGTTGGCTTTCTTTGTTCGGATATCACCCCGGGATCAATTGTAGCATCAGTTTCTAGTTGGAGTGATCGGGTGATGGTCTCAACATGAAAGATTAAATATCAAAGTGTTAACTTTAATATTTTAATTTAATAAAGTAAAATGATTAATTCTTAAGTCACTTTATAATATTTTAATAAAGTGATTATTTAAAGAGGACTTTATTATTAAAGGTGATATAAGGGTTAAATGGAAATTAATAAATTTATCTATTTAATGATGCTTTATTAATTTATTATATTAAAAGGGAGACATAAAGACTTTATTAAAAAGGGTTTTAAATGATTTTAAAAGTATACTTTATAATATGAGTTAAATTGTCATTTTAAAAGGGGAGATATAAGTGATTTTTAAAGTATAATTAAAATTATGAAGTTGTACACCAAATTAAAAGAAATTAAAAATAAATTGAATGAAATGGAATTTAAAAGTGAATTTGAGGTGAATTATAATTTAAGGGAATTTTGGAATTCGTTTCATTCATTCAATACTTGGAAAATTTCAAGATATTTTGGTTGTGAGAAGAAACCAGGGTTTATGCTGCAAATTCGATCTTGGAGAACATGATTTCTCTCAGATTTAAGCATTCTATAGGTGTGAAATACCACCCAATGTTTTCTCTTTAGGTGGTACACATAGGAGTCACATTTGTGCTTATTTGGAGATAGATTGTTCAAATTTTCAAAAGTTCTTTGTCTCGGATCAGAATACACATATATCCAAGTTGTTATCCTTTGTTGATTGAGGATCAAACTTGGCACGTGGGGGTTTATTGAGGTAGGTCATACCATTCCTTGCTAGTTGTACTTCTTCATGACAGCCACGTGGGGTTTTATGGACTGAAACACCTAAGTTCTTCAGTCACAAACTCCATCATTTTTGGCATCCAAAATTATGGGAGCATTTGCATTTAATTCTGGAGGTTTTATTCTGAGGGTTTGGAGGAAGGCGTCCATGTTTGCAAGCTTCCAGTTTGTTGGTTTTATTACAACACCTTGACAAAGTGGCAAAAATTTTCTGGGTATGTTGGATTTAGATATTAGATGGTATTTTATGAACTAGGTTATTGTTATAATCGAAAAAATCTCAATATTCTGATTGTAATAAAATTTTGGAAATTTTCAGCTAGTTGTGGTATTGAAAAATGTGAAATTTCTGATTATGCATTTGTTGAAAGTTCTTTAGTTTCCTGTACTTTATTTCTATTTTAAAAAATTCAAAAATATTTCCAAAACACAAACAAATCAATCAGCAATACAAACAAAAAACAAAGACAGGCAAAATCAAAAAGGTAAATATCCTATCAGAGGTGGGATATTTCAAATGGCTTTTGCTTCAACACTAGTAGCTATCCCCAGGCATTTAGCATAGGCTTCTAAATGTCTCCCTTTATTGTCTCTTGTCAAACCTCTAGTAGCTACAAACCCTAGGTTGCCTTCAGAACATCCATCAAAGTTTAATTTGACCCAGTCAATCGGTGGAGGCTCCCACATAGTCATTTTCCTATTAAGATTCATGCTAGCCCAATTAATCTTAGTCAGATCATGATTTATTCCCCATAGCCGATTTATTCTAAGGTACTTGAAATTTGGCATAACTTTTGAGAAACCAAAAACTTTTGAGTTCAAACATTCCATGATTTGTTGTTTCATGCATTGAAAGAACTCACTGTAGCTCTTTTGCTTTTCCCTAAATATTCTATCGTTTATCTCTTTCCATAGGTAAGAGGAAACAAAAGGGGGGATTTGAAGTCGTAATTCCTTAGTAATAGGATGCGAGAAAGGGCCAAAGCACCATTAGTTAACAAAGTCTTTTAAATCAGACGGAAACACCCAATCAGTCAGCAGATTTTGAAGTGCCAAAGACTAGACTTCTCTAGTGTAAGGGCATTGGAGGAGAAGATGATGAATAGTCTCTTCAATGGCCAAACAAAGAGAACACCTATTAACAAATTGAAATCCTTTCCTATTGAGGACATCAATAGTGAGGATTTTGGCATGCATAGAAACCCACCAAAAACAATTAATTGTTGGGATTAACTAGGCAATCCATATTTTATTCCAATTGAAATTTTGATCACTAAAGGAGCTTGATGCAATCTATTATAGAAAAATTTAATAGAGAAAGTTCCTGAGGGATTCTCACTCCAAATCCATTCATCATATCTCCTTGGAGGGCCAAACAACAATCTCAAATCAAAGAATCAAGAGTGGAAAACATCTCAAAATAAGCCAATACATTGCTCCCTCTTCTTATTCTCAAATCAAGGACATCTTGTTTGAAATTTCTCCATTTAGGGCTCCCCTCAGACCAGTCAACATAATCATAAAGTGTAGTTCCATATAGTCTTAGGAGGTCTTGTCTGATTGGATTTAATTAAGCCACATAAACCAAAACATGACCACTTCCCTAAGCTTCCTCCCAAAACCTGATAGATCTCCCATTCCTAGCTTTTCTTCTAACACCTTGCTGCAGTATACCCCTCATTTTAAGGATATTGTTCTATAAGGTAGATCCTTTAGGCCATTCTTGAGAGAATAGCAAGCAACCAGGAGGATCATTCCCCATATACTTAGCATTAAGAATGTTCGTCCAATCTTTCCTACCTTGAATCATAAACCAATCCATTTTAGTTAAGAGAGCCTTGTTAAACACCTTTAGTCTTCAAATCTCAAGACCCCCTAACATCTTTGGAGAACAAACCTTCTCATAACTGACTAGAGCAATTCTTGTTTCTTCATCAGTCCTAGTCCACAATAAAGTCCTTTGGATTTGCTCAATCTTTCTTATAATGAAAGTTGGCATCTTAAAGAGAGATAAGTAGTAAACCGGAATATTTTGGAGAGAAGACTTCAAAATCATAACTTTACCAACTTGGCTAAGCAACTTACCTTTCCAACTAGCTAGCTTTCTTTGGATTCTCGTAGAACACATAATTGTCTATCATATTTGTATGCTTTTCTCCATAGGATTTCCATCCTTATACCTCCTCATCTAGCTTTTCAATCACCTTTTATACAAACTTCCATTATTTAAGCCTAAAATAAAGTAGCTTGTCATGGTGTGTTTCTATTTAATAGCATGTTAATTGGAGGCCCTAAATTTGATCCCTAGTTGGTTTCCTCTTTTCATTTGATTTCATAGTGTGTGGCTTGGATTGGGGGTATTTGAAGGTCACTCCACACATTGATTTCGCTCAATATTTGAGCTAATGAACCTCCCCCCCTTCCCCCCTCGCCCTCCTCCTCCCCCATAAGCATTTCAAAAATATCGAGGAAAATCAAAATGGTATAATGCAATATGTGGCTAGATGTCATGAGCAAGAAACTCATTTTATGGGTTAATCACCTTTAGGAATGAACCTTAACCATGAGATGAAAATTTGTAGCCATCTACTCCCATTGTGTCCACATTAACCCAAAATCTTCTTTGTAATGATGGTATTCACCCACATCAACATATCTAGTGCCTCTATCCATGGTATTCCTTTTAATATGAACAAAGGTGTCTCAAATGTTAAGATTTTAACCATACTTTTGTTGTAGCATCTTCATACTGATGAGCAGCAGATTCAAAACTAGAAAGTCTTGTGCAGAGAGCTCTTGTGTTGAAGGTAGCTCAAATGAAGTAATAAGTAATATTACTACAAGAATTACTATCACTTTTCCAATAGCTAATATGGCTAGATCTATGAACCAATATCCTTTGTGAGCCAATCGAATATGTATCTCAATCACTAATAAGATAAGAAAATGCAACCGTTATAAAGATACTTGTTGAATATCAAACTCGCACGATATGGATTCAAGGTTTGTTTATGAACAGCTTGGTATGATTTAAGATTGCAAAACATATGAATCTTAGTCATGATTCTTGAGCTTCAATTAGCTTTTCAAGATTAGCATATATCCTCTAAGAGCTTTTCAAGATTAGCATAAATCCTCTCCCTTAGAGGGTGTAATCTGTCTTGCAAAAAATGCATGCACTTAATTTCTAGCTCTTCATATCCATAGATTATACAAGAACTGAGCGAGCTATGCCACACACAGTCATTAGGTGTGTAAGGCATTGTACTGATGATGTATTTTGCCTCGCATGTTTCCAACTCGAACAAGAAGATTAACCATATAGACATAGTGCTCCACTCTCGGCGCTATACCATGTTCTTGATTCATGGAATCGGCGTAGGGAGAGGAGAAGTTCAGATTTAAATATTTTATCATATTCTTCAAAAAAATCCATTTTGCGCACAACCTGCCATCATCGTATTCCATGGGGTGAAACCTCTTTTGAAGCATTCTATTTCCACGCTTTACATGCATGTCAACCAGAGCAGTTGCGACTACAACATTTGAAAAAAAACCACTTTCCATTATATTTTGATTAATGTCGAGACCTTATTCCAGGTTTCCATTTGGGCGTAGGCAAGGAGAATGCTGGTGAAAATTGTGAAGTTCAGCTTTACATCTACCAAACACTTTTTCTTGAAAGTTTTGAAAGATTTTTCAACAAATTCCTTTTTGTGCATATCGTTCGATCACTGCACTCCATGATATGACATTCCTTTGAGGTATCGTGTCAAAATGTTCACGTGTCTTGTCTCTACTTCCATTTTTGCATAAATAAAAATCCAGCTTTGATTATGTTTTGACAGATATCTATTTCCTGTTCTTAAGGCTTCCTTTTGCATGTCATATCAGTAAATCCATCGTGTGCAAGACCAGAAACAACCAACGCCTTCAATCTTTGATAGGCGATGCCATGTTCTTGGTGGTAGCTGCAATACTTTGATAACTTTCTTTAAAGAGTTACAACAGTTTTGCTTTATCTTGTAGGCGTTTCTCTTCTTTCACCAGAGATACAATCCACAAAATTTTAAATTCATAACTTTAATAAAAAAAATATTCTAACCTTTCCTTCTTTTTTCTCTTATCCATAATTTACAAGTTTTCATTTTTATTTAAAAATCATGGATTTTGAGTTGTCTTATTTCACAGCCCTTTTCTTTATTTAAATTATGGGTTGTGAATTTTCACAACCTCTAATTTTTGGGTTGTGAGTTATGAATTTTCACAATTCATAATTTCCTTCACAATATTTTATGATGTGGGTTGGGAATTTTCATAACTTCTAATTTTTGGGTTGTGAGTTGTGAATTTTCACAACTCGTAATCTCCTTCATGATCTTTTATGATGTGGGTTGTGAATTTTCACAACCCCATTTTGTGTTGTGGGTGGGTTGTGATTTTTAACAACCTCATATTTATGTTGTGGGTTGTAATTTTTCAAAACTCCATTTTGCATTAATATTTTTTTAATTTTCTAATTTTCTCCCCTTTTTAAATGTACATCACATTTTGCATTCTCATTTAATTACTTATAATATTTTAAAAATAAGTAATTTTGCATTTCATTGTCGTGGAATGTAAGCCTGCCACAACTAGACACCATGGAATAATTACATGATCAAGCATTGCCTCTGTGAATTCCTATGTACCAAAGTTCAAATATAAACATGGTTTTTAATATGTGGGATTTAATTGATGAAGAGACTTGAAAACCTCCTTATCAACTTTACAAGTTTATCGACAGAAGGAATAGCCATAACTTTCAACTTGCATCATATGTTTTTCTAAAGACTTTCCACATTGCTAATTATACCACCATGACAAAACCCATTAAGCCATTTTGTTCTAGCATTATTAAAACTTTCAATTTAATTGTTTCAATAACTTGGTGGAAAAAAAATGAAGTTTTAATATTTTACAATCCAAAAAGTTTTTTGACTCAAAAACTAGCCACATTAGGTGAAATATCACCAAGAACATCACACTTAAATTAATTTAAACCATCTATCACGGATGTTGAAATTTAATTGTTTTTTTGTAAATCTCGTAAATTTACATAGTTGCTCTTAGGCTTGAACTAGATCAATGAACACCTCCTTTGAACTTGGTGTCAAACATTAGTTTTGGTACAACTAAAATGTGACTCATTTGAGAATAACATGCAAGTGATCTACAACAAAGGATTTGGAATGATAATTTTGATCAAATATATGACATATATTGAAAACGCCTAAGGAATTTGCATTTAGGAATGACTCATTGAGACATTTTAGTAGAAATAGTTTAGAATTGGATGCAATTAAAAATTAAAACACAAATCCAACATTAAACTGATACCTAAGGTGAGAGATCATGATGATATCAACAATTGGCATCCTATCACTCTATTAAATGTTTCATAGAAGATCATAGCTAAGTTGTTGGCTCTCAAGCTTTGTTCAACATTGTATTTAATTGCTTGATTAAAGAAAATGTTTTTTATTAAATTTAGATTATTTTGGATAATATAATTATGGTTTGGGAAGGTATGGATTGTCTCACCACTTTGAGTAACGTGTTATTTTCATCATAATTGACTTTTCTAAAGCCTATGATTGCATTGTGTGGCCCCTCATATTGGTTATGTTACAATATCTTGGCTTTGGCCCTTGATTCATTCAAATGGTCAAATGGTTTTTACAAATTCCTCTACTTGCATTACCATCTTAGGCCAACATATCTACCTCTTTTTTACTCTTTTGGTCCATTAGACAAGGTTGTCCTCTTGCTTCATCTCTCTATGTTTTGGTTTTTGAAGCTTTTGGATACTTAATCTAGCTCAAGTTGTATCCCAATCCCATGTCAAAGGGATCTATCTTCCTAATTCTTCTCAAAAGCTTGTGAATGGACATTTTGTTGATGACTCTTTTCTCACTGTTTGTGAGGAATATCTTGATAATATCAATCAGGCTGTTCGATTCCTATAGATTTTTTCTAAGCTTTTGGCTCCAACATTCAATGGAACAAGATCCTATGTTGTAGGCAATCCTTTTTTTTAAACTAAGTTGGCGTGACCATTATAATTAGAAATTGATTATCATGGGGAAGTTTTGTATTTGTTTTAGAATCCCCTTTTAATTCCACACCACTCCTTCAAAGCTTTGGCAGGTAGTTATTGTGAGAATTGAGGAGAAATTGCACTATTGGATTACCAAGACTCTCTTATTGGATAGAAAATTTCAAATTTTCTCCAAGGTTTTGGTGGCCACTCATGTTGGATCCCTTCCAATGCTTCTTAATTCAAGGTTGAAAAGCACATCAAAGACTTTCTTTGGGCATTCAATGATGGGCATCAAGGCTTCCATCATGTGGACTAGGAATTTTATTGCCTCCCTTGTGAGGCCAAAGGTAGGGGATTGATTTCCATTCATTATCAAGGCATATCCTTGTGTGCTAAATGGATAATCGGAGCTCTCCAAGGTAACATTTGAATCTTAGAAAATCATTGTTTATCATTATATTAGCAAGAGCACACCTCAAAGTTGTCTAACTTGGAAAGGTTTGGACTTAAGCACTCTTCTTACCATGAGGGAACCTATGTCCATTCAAGAAAATTTTATTATTAAAATATGTTTGGAAGGCTTGAGAAGTTGTTAAAACATAACTTCATTCGGTTGGATATGATTTTTGAAATGGTTTATCCATTAACCAATACTCCAGTTAGTGGTCCTAGATTCTTATTTCTCAAGGGAGGCCACTAGCCCTCTTACATTGGACTCGTGTCTTGAAGTTTTTCAAATGAGGAGTAATAATTGTACCATATTTCATTCATCATGACATCAAGAATTTTCCTCCCTAACATGAATTCAAACTAAAATTTATCCTTCTAATCAAGACTAGGAAACTTACTAGACATTTATTGGTGTTATTCTTCCATAGATCATTCACAAAATCAGAGTGTGATGTCTCAAACCTTGGTGGAAGGACTAGAAGTGGTATCCAAACACTCCCTTTTAGAATTATAGGCCCTCTAAAGGTTAGTTTTGATTGTCTCCACACTTACATATGATGGATCAACTCAATCTTTCCTACTAGTTATAATCAGATCTCAAGAGACATGGAAACAAATTTGTTTTAGGGCATCTAGTTTGTGGCACTGGAGCCTAAGTTGGCTCACATTTATTTGTTCTTTTTGTACCAAGGCCTTCCTTGGGAACTCATATTGCTCACATGGGTATTCCTAGTCGTAATTGTCCTTTTTGTGGTCAACTTGAATCCCTTAAACATTTATTTTGGTTCTACCCCTAAGCTTAGAAAGCATATAATTAGATTCATGATTTTTCCAAACTGTTCAAACTTGCCCCTTTCTCATGGCACATGGTTTTCCTTTGAGACTAGCCTTGTCTTCTACAAAATTATACCCAGATTTGGCATGATTTCAAGGTGGAAATTTTCTTCAATATTTGGAAAGATAGGAATGTTCTTTTTTCTCAATATGATGTTGATAAAAAAAATTATTTTTATACTAAAGTTATAATTTTCTCTAATTTCTTTATGTAGATTCAAGTGCAAGACAAAAATATTACACTTGAAATTTACCATCTCCAAGAGTTGCTAGACCACTAGGGTAATGCGCCATGCATTGTTGTTTAGGTTCCTCTTGACTCCACCTCCCCTCGAGGGCATCGACATGGACACAACCCCTCATTTCAGTAGGATTGGGAAGGCCATGGAGACCATAGCTCTCATTCTCATGGTCTTGTGCCTCATAATCCGAAGGACTCTGCTACCCATGGAGGATGGTCTCAACCTTCTCATCAACCATCTCCAAGGTAGGACTCTAGCTAGCGAGACATTGGTGAATTCCCTTTCCTACTCGTCATCTCTTTGGCTTGTACTCACCTACCTCCCAAGGAGAATGAAGAATATGTTGCCACTCTCATTGGTTTAGAGTTGATTGAAGATGCCACCCCTAATGATTTTTGGGGGAACCTTGATGATCAAGACCCTCTTCCATTGCTTAGCATACACATTAGACTTTTGATGATTCTCTTATTCTCTCTTTAGTAGTTACACTTGCACACTTATTGCAAACATTAATATATATAGTACATATAATCAAAGAGTCATACTCAAAATTTATATTAAATTCAACTATGATCATTGTTGGCATCAAAATCACCTTACATTTAGCAACAACCAATTATACCTCATTTAGTTCATGATAGAAATTAAGTTATCAATTAAATAATATAAAACTAGAGCTATAAATATCTTCTCATCAGATCATTCAACTTATCCAAGGGTTGCAACTATTAGGGTACATCATGTATTCATAACTTACCTAAATCCACTTATCAAGAATCTTATTTTTAACAAGGTTAGTTTCACCATCACTTGAATTCATTTAACAACCATCATGAGCCGCCCTCAAAGATCCCATTGGTCTTAATCATACACTCATAGATAATTCCATCTTCAAGGACCATAACCCCATAAATAGTTAATTTGAAAGGAATATCAGTATAATATTCATCCTCTACTCTATATGTAATTTAAATCCCACTACTAAAGGTTTAATTCAATCGCTTACAATTCATAATTCAAACCTTAGCTAAGTTAAATAATAAAATTTTAATACTTGATGAAGATAATCAACATGAACTCCACTATTTAAAATAAAAGGGTTGGAAGGTATAATGCAAGTTCTATAATCACTAGAAATAACATCATTAAGTATAAAGGGTGTAATTTGGGTTACAACACAAAAGTGGTATTCTACAACAAGGTGAATTGGATGGAAATATTCATATTTAATAATGACATATGATTACAACAAGGTATTCCACAAATATAAATTCATCCATAGGGCTTACTTAGGAAGTCAAATAAAATTACACTAAAGAACTAAAATCACAAAGTTTATTAAGATATTCAACTAGACAGAATCATTAGAGTCCACCAATAGGGAGATATGTTATATGAATCCAAGCAAGTTTCTTCCTTGCATCCCCCTCCCCTTATATTAGAATTCCTATTAGAAATCCCTAAGTTTTGGAAAGAGAAAAATCCTACATTATATCAACAAATAGGTGATGAGGCTAATAAATTTCCTTAACACTAGTTTTCAAAATAATGCAATTGAAAAATAGCAAGCATTATAGATAGCATCTTTCTCCATGAATAATTTAATAATTTAATGTTAGTGATGTTAATTTATATAATATAAAAACACAACACACATTAAAATCTATGAGGCAAAGGTGCAATATTACTTAACAACAACTCAAGAATTGCCATGAAGGTTTTGAAGGGTAAGGCCACACAAATATAAGATAGTGGATACTAAAATTCCATTGCTACTCATTCATGAGATTATCCACACTTTGTAGTATTAATGAAGTACCCAAGAAAAAGTATTATCCATTACATGATTGCTTCAAAAAAATTAATCCACATATTAATGAAAGATTTTCCAAATCTCCAAGACACCATATCATCATGTTCAATCATACAATTTGTAAACACTTATTGTATCATTATTTTCTTTAAATTAATTTCTCCATAATTATTTTATAAAATAATTCACACATACTCACATATCCCAAGCAACACAAAACACAAGAATGACATTATACCTCACATCATGAGGCTCACAAAAAGAGTTTACACACATGCCAAGGGTCACAATTTATATCCAAGTCACCATGGGTCCATGTAATCATAGAAACATAGGGTTGAACAAGTATAGATAATCATATAATCAATTTGAAAGATGATCTCAAGGTCCTTCTTGAGGACCCCTCCATACACTTCCTATTACCCTTCTCTTATTTGTTTTAGGGAGTTAGCCTCCAAGAGAAGTGTATAAAAGAGATTACACACATATAAGGGGGAAATATATTATGACCATCCCATATTGGTCCCATTTGTAGCCCCTATCCTCACAATAATAATTTTCTAAGCCATATACTCCCCCATACAACCTGCTAGGGAACCCTCCTAGATATGACAATTTTACGCATGTCACATTACTCCACACAAACTAGCTTTCACAAACACTAAAGAAGCCTCAAACAAAGAAAATCCAATAAAATAAAATCTACCAATATAAGTCATAATTTAAAAAATCAAAATCAAAAGTAACAATTAATATGACTCAAATTTCAAAACAAAAGTTAGAGCTGAAGGTCAAGTTAGAGTTAATAGCCTAACATTTTACAATTAATACTATGACTACATGAAATTTATTATTCTATATTGGTGAAAAAAATGTCTATCAACTTATTTTTGTTGGTTTGGGGATTAAAAGATCCAATTAAATTCTACAAAAGATTTTATAAATTTGAATAAAAATGAATTCTTGTAAATAGTAAAAATGGTAAAAACATTTATATAGATTATTTTCATTATTGTAATATTACAAAATATTGAGGCAAGACAAGTATTGCATTATTCTATGTTGTAGCTCATGCACCCAAAATGTCCCAACAAGACTACAAATGCTAAAAATAACTTTGCATATCCTCTAATCAATTTATCCAAAAGAAAATATAATTCATTTTTCACCAAGCCAATCTTCCAACATAAATATACTAAGTACCCATATTAAGAAAGATGATCATCACTATAGAAAAAAGTAAAACAATGTTACACATTCATTTGGCTAAATATATAACCATATACCTAATTCACAATGCCTCACAAAAAAGAAATAAATTATGCAAAAGAACTAACATAAACAAAAAGAAATTGCTAAAGCTTTGAGTTAATAGCAATAGAAAAATGCCAACTAACCATTCTCCCTAAAAAAATGGACTTGTCAAAACTCCAAGTGAAAATGAATTAGCATTGAAATTTTTTGCAAGAACTTAAAATAACACTATTCTACTTGCACAACCCTATAGCAAAGAGATAACAAAATCTGTAAAAACGTTGACAAATTTATAAGCTAGTCATTACTCTATTAGGGATGCAATTTTTTAATAGTAGTTAATTTGTAGGCATAGTATGCAAGTCAAAATAAAAGTTCTTTCCACCAAACAATCAACCATCATTTGTAGTGTTAGACTAGCAAGTGTTCAATTGTGATTTGTTAAATAATTGTCCAATTGCTAAAAAACAATTTCCATCCAATAATTTCAATTTACTAATGTACAAAAGCTCATTGCCTCCTTGAGGGGAATATCTATCAACATAATGAAATTGAAGCAACAAGATTGTAGGTTAGGGTTTGTCTTATGTCATATATGACACATGCAATCATTTTAGTCACATTGAGACCAATTATGTGTGGCTTTTTGTGAATATTAAGATGGTCTTTTTTGTGAATATTAAGGTGGTCTCATATAATTGCTTATGTAGATTTGTTGCTTAAATTTCAGCACTATAAATAATTCTATGTAAATTTTGAAATTAAATTCAAAAGATAATTTAAAAATTTATTCTTCTATAATAATTGCACTACTACAATTCTAAGATTGAGAATATATTATAGAAAAATAAAAAAACTAAAATAATGTAACCACTTTATAGTAAAAAAATGGACACATGACTATACACATTTTATTCTTTTTTTACTTCTAAAATTTCTCTTATTAATACATTTTATATAATGCCACTAACTTGCCCAATTTAAAATCCTCAAATTTTTGAAAAGACTTTGCTCAAACTCTAGTTGACATGGAAGGTGATTAAAAACTCTTTCTTGTTTTTCTTTTGTATCAAATTGCTCTACGCCTAAACATTGTAGACATAATATTAAGACCAATAAAACTTTTTGGGGGTGGCCTAATAATAGTGCAAAACATAAAATCATAGCAATTTGCTTAAAATTTTGAAAAATGGCTTTTTATTGATAAAAAAGAAATTGGATTACTGTATGGTCCCATGGGGGGCTTGGGCTTCTATTTCATGGATCAAACGGTCTCATGAAACAAAAAAAATTATGTTAGGGGATTAATTGGAATCTTTTAATGAAAAATAGCAACCCCTACCTTTTAGGACTGCAAATTTCAGCGGGTGAAATTGAAGTGGGGCTAGAAATTGCCCCTACAGCTCAGAAGTTTTTTAGAAAGTTTTTCTGCCACTTGTCTATCACTTAAAATTTTTAATTCCTAAAAAAAAAAATGAGAGAATTTAATTTATTTATTAATTGTTACCAAAAATACTCCACTTCGATCCTTAAATTTTGAAGCTCAAACTTTTAAGCTGAATTGCAAAATTCAATTCATGAAACCACTAGTGTTAAAATATTCCTAAAAAATCTAAGCAACACCCCCTGAATTTTTTGAGGAAGCCCCTCCATGGAATCATACCCTTAATCTACGATCCTCAGTGAAATTAGCTGTTATAAACTATACGCACATTTCTATTTTAAAACACAATTCCAAACATCTTATTCTTTTCAAATATCTATCCTCGCAAATCTAATGCTGCAATGCCACACTGGTTGTGCTGAACGGATGAAACCAAAAACTTATTGAAAATAAAAAATAGACAGGACAACTATCAAGCGGATGCAGATGTGGATGGTTGAAATGAAAAGTGAGGCCAGTAATTCAAACTCTTAACTACAAATTTGGGAGTCTGCAACTCTGTAAAAGCCTCTTCCTTTTGAGGGCCCTAATCCAACGCCCTACTTCTCCCCACCATACAATCAGTGACACTGTTCCGCCAAATCCAATCTCCAACCCCAGCCCCACACAAATCACTGACACGTACTCATCTACCCTGCTCCACACTGACTTCTTCCCCTTTTCTAAAGGTGAAACCAATGGCACATTTTTGTAGCATTTTCTCCAGATGAATTTGTTGTCACATAGACACGGAGGGTTTCCCTGATAAGAACTCTCATCGAAACCTGAAAGCTGCATTCCTCCGGATATATTCCCATAAAGACTGTTGAAAGAAACATTGAACTAGGCCAAGAAGGACAAGTTAGACAGCTCCTCGGGTATCTGCCCACTCAAATCATTCCGAGACAAGTTCAACTGTTCCAGGGTTGATATTTACCCCAAAATGCGGGTATACTACCTTCCAGATCATTTCCAGATAGATTTAATAGCTTCATGCCACAAAAAATGCCCAATACATTCTGGTATTTCCCTCAATAAGATTATTGTATAACAGGTCCAAAATAATGTTTGCTATTAGTACATAAGTAAATGTAACCTCGACTCTTTCTGTTTCATGACTATATCTTCATATAGTGTGTCACTTGTCAATTGAGAATGAATTGTGAATCCCTCGAGTTCTTGAGAGAGGGAATTCTTCGGCTGAATTTATTATTGGACAAATCCAACACCTGTAAACTAGTGGGGCTTGTGACACATACAGGAATGCTACCCTCATGTTCATTAGAGCCAAGGCTTAAAACTCTCGAACTCTTCACACTTTGCAAGAAGGCTTGGAGTTCACACTTTGCAAGAAGGTTTGGAGAAAACTCACCTGTCGTTGATTCCTGGTGAAATCCAGAAGCTTAAGATGTGTATAATTGGCCAAGGAAGAGGCAGATTCCCAGAAAATTTATTACTATGAACTGAAAAACCTTAAATGAAAGAAGAAAAATTAATATATAGATCCCCATAGGAGGAGTTGTTGAATACCATTAGCCTCTTCAAGGCTGTGCAGTTAACCAATGGTGCTGGAATCTTTCCGGTCAAAAAGTTATTACCCAAAATCAAATCAGCAATTAACTTGCAGTTGCCAATGGATTGCGGAATGTGTCCTGTAGGTTGATTATCAGATACATCCAATATCAGAAGTGAAACTAGATTGCCAATGCTGTAAGGAAATAAACCAGAAAAACTGTTGTGGAAATTTAGATAAGCAAGATGCTTGAGTTCACCAATACTAAATGGTATAGATCCAGTTAATGAGTTTGAGTGCAGAAAGAGAAGTTTCACATATTGGAGCTTCCCTATGGCGTTTGTAAGTATTCCCGTCAGATTGTTTTTGTCGAGGTAAAGATATTGAAGTAGGGTCAAATTGTCTATTCCCTGAGGCATGTTACTGGTTAATCTATTTCTACCTAAATTTAAAATGACCAAGTTTGTTAACATTCCAATGCAATCTGAAAAAGGCTTCTCTGTAACTATTGTTACCCAGATTTAAGAATGTCAATGTGGTCATATTGAAGACGGCTTCTAGTAGTCTCGCTTCCATAACATTGCCCATCAAAGAGAGGAGATTCTATACCATTGCCCATGGGAAGTCGTCCTGGTGACAGCAATTCACAAAAGGAAGTAAATTCAAATTTCAACCACAGAAGACACTTCAATCAATAGGGGACCATAATATCAGTCAGCCAAACAGAGCATTGCAGCCATTCACTATAATGAATCTTCCCAGTATTCGACTCTATACTCAGCAAAACTTATGGCAACTCCACAAACCCGATTCTGTGCATTTCATTTTCAATTTCATGGATCAGATTACAAACTTCTGGAACCACACGTTGCTTGCAGCAACCAACACAATGACAATCAAAATAACACGGTGGAAAGCAGCATCCAATCGGTTTGAAGTCTGGCAGTCTCCATCAAAGTGCATGATGGTAAGAAGAACAGCCATCAATTCATTCCCACGTTTCTGTGTCAACCCCAAACACTAGCAGCTGTCATTCCTCCCTCCACGTCGTCTTCCCCTGATCAAACCGTCCCCTAACTCCCTCCTCAATTGGTTCGATCTGGTTTTCAACCTCCAAACCGTCTCCACCAAAAGAGAACCAAAAATCCTATTCCAAACAAACGATATAAATAAACAAATGCTGACAAACCGATCAGCAATTACAAAGAAAAAAGAGCATTAACAAAACAACATTAAGGGTGGGGTCCCATGGAGGGGGACTTCCTGAAAAGTTTGAGTGGGTGCTGCTGAGAATTTTTAGGAATTTTTTAAAGGTGGTGATCCCATGAACTTGGTAATGCACTTAAGCTTAAAATATTAAGCTCCAAATTTTAAGGAGCTGGTGGTCTCATGAACTTATTTACTGTGCAATTCAGTTTAAAATTTAAGTTTCCGAATTTAAGGAAGCTTAAAAATAAAGATAATTGACAAATGGCAAATGAAATTCCTAAACTGTAGGGGCAATCTCCAGCCCCACTCAATTTTCACCCCCTCAAATCTGCATTCCTAAAAGGTAGGAGCTGCTATTCTTTAGAAAAATATTCTAATTAATCCTGCAGCAATTTTTTTTTGACTTCATGAGACCTCCTGCTCCTTAAAAATAGATCCTGAAGCCCCCTCATGGGACCCCACCCTAACCAAACAAACACAAAAAGATGGAAACAGAGCAAAATGCCCCTGCATTAGGTCCCCTAATTTCGTTGTTCTCCAGATCTACAAAAGAAAAATGTCAATAAACCATTCTTCCAAAAAAGAAATTGGACTCTTAAATCTATACGGTTGAATTCTAATAGCAATATTATAAAATTGGACTAGTCGGAACTCGAAATGCAAATGAAATAGCATTGAAAATTTTGTGGGTGAAGTGTGTAAGTGAAAAAAACTTTTTCTTTTTCACAAGACAATCAATAATGTCATTTATTTGTAGTAATAGACTCTCGAGTGTTCAATTGTGATTGTTGAATGATTGTTCAATTGCTAAAAATAATTTTCATCCACTAATCTCAATTTACTGATGTACAGGAGTTTATTATCTCGTAGAGACGAATACCTCTTAACATGATCAAATTGCAGCAACAAGATTGTAGATTAGGGTTTGTCTTGTTTTCATATATGACACATTCATTCTTATTTGTTTCAACTGAGATCAATTATATTTGTGATTGCTTATGAATAATAAGATAATCTCATGCTATTGCTTATGTAGGTTTGTTACTTCAATTTTAACAATATATGTAATTTCATGTAAATTTTGAATGAAAACAAAAGATAATTATAAATAAATAAAAATCCTATAATGATTGAACTACTACAATTGCAGGATTGAAAATATGTTATAGAAAATAAAAGATTGAAATATTGTAACTACTTTATAATAAAAAATGTCACATGATTATATACATTTTCTTCCCTCCTCTTTTACATTTTTCTTGAAATTATAACTCTAAAACTTATCTTGATACAGTTTACGTAATTAAAAAAAAAAAATGATTACTATTTAATTTTGTAAAAAAAAATCCTGAAATTTTTAAAAAGACTTCGCTCTAACTTAGACATGGAAGGCAATTAAAAACTCATCAGACTGCTTTAGTTTGAAATACTGCAAATGCCAAATCCAATGTATTCTATGTTTTTTTTGGGTGCTGTCAGCCATTATAGATGGTTCAGGTAGCACGCATTAACATAGTAGACATAATAATAGTGCAAAACATAAAATCATAGCAATGCTTAAAATTTGAAAACTGGCCTTCATTAATACTAAGAAATCGGATCAGACTGCGGTCTTCAGTGAAAGAGCTATTATAAACTACACACGTTTCTATTTTGGAACAAAATACCAAACTGCTTATTCTTTTCAAACCTCTAATACTGCAATCCCAGATTGTCTGCTGAATGTATGAAACCAAAACATTTTGAAAATCAAGAATACACTGGACAGCTAACAAGCGGAAGCAGGCGAGGATGAGGATGCGGATGCAGGCGAGGATGAGGATGAGGATGCAGATGCGGATGTGGCTGTGGCTGTGGCTGTGGATGGCTGAAATGAAAAGCGAGGCCTGTAATTCAAACTCAAAGTACAACTTTGGGAGTCTGCAACTCCATAGAAGCCTCTCCTTTTGAGGGCCCTAATCCAACGCCCTACTTCTCCCCACCAGATAATCAGTGACATTGTTCCGCCAAATCCAATCCCCAACCCCAGCCCCACAGCGATCACTGACACGTACTCATCTACTCTGCTCCACACTGACTTCTCTCCCTTTTCTGGAGGTGAAACCAATGTCACATTTTTGGGGCATTTCCTGAAGGCGAATCTATTGTCACATAAACAGGGAGGGTTCCCCTGGTATGATCTCTCCTCAAAAGTCACAAACTGTGGCCCTCCGGGTATATGCCCACAAAGACTGTTGAAAGAAACATCGAAATAGCCCAAGAAGGACAAGTTAGACAGCTCCTCGGGTATCTGCCCGCTCAAATTATTCCGAGAGAAGTCCAATTGTTCCAGAGTTGATATTTGCCCCAAAGATGCGGGAATCCTACCTTCCAGATGATTTCCAGATAGGTTTAACGGCCTCGTGCTAGACAGATTCCCAATGCTTTCTGGTATTTCCCCAATAAGGTTATTGTATGACAGATCCAGTATAATGTTTGCTTTTAGCACATAAGTAACTGTAAACTCGTTTCCTTTCATTACTATGGGTATCTCTTCATATAGTGTGCTACCTGCCACTTCAGTAGAATCTGAGTTTCGAAATCCCTCCAGGTCCTTCAGACGAGAGGGAATTCTTCCGCTGAATTTATTATTGGACAAATCCAACACCTGCATACTGGTGAGGTTTGTGATCCACAGAGGTATTCTACCCTCAAGTCCATTAGAGCCGAGGCTTAAAACTCTCAACTCTTGACAATTTGCAAGAAGGCCTGAAGGAAACTCACCTGTTAGTTGATTCCTGCTGAAATCCAGAAGCTTAAGATGTGTACAATTGGCCAAGGAAGCAGGCACAGTCCCAGAAAATCTATTACTATGAACTGAAAAAACTTCAATGGAAGAAGAAAACTTAAAATCTAGATCCCCAAAGAAGGAGTTGTTGGATAGCTTTAGCCTCTTCAAGGTTGTGCCGTTAGCCAAAGTTGCCGGGATTTTTCCGGTCAAAAAGTTATTCTCCAATATCAATTCAGTAATAGAGTTGCAGTTGCCAATGGATTGCGGAATGTGTCCTGTAAGCTGATTGTCAGATACATCCAACTTCTGTAGGGAAACCAGATTGCCAATGCTGTCAGGAATAAACCCAGAAAAACTGTTGTTGTGGATATCTAGGTAAGCAAGATGCTTGAGTTCACCAATACTGAATGGTATAGATCCAGTTAATGAGTTTGAGTACACTACGAGAGCTTCTAAAGATTGGAGCTTCTCTATGGCGTTTGTAAGTGTTCCTGTCAGATTGTTATTGTCGAGGCGAAGAACTTGAAGTAAAGTCAAATTGGCAATTCCTTGAGGTATGCTACCTGTTAATCTATTTGTACCTAAATTCAAAAAGACCAAGTTTGTTAACATTCCAATGCTCTCTGGAATTGTTCCTCTATAACTATTCTTACCAAGAATTAAGATTGCCAATTTGGTCATACTGAAGAAGGCTTCTGGTAGCCTCCCTCCCATACCATTGCTCATCAAAGAAAGAACCGAGAGGGGAAGTTTGAAGATACTCATGGGAAGTGGTCCCTTAATTTCATTGTACCCCAGATCTAAATAAGTAAGATTGCTGCAGTTGCCCAAGGATTGCGGAATGTGTCCTGTGAGCTGATTGTAAGATACAACCAACCTCTGAAGTGAAACCAGACTGCCAATGCTGTCAGGAATAAACCCAGAAAAACTGTTGTTGTGGATATCTAGGTAAGCAAGATGCTTGAGTTCACCAATACTAAATGGTATAGATCCAGTTAATGAGTTTGTGTACACTACGAGGGCTTCCAAAGATTGGAGCTTCTCTATGGCGTTTGTAATTGTTCCTGTCAGATTATTATTGTCGAGGAGAAGAACTTGAAGTAAAGTCAAATTGGCTATTCCTTGAGGTATGCTACCTGTTAATCTATTTGTACCTAAATTCAAAAAGACCAAGTTTGTTAACATTCCAATGCTCTCTGGAATTGTTCCTCTATAATTATTTTTACCAAGATTTAAGATTCGCAATTTGGTCATACTGAAGACGGCTTCTGGTAGTCTCCCTTCCATACCATTACTCACCAAAGAAAGAAACGAGAGGGGAAGTTTGAAGATACTCGTGGGAAGTGGTCTCTTAATTTTATTGTGCCCCAGATCTAAATAAGTAAGAATGCTACAGTTGCTCAAAGAAGCTGGAATCATTCCACTCAGTATATTTTGGGTGAGGTCAAGTATCCTCAACGCTTTCAGTTGGCCAAGCTGAGGCGGAATCCATCCGGTGAAATAATTGTGAGAGAGATTCAAAGTGTGTAAGAAGGAGAGGCTTCCTAGGGAAGAAGAAATGGTACCTTGCAACTCCAACTGAGGGAGAATGATGACCACAACTCTGTTGGAATGCTTTCTGCACTGAACACCATTCCACAAGCACACGTTTTCTGAATTGGTAGAAGTCCAGGTGGAGAGCGATTGCATGGGGTCGACTGTAATGCCATCTTTGAAGGACAGCAGAGCTTCAAAATCCTTATTATCATGGCCTGCCCGCGTGGAATTTTCCTCCACCAGCATATGATCTTTCAGAGCAGAAAACCTTGAATCAATATCAGGGCCATACAAAACACTGTCACTGACATAAAAATGATCTGAATACCAGTTCCTTCTTTTAGTAGCATTGGCTATTGCAGTGCCAGAGATTAATAACAATGCCAAGCACAACAATTTTACTACAAAACAACCACCTTCCATGATCTTTCCTGGCATTTCTCTTTACTTCGCCTCTCTTAAAAATCAAAAGATTGCATCAACCTAGTATTCCTTGTATATAAATTATTTGCATTTATATAATTATTAATTGTTCTATTATACTAAATAGTTATTATATTTTAATAATTAATATATAAATATGATATTTAAAATAGAAAATAATGTTCTTAAAATTATTTAGGATAATTTGGTAAAATGTATATATAAATTTAGAATGATCTAAGTTATTATGAGGACAAAATATTTGAATAAATGAATTTTAAGTTGGGGAATGTTATGCAAGGAAGGTGATATTTATTAATTTAATATTTGAATTAATCAAATGGGTAAGATTTTAAAGTCTATTTGTTGTCAAATGTCGAAATAGTGTCTCTCAGTGAACTATTTGAAAAATTTCACTAAATTTTCATCTTATTAGAAGACAAGTTCATAGGTTTGGGACAACTTCATTGCCATAGTTTTACACATATTCTCTAGATTTATTCTAACAATCAATAGTGTTTTTCTCTACAATTTTTATTGATATATAATCATCTACTATACTTTATCCAAATACTTGGAGATTGACAATATTTGATAATACATTAAAGAACTATTATTATGTCACAAGGAATTATTTCCCAGATTAATTATTGATTATTTTTAAAAAAATAATAGGTAGCTTCTTAAGTATATAGGTTCATTGTTCTTTTATTGAAACCAAATTGAAATGTGTCACTATTGATTGCTCCAACGATTTCAAGAATGAATGAACACTTGAATACATTAATGACTAGAATGAATGGATTGAATGTCTTTAAATACTAAAACACGACATCAAAATGCCTCAAACATGTGTTTGATCAACTCAAGGTGGAAGTGTGAAGGGAGCTAGTTAGTAAAAGATGAAATTTGAATTTTAAATTATAAAGGGGAAAGTTCGCACCCATAGAGTTGTCCTATAGTGGAATAATAGTCAAATATAGGTGAAAAAATACTAAATAAAGGTAGGTTCATATATGTGGCCTAAGAAATAAGATGAATGCATAAGAGTGTGTAAATGGATAAATTAGGGTGAGATTTATGGGGATGTGTGTGTAAATAAAAAAGCTAGGGGAATGAACCTAACTTCAGACAAGATCATGTCATTTGTCACTATGTATATGCCTTAAGACATTATCTCAAAATATGTAAAATGATAAATGGAAAATGACATGGTTATGTAATTTTCAACTTTACAAATATAAATGACAATAAAAAAAATTTAAGCTATATCTTTTACATTAAGTTTTATTTACAAAATTACACATAATTATAAAAGGAAAATGCACTTTTTCTAAGCTTAACATAGGCTAATCAAAGGAAATGATAAAAAGTTAGTACAAATCAACCTACGCTAATAATCATGAGGTGTTCATGTGAGCAATCATGTAATTAATGCTAATTTAAAAAAGTAAATTAAAAGAGGACAAGGATACTTAATAATTGAATATATGTAACTCTTGTGTATATTTTGGATTTGACTATCAATTCATAAATTTGATGTATCTATGTCTTTGTAATGCCTCAAATTCTAGATAAGGAATATGCTTTGTTTTCAGTTAAGTCCATGCCTTAGGTTCTTTTCCACATTAATAAATTCATCCTTTTTCTACATGGATTTGGTCTTCATTATTTTGTACTCCTACTCTTTAATTCACATGCTTTGTCTTTATCTTATTTTCCATATTTTAAACTCTAATTTAGACTAATAGTGTTTATGAATACTTTTGAGGATTGTCAATATATCATAAGAGGATATGCTCTTCTATTTAAATACCCAAAAGATGGATATAAAAAATCAACAACCCTCAAGCAATACCTCAAAATGAATGTGTTTTTGTTTACTTTATTACACTAAGGTATTCCACTATTTTTTCTCCTTAAATGCTTCTAGAATGAGAAGATGATCAAATGTGAGAGGATGTGAAATGAGTGAAAATGAACCTTTAAATAAAAGTAAATGAAACCAATTCATGTAAAGGTGTGTTTAGTCAACTCATAATGATGAGTGGAATAGGCAAAAAATAGAAAAAGTTGAATTTTTCAGAAATTACGAAATTAAGTCAATGGACATGACATCAACCATACACCCACAAAAATTACTTAGAATGGTTGAACAATAAATAATGTGCACATAATGAATATTTGATTATGGTGCAATAAATGTGGTATGTATGGGGAGATGTGCATAAATGGATAAGATTGTAAGGAAGCAAAGGGTAGCAAAATTGACTTCCTATGCAAATATTGAGAGGGGAAATATATAAAAAAACTTTTAAATAGGATATGAACAATTACAAAAAAAAATAGAGAAACGCATAATAATATAATCAAAAAATAACACTAGTATTTACATGGGGATTTAACCATTTTAGGAGAAAAAAACTCCATACTCTAAAACTGATCAATGTATTAGTAAAAATCCAATAGAAGATTACAAAAAACTTGCAAAGAAAACTCTTGGGAGTATCACTAGCATACAATCTTTAAGTAATTTTCACATTATAGCACCTATTATGAGTAGGAAAAAGAAATAAAGTGGATAACATAAAATACAAAGCCTAGGTAAGATGTTCCAATTATGAGAATTAAGAACCTATCAAGCTTCACTTGTAATATTATTCTCATACCTTCTATTTGAACAAGTAAAAGAAGAACCCTGAATCACAATATCCATAAGACCCATTTTAGCTAAGAAGTTAGCTAAGTTACCCATGTTGTAAGGAAATAGTCCCCCCCATTTTCTCAAAAGGAAATAAAGGAGTGTTAAAGTCCCCCCTAACACCCAAAAATCTCTTGGGGATTTATTTAAAACTAAGGATATAGAATCTCACAACTGTCTTATGGTTGATTTAGAGTTAGGCTCATGTAAGTGTTAGCAAAAATCTAATACAAATAGAGAAAGGTCGGAGAAAGAAACAATAACCTGTTGTTTTTGTTTTTTTCCAACATTGTGTCATTCAAATACAAGGGGTTCCAGAGGGTGGTAATGCCCCTCAAAGAACCCTTGGCATGGCTAACACAATAATCTATAGTAGGCTAGATATTTGTAGTATTTTAAGTGAAAGTGAGTTCAGACATTTTAACTTCTTGGATGAGCATAATATCAATTTTATGTTCCAAAAATACAACTTTTTATTAGATGTTGTTTGCATGGGTTGTTTAGCCCCATGATGTTCCAAGAGATAATTTTCATAAGAAAATTAAAAGGGAGGAGCCGACCTTTGTGGTACATCTTATATGGGTTTGATAAAGAGGCCCAAATCTAGAGGGGATTTTAAACTCGTTTCTTTATGGTTTTGGACCCTCACAACTCCAAGGTCCTTTTTTTCTCAATGCTACATCTCTTGCTACTTCTTTGGATCTCTTTTTGTGAAGGTCTACCTTTCTTAAGATCTCTTCCCACATCTGATTTTTTATTTCTCTTTTGTTTTCCATGAATAGGAGTCTATTCCTTGTCTTTGGAAAAAGTGTAGGTTGAACTAGAGGTCAAAGAAGAAGTTCCAAGGAAAATAAGAGGGAGAGAGCCCACCAACCTATTACAAGAAGCATTTTCATTAAGAAGAGACTTTCTCCCATCCTTATCTTGTGAATGATTTTCCTTTGCATGTTCATCGGGAACTCAAAGAGAGCTCCATGAAATTCCCCTTCGCACATTCCCCTATCATTTCCCCTTCCTCTATTTATGATTCATCCAATGTTGATAAAAAAAAATTCATTATTAGGCACCCTAATAGGAGCCCAAACTGAGGTACTTCTAAAGCTTTTCGAGTCAGGGTCTCCAAGTGACCCCCAAAGAGGGAGGGGGGCTTTTGGTTCCACCATAATTTTAAGGGTGATCCATTTGTAGGAAGGGAAAGAAAGAGCACATGTTCCCCTAAAATTGTTGGAACATACATTTGTCATTGCACCAAAAGATCGACCTGTTAACACCCAATACAAATGCTATAGATAAGTCCAAGAGAGGTGGTTAGTCCATGTTCTAAATCTCAAGGGAGACGTTGGTGATTAGTTCAACAAAAACACCCATCGTACTTGAAGGGAATAGAGGGGAGGCAGTCAAATCTAGAGGGTCCTTGTTGTTGGATGACATATCATGAGACTCATTCAAAGTTGTAGGTGGCAAATTGGTGGCTTTATTTTTTGGGAATATTATTTTTTGCAATTATTGCTCAAGTGACAAAACTTGTTGCAGATTTGATAGAAGATTCCAACATTCTCATACATAACAGGCTATATCCAATTCTCAAGTCTTGATTTTAAAGTGATCTTAGAGGGTAGAATTGTGTTAGTGACTGCATTAACACACAAGCTCGCAAAAACCGGTCTAAATTTTTGGAGGGTAACTTTGTAAGTTGTTAGCAACTTATGAAAGGATTTGACAATGCTTTGGAACATTTTATAGTTCTATAATTCCAAAGGAAAACTAAGTAGAAAAATCTAGGTAGGAGCAACAACTCCTAGATCCTTGGCAGAGTTAAAGTTCGGTTTCCATTTACATAAGAAGAGGAGTTTCTTGAATTTTTTGTCTAGAGCTCAAGGGCTCCCAATAAGAATCTTCACTAGATCTTCCTTATTGAAAAATTCAAACAAAAATAGGCCAAAAACCATAGCATTATGGCTATAGTTCATTTTAGTTACCAGTTTGTAAGGCCCAATTCATAAATTGGTCAACATTGGGTCTAAAATCAAGGAACTTACCAATCAAATAGTTATCCATTTTTGCCAGCATCATATTGAGAAGATCACCAGGCATATCTATAAGCCCATCATTTGGAACAGAGAGACGGGGGACAAAATTCACATTGGGAATTGACCAATAAATTTTTCCACAAAATAAACAACGTAGTCCACCTCAAGAAAAGAAGCGAAGATGTTGGAATCCACAACCATGCCAAAAAATAGTGGTTCCCCTTCGAGACTACCACTAAGGGAACCATGCCGCTAGAGCCCACCAAAGAAACAAAGGAAAATAGAACACGTGAAACAAGGATCAACAACCCAATCACGTGGAAGAAACAAGACACCACTTCGTAACATATCTTGAAACAACAAAAGATGAACCAAACCAAAGAAAAATTAATCTACTGTTATGCAATGTGTACAACACACCTTTTCTTAATAGTTTGGCATAGCTTCTAGGGATTTTTGGTGTGAGTATCTATTTTATCTCTATAATTTAATTTAAAGTTGATCCCCAAGAGCCTCATAAATAAAATTTTATGGCCTAAAAAAAATCCTCCCACATTGGAAATATTAAAATATGTGTGAAAAAAAATTTAGATCTATAAGGGGGGGGATTAAATTTATTAACCAACTTATGACATGCATTATAATACATCATAAGAAATTTTTTAATGGGTAATGAGGAGTGAAAAAATGACATGATTAAGTTGGTGAGTGGAATATACTGATCTTATGATACGTGGAAGGAAATATATTATTTTTTAGCCTGTGAACTCATCTTGATATTTGGGTGTTGTATTTCTAACTAGGGATTCATGTGCCACATTTTAGGTGGTTTTATCTCATGGTGTTGTAATTACCATTGTTTGGTTCATATATCGTTTCCCCTATTTATTAGGTGCTTGAGATAAAAAAATTCATAGTGAGTCTTCTAAGTATCATTATTTTGTAGCAATTACTTTAGATATCTTGTTGGTGATACTCTTATAAAGGCTTCAACTTTGCAAATACATTTCAACCTTTGAAAACTAAATGACATATTGAGTTTATTTAGACTATGGGGTTTTCTCTCAGTATAATTTTTCACACAACTTTTTTGTTCTATTATATTATTTTGGTGCTTATTTCCTTCTAACTATGTGATTAGTTTAAATATTTACAAATATCTCCTATAATAGATTATTGTTAGTTTATTCCACACCTTTTCTTCATTTCAATTGTGACTAAGAAACCTTATATTCAAATATTCAAACCCTAAAAACTATTATGAATAGTATTATAATAACATTCTCAAAATAGTGACAAGAAAAAATTTCATCCTTAGTCAATAATTTATACTTTGAAGATAAAAGTATCTATTTATTCACACTTGTGATAATAATTACACAAAGTCTACTATAAAAAGATGCAAGTAGAACAATAAATAATAGAGTTCTCACACTCCCCGTAATCCTTTCTTATTAATTTATGAGTTAGTAAAATTGATTAGGGAAGAGGGATTCAAGGGAACCTGTGTCTTGGACCACCAACCAAACACATTTCAATAATGCATGATAAATACTCCAATAATATAATAGTGGTGACTACAAGAAGTGGAGAAAACTAATAATAAAGAATGAAAGGCCCTCTTAGGGTTTTACATTCTTTTTAACCATTAAATCACCTATTTTACCATTCAATTATAAATTAAAAAACCATAAATTTTCCCGTACATGTCAAAATATCTTATTGTAGGAAAAGAATAATCACATCAAGGATATAGATGAATAAGTTTGCATGTACAAAATTTAATATTTGGAAGCTCAAGATAGAGGGTATGCTTGTGGATAAAGATCTATAGGTTGATGTATTGGGATCCAAACCTACTACTATATCACAAGAAGACTACAATAACACACATATAAAAATGAAGGGTAACATTATATTATTTTGGAAAAAATAGTATTATCAAATGTGCATTAAGAGATTACCATGAAAATCCTTTTGAAGAAGATGTATTATATTTATCAAGCTAAATCATTGGTGAATAATATTTTTTAGAAACAAGATGTATACCCTTAGGATGAAGGATGATGGTTCTATGGCTAAATATATTTTAATTATTTCAAGATGACTTTTACCTAGTTGCAATTTAATTGAGTGAAGATGGAGGGGTGGCTAATGTACAAATTTTCTATGTTCTTTTCCATATTAATGAGACCACTTTCTTATGTCTATGGAGAGAACTACCACCAAATAAAAAATGGATGATTTGATGACATCATTAAATTTTTAAGAGATGTAAGATATACTTATAAATATGTTAAGGAGTACCTATTTGTTTATCAAATATTGAAAGAGAAAGGAAAGAAGGACAAGAATTGAGATGTGTAGATCCAAGTCTAGTAGGAGATCCTAATTTACTAGTGAGACCAAGGATAAAATGATAGAACTATGACAAGATTGGTCATTTTAGAAGAGACTACAAGAAGGAGAAAGAAATAAGAAGAGTGATTTGGTTGATTCTCTTGTTAATCTTTCCATGACCTCACATAAAATTAATTCTCAACATATGAAGAATATGATGGTGGGAAGATATACCTTGGATAAGACACTCATCTGAAGGGCCATGAAAGAGTCTTGATTTGATTACCTAAAGCATGAGGTAAGGGAATTAATGGTATACTACATTTCCCTATTTTTCATAGAATCTACTTTATATAACTAAACTTAATGATTTTAGTGCATAGGTTGCTTTTTAGAGTGGAGAGTCCAAGATAGTGAGAGGGGCTATGGTTCTTTCTAAGGGTGTTTACATAGGAAAACTATGTTAGTTGGATGAATACAAAAATTAGTGTGATATATATTTTATTCTTACAATGACAATACCTACAAAATATACACCTTCAACATGGAACTTGTAGCAAATAGGAGTGTTGGATTCACTTCTGACGATCATGTTTTTTGGGTTCCTAAAGTTTCTTATACTTATAAGAGTAAGATACTAGTTGAGAAACCAATTTAATCACACCAAAGGATGGGCCACATATGTGAGAAGGGTCTAAGGAACCAAATGATAGGCAACATAGGTGAGAATTGTCTAAGGCGGCTAAAAGAATTGAAAAAACTTTTTTACAAGTTAATGACTATAATCTTAAACTTGATTTATGTGAGCATTATGTATATGGAAAATAAAACCACGTTCAATTTTACTCTAGTTCTCATAAATATTTTGGTGTGTTAGATTAAATCTATTCTATTATAATTGGTCCTATTAATGCTCCTTCAATTTATAAATTAATATACTATGGGATTACAAGCATAGAGCTATGCCACACTTTCAACCAACAAAATGATGTCAAGTTTAAAATATTTTTTCCTAAAATTATGTAGCATATACATGGCACATACAATTTCAAGTAAAACCCTTTCTCCTATAACTATAAAATAATCTTTTTCCCATTAAAAATTCGACGTAATTGAATTTATGTGTAAGGTTTCAAATGAAACCCTTTCACTTGAAATTATCTATGTGGTTGCCTATGTGGTAAATTAACCCCTCTTTTGGGGAAAAACTAAATTTCCCCAACTAAGGGTACTTTCATCAAAATCTAAAAAAAACTTTTGTAGATCTCAAAGTCTAGATTCCAATTAATTTTTTACATTTCAATTAGTTTTAATGTGATTTTTTAAAGAATTATTGTAAGTAATTTTTTATAATAAAACATGAGGCTTAATATAAATTAAAAATATTAATAAAATTTGAAAAATATACGATGCATTAGAGGAGAGAATTCTCTCCAAGAGGGCATAATTTTTTTTTAAAAAATATTAAAAAATTACATAAAAGTTGGCATCCCATGTAAAATATGGTGCTTTGAGTAAGTTTGACTTTAAAAACTTATTAAAAAATAAATATTCATAAAAATCAAAATAATCATGCACTAGATTTTTAAGTAATCTATATTGAGAAAAAAATCAAAGAAGAAAATGTTTTGCTCTTTATGTTGTAACGTCCCACCAACATCACATTTTTCTAAACAAAATAGCACTTCAAATTATGCTCTTAAATTTATAAAAATAAAATGACCACTAATTTTTAAAAAATTAAATATAAAATACATTAATAGTTCTAGATTTTATTATTTTACATCATTTTAAAATTCAAAAGCATAAATATCACTTTTATGTGGTCAAAGTTGAAAATTTGTATTTGTGTTGGTCATTTCCTTTAAAAAAGTGTGGCATAGATCTATACTTTTTCCCATTGATATTTCATGAAAGAATTTAGTAGAAGGAAATGGGTATATTTTCTTAGAACTATATTTAAGTATTTACTAATTTTAAAGGATTTAAGGTTCTTGTAGATAATTGGACTAGTAGGAAGATTAATATTTTGAGGATTAATAATGTATTGTTTTTTAACATATTTTAATAAATTCTATAGAGATCATGAGGTATATAGGTATAAGGCAACTCCAAACGCCTCTCAAAAATAAGTCACAAAAAAATGAAGATGGTAATGATGTAGAGAGCTAGGTGTATGCTCACTATATCTATCTTAGAATAAAAATCTTGGGAAAAAGTGGTTGTCATTTCTTGTTACCTAATTAACAAGTCTCTTGCATCAACTGTTATTGAGAAGGCACCATGGAGGTCCAGTTGGGAGAAAAACCTTCTTTAAGATATCTTCAAGTCTTCGGTTGTGAGGTAGATGCACATGTTCTTAGGGAGAAATATTTTAAGTTGGACAGCAAGGTTGCAAAATGTACCTTCAATGGCTATGGCATTGGTGTAAAAGGGCATGAGATTTTGAATTATGATAGAAAGGTTTTGTATAGTAGAAGTGTAATCTTTAGACAAGTTACACCTTCACGAGTATTAAGAATAATGAAAAGAAAGTTGTGGTTCAAATACCCCTAAATAATAATAAGTTTGAACCAAAACCCTATCAAGTAATTAGAGAAGATTATATCTCTAATAGTTTAGAGGTTTATAAAGAGCAGGTAGAACCTCCACCTTATCTCTTAATAAGATCCACTTGACATGGATAGCAATCAAATAGCTATAATCCTCTTGATTGGATATTTTTTTATTTGATTACTAATGCTAATGTTCCTATGAATATGAAGGATGATATGAATAAGGTTTATGTACAATTGGAAAGAAATCGTAGATGTGGATATGGGTGCATTGAATAAAATAACACATGGGACTAAATACATTGTAGCTAGTTGAAATGGTGAAAAAAGTGAACTTTAGGATTTAACCCTAAGGTTTGGATATATTTTAATATTTCATTTAGAGGGTTGAAGTAGCGGGGGTTGGATGGATTTGGACAAGGCATAAGACTAACTTACAACTTGAAATGTGATTCAATCTGACCTTGACCAATATTTGGATGGATTTTGGAATGAAATTAAATAATTTGACTAGACTAACGATCCAAATAACTATTTTGATGCAAAAATAGTAATTTTGAAAGTTCAAACAAATTCAGACTTCAAAAATAGACTGAGTAGAGTTTTGTTCACCTATGGTTCAATTTGGAGTTGAAAATTGAGGACTAAGTCACCTAGGGTGACAATTTCCTTCTAATTGAAATTGAGATTTGAATTCACAATCCTTTGGAGCTAGATTAAAGTTTTCTTTCCCTAGTTGTTGTTGTGTCACATCTTTGTCATATGTCGAGATAACTGAGTTTTCGTATGTTGTCAAGGTGTAGGGTTTGAATATAGTAATGAATAATTGACCTTCAAACTTCTCCCAATATTCTCCAAATATGAAACCTACACATTCAAAGAGAGAGTAAGGTTTGTGCCATATAGGTTCTTGCCTCAATCAAACCTTGTGTTGGTGTTTCCACCTCCACAATGATAATGTCAATGAAAGAGAGCTAAATAAAAAATGAATGATTAACTAGCAACAACCTACAATTCACCACTCAAAAATGGTTTCCTTGAAGGAATGAAGTCATACGAAACTCCTCAAGGATTGATTGTTGTCTATCTTGATTTTCTTGAAGACCTAGAAGGGTTAGATCTCACAAACAATATGATAACATAAATATGAAAAAACTCACATACACTTTGACATGATGCTTTGATATTGAATTTTTTTCATAAATCTACTCTTGATTTCTCTTGACTTGCTTGATTGCTTGATTGTGCTCTTGATTTCTAATAATTGTTGGATATCTTTCAAATGATGCAATGACTAGGTATTTATACACAATTATTCTAGTTTCCCAAAAATTAAATCTTGATAGTCAATATTTGACATTTGAAATCCAAATAATAAAATTCCAACTCCAACATATTGAATTTTTGAGGCAAAATAGGGGGACCAAGTTGCCTAGATCTCAGCCCTATTTTGTCATATCTAAGGTGTTGGGGACAAAATATTAAATGTATGCATTAGTTTTTAACAAGGATTTTCTTGATAATTGTCCAAATGGGCTATAAAATGCATAATTTTGGAACTTAGGTGTACAATTAGGTTCAATTACTTAAGGGGGAGCAAAAACATAGTGTGAAATTTTCATGGGTGGCAATTTACAACACTAAACTACTCATTCTTTTTAGGAAACCATCTAGCTTGAAAGTTTATATTTAGATTTAGGGTTGACTCCAAAAGATATTAAAGTTCTATGTGATAGTCAAAATACCACTTTTTGACAAAGAACCTAGCCTTTCATGGGAGGATGAAGCATATTGATGTCTAGAACCATTTTTTCATCACATGGTAGAGGATGGGATGGTAATGCTAGATAAATTTGGTACTTTATAGAATATTTTAGATTCATGGACAAATTCAATTAGAACTAAATATTTTAGGTGGTGTTATAAATATGTGCCTCTTGGCCCCTAGACAATAGTTGACAATTTTGTTACCCTCTTTGGTCTTTCAAGGTGTTTAACAAGTGGGAGAATGTTACAAAAGGTGTCTTAATATTTCTCTTAATATTAAGAATATAAAAAATGTATTTGTTAAATAATAAAATAGAAAACACTCAATTTTTGGGATATAGAGTTTATTTTGGGAGAAAGTATTTTTTCTGGGTTATTTGGCATAGATTATAAGGATGCAGGTAGTGTTTAAATCTCTTTGATATCAACAATCCTTAAAAAATGACCTTAACAACCTCAAGGATGAAAATTTAATGCTCCCACTTGGAAATATAAAAATATATGACATAAAAGACTTGTAAGGGGGAGTTACACTTGTTGACCAACTTATGATTCATATTATGATATGCCATAAGGCATTTTTGAATGGAGATGATGAAGGAAAATTGACATTCTCAAGTCGGGGAGTGGATTATAGTGAGATATGACAAGTGGAATGAATGGATTATTTTAGCTTGTGAACTAATCTTGGAATTTGGATATTAGATTTCAAACTAGTGATTTGGGTACTATACTCTAGGTGGTTTTACTTTATCATGTTAAAATTACCATTTTATGTTTTTATTAATTATTTATCCTATATATTGTGTACCTAATATGTAGTTTCGATAGTGAGGTTTTTAGGTATCATTATGTGACCAAAATTACTTCAAGTCTCTAATTGGTTATACTCATATAAAGGCTTAGACTCTGAAAAATATGTTCAAACCTTTAATTATTGAATAATGCATTGAGTTTATTTAGAGTGTAGGATTTTTCTCTAAAAAGGGTTTTCCCACACAAGTCCGTGTGTGATGGCATATTATTTTTGTGCTTATTTTCTTATTATTTTGTAATTAGCTTAATGTTTTTCATATATATAATCTCATGGATTAGTATAGGAAGAATATTTCATGCCTTTTTGCTTCCTTTTGTTGGTGATTAAGGGAACCTTATCACTTTAATTAATAATAAAATTGGGATAGGCCTATTGTATTTATGTTAATACAAAAGAAGATCCATCTCTAAAGAAAAAACACATGGGTCAATTTTAAGGGTTCTAACACTAAACACCATTATGAATACCATGATAATAAATTTCTCATAATAATGACAATGACTATTTACATCCTTAGTCAAAAAAATTACTTTCAAGATAAAAACATATATTTATCCACATCCATGATAATAATTACATAAAATCTATAATAACAAGAATAAAGTAAAGCATCAAGGAATGGATTAATTGCACTCCCCATAGGCCAACCTTATTAATTAGTGATATAAAAAATATTAGGGAAGAGTGATGAAAGGGAACTCGTGGATTGGGCCATCAACCCAACCCCATCTCACTAATGCATGAAAACTACATTGAATGTGAAATAATAGTGACTACAAGAAGTAAAGAAAACCAACAATTAAGAGTACATAGGACCTCTTATGTTTTTACTTAATCTCTCACCATGGAAGAACCTATGTTTAAATTAAATCATAAATAAAATGGCCATACATGTCAAGAGTTATAATTGTATTACCACTTGTAACATTATTTTCAAGACAAAACCCAACTCAAAAGACACAAAGCCTTCTAAATCAATAAAACACTTCCTAAATAATAAGGAGGTTGATACAAAAGGCTTTAAAATAAGGATTAGTAGTTAATAATAGTGAAACAATGAAAAATAGGGGGGCTTCCAATCTTCTAGGAGATGAAGCACAAGGATAGGTTCCTATTTCACAAGCTTGTTTCACTTAAGGAAACCCTAGAGATCTCAACCCAGGGATGAAATGAAAGAATGAGATATGTTGAAGGTTGTCCTAGGGTATGATTAGAGACTAAAAGGGGGTTCACCACCAAGCTAGGGCTTGGAAATTCTAATGCAATGCTAGATTTAATGACAAGAGCTAATGATATGCAATACTACAATAAATGACCTGGAAATGAATGCAAAACATAATATAGTAAACTAAAAGATTAGACATGTGGACTTGTAAACTTGTAGAAGCTTGAAATGTTGAAAATACTAAATTTAAGGCCTGTTGGGACTCATATGCTAGATTGGGCGATTTAGTCCCAGATTAGGGTTTTTGGGCAAGAACAAATATCTGGCAAAGATAAGTCTGGAACTCTTGAAAAACTACAAAATTCACTAAGCTGGGACTCATATGCCAGAAGTGGTGTATCAGTCCAGTTTGGATTTTTCGAAGAATATGGATCAAAATCTACTCTTTAACTTCTGCCTTATCTTCTCAACCTGGTTTATGGATCTGAACTGGACGATTCTGCTCTATAGATGCCTTTTAACGATCTTCTAAACAAGGTGACCACTTTTATGACTTTGTACAGTTGACAACTTCTTTCCAATCTTGCTCCTTAGAGGGTCTTCAGCCTAGATTTTCAAATCACACACTAAAAAGAGGTAAAAATGTTGTTTTTTAGTGGAAAGGGGTTTGCCTTGGTCAAACCCTATTTTGGTAATCAAACCTTGTAATGAAATCAAATGGAAAGGAGGAATGATGAATGAACAAAATGATATGTTGCAACTCACCAAACCCTAGCAATAAAGTACTGCAAACATGTATGAAGTGGCTCCAATGGATGTAGATCTTGACTCTTGCTTGAATGTGATAGATCTTGAATTGAATGCTTTTTTGAATCATAAAACCCTACATCACAATTGTTAGCTTAAAAACAAACATGATGCATGATGACTTTGACATGATGCTTGATACTTGAATAATGCTCCAAAATGCTTGATAATTAGCTCTTGAAGATTCTTGAATTCTCATGTAAACACTTGAATGCTCTCATGAACTCAAATTCACTATAAGGAATGCTCTCATGAAAGTCTTGGATGAAAATGAGTGAAATAGCCTTGTATTTATACTTGTTTATGCCAAATTTCTTGAAATTACAACACTACAAGCCAACATCATATCTAAGAGAATAAAATCCTATCAAGAATTTGAATTTAATATAATTTTAAGCCACATGGAACTCATATGCCAGATGTGGTGAATGAGTCCCATTAGGCTAGGCTATGGGACACATTTTTCAAGAAAATATTAGATTCATGTGAAATCAAGATCGGGGCCCCGAAACTTAGGTGGGACCCATATGCCCAAGGTGGTGTATGAGTCCCAGGTCACTAAATCTGAGCCATATAATCCAAAAATGCCTAAATTATGATTGGATGCTAGTTTATGTCAAGATTATCCTCGAAAAGATGCATTAATTAAGGCATGTGGATTCAAAATAAGGCCAAATAAGGCATAAAGAAGCCCAATTAATAATGAAAACCCTACATTAGTGTGAACGTGTGGTATAAAACTTTACAACACCCTAAATAAGGTACAATTAAGTTCATTTAGTTCCCAAGGGCCCAAGACCTAATGTGAATATGTCAAACACATTAGAACACTAAATCAAGGCAACATTATGCTCAATTTAACAAGGAGGGCCCAAACAAGCATGGAAATGTAGAGGGATATACATTTTCCATTTACACAAATAGAAAATAGAGGAAAAATATCTACTCAAGGGCATAATTCTAAAGTTGAATAAGCCTTTAGACAATGAACATGTCACCGAATAAGAAACCTAACAAAATACTGTCTCTTTCAAGGGTACTCAACATAATCATCATGTTAATAAAACCTCTAAAAATAGTTGTATATAAGGTAATAGTAATAATAGTAACAAAAGAGTGTAACCCAAATATATCATATAGTTTACCATTAGCATCCATAAAACTAATTTTAGATTCCTTCTTCAATATACATACCTTATTTTTATTAAACTTCAACTCAAAAAATATTAGAGTTTTGCATCCCTAAAATAATAGCAAGACTAAGCTTTATATTTTATCTTCCAAACCTACCAAATTTATCTTTCTTATTTTTTTAAGTTTTCTTTTTCATTTTTCTCCTTTTCCTTCCCCTACAAGTTCATATTTTCTCTCTCATACTATACCTCAATGAAATCTTGTATGTAGATATGGTGGTGTCTCAAAATTATATAAATATATATGCCAAAGGAGACCACTTAGCCAATGAACTCCAATAGAGAAAAACCACCAACAAACCAAAGATAGAATAAAGAAACATGAAATATGCCAATAAAAAAATACCAAAATCCTCTCTGAACTTCTAAGAGGTAGATCATTGAATGCATTTTCCAAGAATTTGTAATTCTCATTTTACTTGGAGTATTCTTACATTCTTTAGAACCTCCAACCAATATTGTATGAGTATTTCTATATATATATTGCATTCAATATAGGAAAATAAAGAAAGGATCCCTTAATAATTAGATCACTACAAATCTTTAAATCATGTACCATTGTAAATTGTCACCCTTGATAATTCACCTTATGTTATGGCCACCCTTAAATTATTGGACCTAATCATGTATTTAATTTCCTAAATTATGCATTCTATGGCCCATTTTTAACAATTACTGGTGAATTGCAAGTGGGAATAAATTGTATTTATCTAATACCTTTCCCCCAACACTAAATGTCCTAGAAAATGGGTCTAGGATACTCACAGCCTAGGCATCAGTATCCTATTTTCCCTTGAATTTAAAATATTTTATTGTTGAAAATTTAATATTTGAATTTCAAGTGTCTAAAGTCGGCCATTGGGATTTATTTTTTGTGAAATTGAATAAATGCCTATAAATACCTAATTATTTCATCATTTCAAATATATTTAGCAACAAATGAACATAAAGAGAAATTACTACCATCATGAGAAATTCAAGAGCAACATTTTCAAAGCTTTATTGCAGCAATTCAAGATCCTAACATCATATCAAATCATATGTGATTTTATGTGTGTTCATATTGTTTTCTGAAGGTTAACACTTTTGTAGGTCTCCAAAGCATTCAAGCATTCAATTAAATCAAGGAATCAAGATTCAAGACCTTGAGGAAATGTGTATGAATACAGTCCTTCAAGGAAGCTATTGAAGGGTGGTGAGTTGTAGCACTTTGTGATTTTATCGTTCTTTCCTATCCATTATCCATTTATCATTGGCATTACCATTGAGAAAGTGGAAAAAATTACATGGGGTTTAACTAAGGTAGGCCCCTAAATGGCACAACATTTCTTCTCTTTGTGAATGTGGAAATCTTAGGCTTGAAGAGGATTGAAAAAAAAATTAAGATCTCTTGTTCATTATATCAATTGAAGACTTACATCTTGTCAACTCATGGAAACTCAGTTACAAAAATATCTGACAGGGTTCCAATAGATTTGAAGGTGGGAATCTGAAGCTCGTATCTGACATCAGAGGAATGAAAAAATAAATCCATAAAAACATTACAAGGACACTCATGCCTTGGGAATTTGTGTCCTCCATTTTCTATGCAAGATTTGAATCACAGGTGCACAGTGTCTTGCTCTGCTCATTTCTATTGTTTGAATTTGTATATGAATATGTTTTATATATTTGTATCAGAATGGAAAATTGCATTGTTAGCCTAGTTAGATCATTGCATTTCATTATTAGGGAATTTTCATATTTGGTTAAGGGTTAGTTGAATCTCCTATCAAGTTATAATTCAACCTCATACCTTGTCCAAATCCATCAAACCTTCATTCCATCCTTGCATTTCCAATCTATCACATCTCCCCCTGTTGAAACATTTGAAACACATGAGAAAAGGTGAGAAACTCCAAGGTGAAAACCACAAAAGGGTCTCCTCACCCAATTCTCTATGTTTCATTTTGATGAACCTGACTTGTTAACATTATATACTTTCTAAAAATTCACCGTAGATCTAGGTTTTTCATATCATTTTTTTTCATTTTCACATTTAGGGTTTCATTTTTGCATCATAAAATGTCATAAAAATCCCAAAAAAGTGAATTCATATTAGCATCATAGGTTGTCATAGTGTTTTTTGTCATCCTAGATGATATTTGCATTCAAATTGCATTTATTAGATCATAAAATTCTAAAATTGTGCATTGCATGCATTTAGGCATCTTTCATTTAAGTCAAAAAAGTAAAAAAATTGCATAGTTTGTTTTCAAAATTACATCAAATCTTCATTTTCAGAACCTTGCATCTTGAAATAAGTCAATTACTGCATCTTCAATCTAAAAACTGTATTTAAAATTATTCACAAATTTTCCACATTATTGCATATTTGCATTTTTTAATTCCATAGTCATAAAATCATAAAAATACGAAAAATATAAATTGTCAAACCTATTTGTACACAAATTTGGGAACCTTAAATAATAACAATCAATCAAAATTTGAATTTCTAGTCATCTTGTCTAGGACACAGACGACCTGGGTGCCTTTCTCTTACATTTTGTGGCTAAAATTTGAATCAAAACTCTATTTTTATGTTCTTTGTTGGATTTTGTTGTCTAAATTTTGTTTCTAAACTTCAAAATTGTCATTTACTTTCAACATTGTTGCATGCTTCCATTCTTATGTACACAATCCTAAAATCAGTAAAATCTAGAAAATAAGTCATTTTCAGAACTATTTGAATAAAAATCTAAGAGCCCTAAACAACACCCTGAATAGTCAAACTTTGAATTGCCATAAACCCTATCTAGGGTCAACAAAAGCTCTGGGCACCTCCATCTTGGATTTTGTGGCTCAAATTTGAATCAGCTATCTATTTCTATATTTTAATATTCTTATGTTGTTTGAATTTTGATTCTGATTCTTGTACTATCTCTATTTGAAAAATTAGTGTTCATAAGTGGGTACACTTACTGTTTTGAAACTTGTATGAGTTTCACAACCTGACATGTCCTATTGCCAATACTTCAATTAGATGTACTAATAGAATTATGGCATACCACATTGTTGTTACATCCACTATGGATCCTGAGTCTTCCAACTCTTTCATGAAAAGTGTTGTCAATATTCAACCCATTTTGGACTTTATCCCTGAGGCTACCATGCCAATGTCCACTTTACAAACACCCATTTTCACATACATTGAGAGGGTAAATGCAAGAAGATGATTCCACTTCTAGTGGATGTTAAAGACATAGAAAAACACCTAAAATCAAACAAAACAAAATGGGATCCCATTATTTAGCAAACGGGATCCTTCATTTCTCTTTGGTATGCTAAGCCAAAAATGAAACAGGATCTCGTTTTAGAACGGGGTCCCATTTTTAAAAATTTGAATTTGTGGTTAGGATTGTGCTTTATTTTTCAATTTGAGAAAAGGCTTGGGGACCCGAACCTAAGCTTTGTACCTAGTTTGACCTACAACTTGAAGGTCATGTCAATGTCACAAGAAAAGAGTGACTTTGGACATGTCTGAAGACCTTTTTACAAATAAATAAATTATAAAATTAAAACCCTTTATAGATGAGACTTTGTAGACTCCAAATATGTATTTTTACAATTAGAATTATTTTATTATTTTTCAAATATTTTTTGATGAAACTGGTCTATAAACTTGAAATATCAAGGTTTTTGAGTATTTTAATAACTTTTTCTAAAATATTTTTTTGAAAAACAAATTGTTCGTAGGCAATCTTGAGACAATTCTTTTCAATTTGAAAAAAAAAAACAAAAAATGATAAGTTTAGGTCATCTTTTGTGTGATGCACATGGTGATTTTTCAAAACAACAAATATGACCAATAAAAAAATAATGATTTTAAAAAAAAAAATATCGTAAGCATTCTTCAGTATGTTAAAAATCCTTTCCCAAAAGGATTCAAAAAAATACATCTATTCAGGTCAAAATATGGATGACGTACACGTGCATGGTATGGTAAAATAAAAGTGAATTTTCAACTATGGTTTTTAGACATTCCTATTGAAAATCAATTTGTATCATCTGGTTATTAAATTAAATTACATATTTGGAAACTAGACTCCAAGTACTACATTTTATGGTTAGTGAGTTTTTTAAAGATTCCATCTCTAAGTGTTCCAAATTTTAAGGTCAAATGTGACAAATTTTGAAAATCAGGGAAAACACTTCCACTTTTTGGCCAAAAAGTGGACTCAACTTCTTGCACACACCTGAGACTATGGTTGCTCATGTCCCTGAAGACAAACTACAAGAATTGGACAAAGATTTAGAAAGAATTCAAGAGTTTGTGAGTATTAAGTATCTAGCTGGCATGATGGTCCCTATAATAGATACCATGAGAAAGGTGATTAATGATAAAACAAGGATTAGAGGTCTTGTGTAGTCTAACCCATATAGTTGATGCTAATGTATCTATAATGGCCAGTTGTGCTCAAACTTTAAGAAACATTAAAATTCAAGGAGAAAACCAAGTCTCCCTCCCCACAACTATAGCCTCTTTTCTTGCATACACAAATCCAATTGTTGCTTCAACGATACAACAAAGTATTGGTATAACTCCAACAATAGGTCTTTCCACTAGTCATCATTATGGTTTTGAATCTTCCCATGTCACACCTCAAGTTTCATCTCCTCTCATAAATTTACAACATAGTAGTCCCCCAAACACATACACAATCCCACCATACTCACCACATTCCCACAACTTGCCAACCAATGATTATGTCATTAACCAACTGTTGCAAAACAACACCTCACTTCAACAATAAATATCAACATTGAACCAAAACCAAAATGGAAAATGATCACAATATGTCAAAAGAAGCCCATTATCACTTGAAATCTTCAAAACACTAATGCCACAAGATATAGGGATACCCCAATTTTACTAGTATAATGGTAAGGGAGACCCTAGCAATCATATATCAGCATATACAACCTTGTGTAGTGACTTCATTTTTTAGGATAAACTCTTGGCTAAACTCTTTCCTAGTTCATTAAAGGAAATGGCTTTGGAATGGTTTTGTTCATTACTGAATAATTCAATCCACTAATTTAATGAGATTTTTGATGCATTCCTCAATCATTTCCAAGTAAACATTGACCCTAATATTAACATAACTAATTTAATATGATGCAAACAAAATAAAAATGAAAAGGCCATAGATTTAATAAGTCACTATCAGTTTCTTTATTCAAAGATCAATCTTACTCTTCTTGTTTTGAATGTCCAAAGAGTGCTCATTGAAAAATTACAATCAGACATAAGGATAAAATCCTATTAATAAAATTTATATCCTTCATACATTTATGTACGACCCTTCTTGATTATCATAATTTGATTAGTCGGTATGAAGATGCATCTTCATCAACTCATACTGAGAAATCTGAATTTGCACCTCAAAACAACTATCAACCATTCAAGAAACAAAACAAGAACTTTATCAAGATACATACATCTCAAACAACCAACCACATTAAACCTCAACTTGTTATCATAAGTTCAACTCCATATTAATTTAGATCGAGAGATAGATAATTTACCTAGTTATCGACACCCTCCATTTGATCATGTTGCAAATTTTGAGTAAGAACCTCATTTGATTTCCTCCCGTTAGACCTATGGATACAACAAAGCCTCTACCTCCAAGCTACAATCCAAATGCCTTTTTTCAATATCATCACTCAAGTGGACATGATATAGAATGATGCATGCATATTAAACATCAAGTTCAAGACATCATTGATTCTAATCACATCTAGTTGGGTGGTGTTAATGATCAAGGGAATAAGGTTGTTGCCCCGCATAACCAGAATTTATAGATTTTTACCAATTAAATTCCCAACCATTCATCCAACATTGTGCAAGCTTGTGATGCTAAGAATGTTGAGATTAATATTGATAAGAATGAAGACATGAGTGATGATAATAATGATAATAAGAGTGATGATGAGGATGGTTTACAAGATATGGTCACTCTCATAGACATTCAATCTTGTAAGGGCCAAACCACTTTGCTACCCGACATTGCTTTCACCTATATTGACACATCCATACATGCACCCGATGGTACTTGAGCTACATTGTCAGACGTATCTATGATAAACCTGTACAAGGAATACTCATTGATCATGTGTATGTAGAGAATATTATCACGAAGGAATTCTTTTTTTCGCAAGAACTCTATCAAGATTCTTACGAACAATCGAAAGCATGGATAAAAACTCATGATGGTTTTGCTCGCCCTATGATAGGTTCGACCACTCTTCCTCTTAAATTAGGACCAAAACAATTAGATGCATCATTATCCATCATCTTGACATCAAACCAATTCCATGTGAAGCTAGGCTACCCATGGCTATGCTCCATGAATGTCATCTCGTCAGTTATTCACAAGTGCATAAAGTTCCCCTTTGAGAATGATATATTTACAGTGTATCATAGTGGTTTTAATCCTTTGTCTTCTTGTGGAAAATTTTCATTGGATTTATTTTGGCATTAACATATGGAACCTCAACCTATCAAACCTCATGAGGAATTATTTTTCATGTCATACCAAAATTTTAAGGCAAAGTGCATAGAAGATGTATCCCTTAGAAATATTCTTGAAAATGATAAGAATGTGGTTGTTCCTCCTCCTCTACTAGTTATGGGTGAACTTAAGCTTCAAAAAAATACTCTTCCAAGTAACCAAGGTAAGTATGTTGCAGTTCCTCCACCCATATCATATAAAATACCAAGAGACAATCGAGTGATTCCTTTTGTGCCTCCAAAGATAAAAACAAGTGTATAGACCTAAAGAGAAAGTGGTTTCCCAACTACTAGTGGTTCCTTCAGTTCCACCCTTAAGGGAAGAAAATAGACCAATGATCAAGAAACTGGCTCCTACCCCATCAAAAATTCAAAATCGTGTAAGAAGAAATTGAAATGATAAAGAGAATAGGAGTAGGTGTCATGTTATTGCTCAAAAATTGGAAGAAAAGAATAAAATTGTGCATGATAATCCAACACCCATGCAAAAAACTCAAGAAGAATTACAACTTGTACCAAAACAAGATATGGAACCAAAAAAATAAGTAAAATAAGAAAATTCAATTGCTATTGTCATAAAATCTCCCATTGTGATTAATTTGGATGATGAAGATAAAATTCCTAGCTAAAATCGATGAAGAAGCCCATAATGAGATTAATGTGTTATTTTCAAATAAGTGAATTTAGATGAGAGAAATTATGATGATCCTCTTGATGAGAGTGACCCACCACATGTTGCACCTAGATATGTTCCTATTACGACACTTGTTGTAGTCCCCTTAGCTAGTTGTCCTCTTTCCCATATATGACAAGCAATATTGGGATGCAAACAACCTACTTTAGGTCAGCTCGTATGTGTGGTACCCCTTTATTTTTGTTCTTTGTGTTTTCTTGCATGTAATATAATTTTCCATGTTGTTCTAATTGGTGTTCCTATGTGTTTGTGAGTTTTCTTTGGATGCCCCTTGTTGCTCCATTGGCACAAGGATGCAAAGGAAATAAATTTGTCATGACATTATTATATTTATATCTTCATTCTTCTAATGCCGTAAACTTTATCTTTTATTTTTGTCTTGTTTTTTTTTCCTTTTAGGGATGATACGAGACATTGACACATTTCAGTCTCTTCCATGTTGACCCAAAATTTTGTTTCTCTTCTCTCTCTATGTGTTATTCCTCCATTGTGTTCATTTTTCCATGAGTTTTTGGGGAATGATGTCAGTTCTAATCTCTATTATATTGTTGTAGCAGACATATACTAACCACGGATCCATGGATCCCTCCAATGTTCATTTCTATGTTTTTTGTCACACTACACTTGGGGGAAACCCCTTCTCATTATGTAGCTTTATTTAAAAATATATCATTGGTATAGGACTTTTAAAATGATCTCTTGTGATCTTTCATCACATAATATTTATCTACTTTCAAGAAAATGCTCACAGCATGGTGTTTTACAATTTCGTTAAAGTGGGGGCATACATTAGCATTATTTTTCTTCACTTTGTTTAGAGGGGTTGGACATAGTGGTGCATTTAAATTGATAATTTTGTCTTTGTTTCACCTTGTTCACAGGCATTGAACTTAGTGTTGTATTGGCACAACATTTTGATCATTTTGTAGCACCTTATTAGAGTTATCAAGGGGTATAACTCTTGGTATGATTGACATGGGGGCACACCTAGTGAATAGCGGACTTCACTAGACCTAGTGTGTTTCTCATTTTGTGAGCTTTGTAATGGGTACACACCTAGTGAATATCATACTTCACTAGACCTAGTGTGTTTCTCATTTTACCTTGTCTTGGGGGCTCGCCTAGTGAATATCAGACTCCACTAGCCCGTGTTCCTTCATGTTTGTGATTCATCTATAAAATATTAGACTTGCTATTGTGTGAGTCATGAAAATATTTTGGTGTGGATCCTAGCATAACATAGCTTGCTAGCCTTTGATTAAATCCATACCCTCTTTTTTGCATTTCATGTTGACATTCTATGTTAGTGTATGTGGTCTTGTTGCATAATCATGTGTGCATGTGTTTCATTGTGCTTATGTTGTCTTGTCATGGGATCTTGGATCCTAGGGGCTTGATCACCTCCCTAGATCCTTAGTCATCTTACCGCTTCAACATTTGGACAATCAGACCCCTCTTGATGTAGATTTTCTACTTTAGTGAGAATCTAAGCTTAAGTTCATATTATCACTAAAGTGGGGGCTTTAAATGTACCATTGTAAATTGTCACCCCTGGCAATTTCACCTTATGTTTTGGCCCCCCTTAAATTATTGGACCTAATTGAGTATTTAATTTTATAAATTATGTATTCTATGGCCCATTTTAATAATTACCAATGAATTTCAAGTGGGAATCAATTGCATTTATCTAATACCTTGCCCTCGAAACTAAATTTCCTAGAAAAGGGTCCAAAACACTCATGCCATGGGTGTGAGTGTCCTATTTTCCCTCCAATTTAAAATACATAGGTGACACCAATTTAATATTTGAATTTCAAGTGTCTAAAGTTGGCCATCAAGATTTAGTTTTTGGGAAATTGAATAAATGCTTATAAATACCTAGGTATTACATCATTTCAAATCTATCTAGCAACAAATGAACATCAAGAGCAATTACTATCATCAAGAGCAAGTCAAAAGAAACATATTCAGAGATTTATTGTACCAATTAAAGATACTAACAGCATGTCAAATCTTATGTGAGTTTATGTGTGTTTATATTGTTTTGTGAAGGCTAACACTTTTGTAGGTCTCCAAAGTATTCAAGAATTCAAGCAAATCAAGCAAGCACAATCTAGGACCTTGAGGCAATGTATATGAATTATGTCCTTCAAGGAACCTATTGAAGGGTTGTGAGTTATAACACTTTGTTACTTAATCATTTCTTCCTATCCATTATCCATTTATCATTGACATTGCCATTGTGGAAGTGGAAACACTTACACAGGGTTTGACTGATGCAAGCCCCTAAATGGCACAACATTTCTTCTCTTTGTGAATGTGCAAATCTCAGGCTTGAAGATAATTGAAAGGAATTTAAATATATTATATTTATTATTGCAATTGAAGACCTACATCTTGTCAACTAATGGAAACTTAGTTACAAAAATATCCAATAGTGTTCTAACAAATTTGCAGGCGGTAATCCAAAGCTCAAATCTGACATCAAGAGACTATGACTAAAAGGACTAGATTCCTATAATTGACAAGAAACATAAATAACCCCTATAAGACTAAGACAAACAAGAAAATAAAAAATATAGGATTGTTCAACTTATAATCACCACTATTTTACCTATTGATAGAATACTCATATAAAATTTATCTTCTTGCACCATTATACCCCAATTGAGTGCAATATTCTTATGGTGATGTACCTTGCATCAAACAACATAGATTTAGTTAGTAGTTTTTGCACATGTTAAAAAAATGCAATACAATAATGAAGATATTATTAACCTTTTATTGAAATAAGTGTGGTGTGATGTCTATTGTCAAATCTAACTAATTAGTACTTGAATCTATGGAAAATAATTTGTTAATATGAAAATAAGTCAAAATATTAAAAGTATTGCTATTACAAAATTTAATGTGGAAACAAGGTTATGATAGAAAGACACTCAAGATTATTTAGGGTATGGATCATGAAAATAGTTTATCTATGTGGGGTAACTATAAGTCTAATAATAGTATAGGAAAGAGGTGTGGAAGCATGGTGTATCATATAAGTGGTATGTATCACATGAGAACTACATATGAGAGCTAGTGATAAGGTGGGTGATAAGTAGAAAAGGAGTAACTACTAAAGGCTGGCACATTAGCAACCATAATGTCATTTGAGTATGTAGTCATAGTGGAAGGAGGAATTATAGAAGAGAGATCTATCCAATAAAGGTGGGGATATATACACTAGTTGCTACAAAAGAAGTAATTTTATCCCAAATTTCTTGTAGAAGCTTAATTTTATATGGTTTGCTTACTAAGATGTCATGAAACATATTTGCTAACTTCGTGTAGGATTATTAACATTAATTAAACATGCCAATTCATTTGCATAATTGATTATGCATATGAGCATCATGATCATAGTCCTCATTATTCTTATTATGAGAATCATAATAGATTTAATTTTCATTGAGCAATGTTAGGGTTTAGGTGAGCAACCCTTTTAAGTGTCATATATAAAATATGGCTAGAGAAAGCTCAAATGCCCACTTTTATATAGAAATATTAGAAATAAAAATGGTATATTATATATGAAATGAGACCTTGATGTGGCTCCCTAATATCACAATAAAGAAAACCAACCTTTATAAAAAAGGACATCAATGAAGCAAGATAAGGGAATAAGAAGGGTATATATGAATATAAGGTATAGTCATGAAAAATTGTAGATCTTAGAACCCTAGTATAAATTCCTTGAAATAAGGTCAGTGTGTGTAGCCTAGATTGGATGGGTCTACCAAAATTAAAAAGAAATCAAAGATTCTTTAATAGGTGAAATGTAGGTTAACTGACTTAAATATAAGCAAATAAGCACAATCAACCTAGATTAATGAAATGTAGTTGAGGGAGTTGGTAAATTGATATTTAGTACCTTAAAAATTGATTGAGATGGATAACAATACTTAGTGAACAATAATTGAAGAGCAATACCACATAAGATACAATTTGTTTATTCTTTTTATTATGTCAAATCTAAGTGTATCAATATTAATTGACCTCTAGAATGGTAGATATTTCCAATGCTTGTGGATTCAACGTTGACCTGATGATCATTAGAATGAATGTATTAAATGTTTATAAATACTAGAACATAACATCAAATCACATTAAAAAGTGTGTACTTGACTAATGACAGACAAATAAAAAAGATCAATTAACTACTTTTAAATTTTAAATTTTAATCAAATTAAAAAATACACATTCATGACTATACATAATCACCCCATCATCACGATGTCACTATATATACATATTAAAAATTCTCAAAAATAAGATTAAAAAAAAATTAAATAGAAAATAGTACCACTATGAAAATTCCAAGCCTAAATCCCTTTCATAAGACTACATCCACTTATCCATTTAAAGAAAGAATTTTTGGATAAGCGTGAAAAATAAACGTAGGTAGACCTTTAATTAAATTAATGTGAGTATTTATTTCAATTTCAATTCAATAAATCAATCGTAAACGAGAAAACAAAATCACGTAATTTGGGCGCCGGCAAAATTAAAAAAAGTTACCGAGTTTAGTTTGTTTATATACTCCTCTATTGACAAGTGTCAATATGTCATAATTAGGAATATATGCATCAATTTAATTTTTATCCTTAATTGTTATTCTTCTTAAAGTAAGACTTGGTGTTACTTTAAGAGATAGAGTATTATTATGTGAGATTTTCAATTTTGATATTAGTTGGTCATATAATTTTTCTTTTTGTCTTTTGATTAAATTTTTTAGTCATTATATTCAATATATATGTTTACAATGAGATTCTCATTCTTTGTATACATTTCTTAATAATATAATGGAAGGATAAATCACTTAAATATTGTACTCTTCCTAATTATCTAATATTATTAATCATTCAATATAACTAAGTTAAGGAATGTGTGCCACATGTTGACATCTCCATCCACTTATATACAATATAATATCATGTATCCCTAGGTAAATGGTAATATAACATACTTTTCATTGATGTCACATTGACTAGCTTAATTAACTATATAAGATTATATTAATAATCATATAACTTATATTATGAATTATGGTAGTCGAGAGTCAACTACCTATATTCCTATACACACTATAAGATTAAGGACATAATAATCTAGGTGTTTCATGACATGCATATAGCAAACCAAGTTGAAGGGTGATGATTTGCTTCATTAGGTTTTTGATTGGTGAGTGGTGATGGAATATTAGTAGCAAAACAAGAAGAAGGCAAATCAACCAAATGTTAGATTAAAATGCCAAGTGTCATGAGCAAAGATAGTAAATATTTTCTTGTTACAAGAAATAACGATAAGGCAAACCTTGAGAATAAAGCATATGAGTAAATAAGTCTAGATTCAAGATAATGTTTGTGTGCATGAAAAATGAATGAAATGGTTTTAGGATAGGGAGGATATCTTAAGTGATTTTTTGACGAGTTAATGAATCCCTAAATAGAACAATATGATTTGATGAGAAGAAGACTAAGAGATTGTATAGTTATCAAGAGAGGGGTAAAAGCAAAATAGTGTGTCACACTTTCTGCCAAATAAATGGTTTCGAGCGAATTGTTTCTAGTTGGAAGCTTTTCGGCCAAGTGGCTTTTGGCCGAAACCACGCGGCAGTGACATGGCACCAACAAGGCGGTACCCTTCTGGTCGAAAGGGTTTTGACCGAAATGTACTCAGCCGAAAAGCATCTGATCGGAAACAAGAATAATAAAATAAATTGGGCCCAACCATTTTGCATGCTTGGGCGAAATAGTTCCAAGACAAGAGGACCTCAATCGAAGAGGGGTTTGGAAGTGTCCATAAATAATGAGAAGACCTAGTATTGTGAACACTTTTGTCAGGTTCTATTCTATTGTTTTTTCTCATGTGCTCTTGGCGGGTAACGTGTTGTTGTTTGTGATTGGGGAATTTTTTTGAACCGAAGGAGATGTGTTGGATTTTCATTGGGTTTATGTTGTGTCGATATGGATTTGTGTGATTTCTGTGAAAGAAATGTATGGTATTTTGAATCGTTTTAAAAGTTTTTTTTTTTGGAATAAAAGGTTTCAATGGTTGTGTCTATTCCATTCTAGGTGGAACAGGTGAATGGAAAAGTTTGTGAAGTGAAGTGATTAAAACCCTTGCCGCGAAGTTATAATGGAATGGATTTTTGGCTTGAATAGTTTAAATTTGTTAAACTATGTTATAAACCCTTCAATGATGAACTGAAAATTTGGGGTTTTCAGTTTTGGATTATAGAAATGTAAATTTGGTGTTTTCTATTTTGGATTTTAGTTTTGGGTTTATAGAAATGGAAATTTGGGGTGTTCAGTTTTGGGTTTATTGAAATGGAAATTTGGGGTTTATATACATATACATACATACATGTCCAAGCACATAAAAAACCCATAATATATACACATACACACAGATACAGAACTCTAAAACACAGCTTCTATACATACACACTTGCACCATGGTGAATACCTAGCTAAACATCTAGTCATGTAGCATAACAATATTTATGGCTTTCTTCTTACATATATCTCCATCATGTAAATGATGGGAAAGTTTCTGGCATCCAAATCACTCAGTAGTATTTATGGCTTTCTTCTTACATATACCTCCATCATGTAAATGGCAGGCAAGCTTCTCACATGCAAATCACTCATTAAATGAATCTAAAATGGATGTTTTTTCCCTACTTTCAAAACATGTCTAGATCTAATGAGGATGGTATAGAATTTAGTAGTAAGATAAAAGCAACAGATAGCCAATCTAACTAATATTTTTAGTTGAATATACCATTATAAATGCTGCAAGTAATTGAAAAAAGGATGGTGGAATTGCTTATTGAAGACAAAGAACATTAGTGGAATTGATAAAAGAACTTACAAATAGGCTAATGAACATTATCAAAAACAAGCTTAAGAGGAAAAAAATATTGTAAACAACACATCTTAAACTCTGACCTAAAAGAAATTCTCAATATTAACTCTAGCAAATTTTAGCAACATAAGTTGAAAATCTAAAATTTTCATAATGAAAAGAAAATCATGGAGACTCTAAAACTTCTGGAAGCATGGATAAATTCCAGTTTGACCAAGAATTATCCTTACCATTCCATCCACCAGGTCCTAAATAATCAACCCAGTTGTGCATCAACAAGACCACAAAATCCTTTTGAACCTCAAAATACATGTATGATAATAATTACAAACTTGCTTAAGCATGATTAATGTTTGAGTAATACTCAAGACAAATGGGAAACTTTATATCCTTTTGATCATTATATGAAGATGTGCACCCAATCATATTAATAATGTCATTTTAACCCTATGATTTAATTTACCTTATAGTGCAATCTAATATTCTTATATTAGTCTAGCTTAATGACTATGTAATATTCACTCACTACTTATAATTGATTATGATCTTCATGGTCAACAATAAGATATCAACAGATGCCATACTATATGATTGTAAATTTTATTTGTCTCTTAACTTAGTCTCAACAACATCGGATTAAATGATAGTTTCCTTCTATTTAATCATGTGCATCAATATGGTACAAGTTCCTTAGTTCAATTGATAGTTCCAATATTGGGGTTCAAGTATACCTAAGAGGTCTATAAAAATCATGTAGTCATATAAAGCCTATACCACAAAATTCAAAGAAAATTATTGTTACCAATTTTTACTTATAGCTCAATCAGATAGAGCTTGTTTTTTTTTAACTAAGAAAAGGGGTACATTTTAAATCTTTCTTTCATTACATTCAATTGCACAAATGAAGTAATCTAAAAGATTGTATTTTATAAATTACTACATCCATACATATATGCATGTAACAGAAGAAGGATTTACACAAGTCTTTCTGAACATAACAGTAATCTTTATTGAATGTAGAAATGTACATTATCTCACACAAGTCGTGAGATTGACTTAACTTATCCAATATAGATAAAGAAAATAATATGCATGAATAAGAAAAGTAAATGTGCATGTAAAGAAAGAAATCGGTCATTTCCTAGAATGACTGGTTTTGGATGCGTCATCTTGTTCGTTGTTACCCTAAGTTGCTTATGTCCTTCCTAGCTCTATACCACTTCCAGTCCTGCGTCTGGCAAAAGAAATTGTCTTAGAGCAATGCTCTAAGCAATGAAAACTTTCAAATCATAAATGAACATACACCTATTCACATATATATTGATCCTCAAAATGCATTAAACAAGCAATGCATACTTTAGGTGTCCTAGAGAACTATCAGAGTCATCAAACACACCTAAAACATGCACATGTTTTTTCTAACTTGTTTGCTTCATGTGCAGATATAGGAAAAGCATTGTTATTTTTATCTGATTTTAAGCATGTGGGATAAATGTGGCTCCAGCAAGGGTTGATCCCAACGTGCATATAAAGGACTGCAGTCAAAATGATGGTGACTTGCATATGAACAGTGTACAATAACATGGTGGAATTCAAGATTATAGTCTGTTTGAGTCAACATTTTGGCTATTTCTCTTTCAACATGGCATTGAACTGAATTAGTCACCTCATGGTTTACTTGAATAACCATACATCACCTATGGCAGTATCTTTTTGATCACTATCATAAAGGACATATCATTAAACAAGCAGATCATGGATGATTAGTTCAGTTCATTCAAATGCAGGGTAAAAGCACAAAGTTGTGTCACACTTTATAAAGGAAACGGCCAATGTTGATCCAACTTTTAAACTTGAATCATTAAAAAGTAGCATATATGTTTTGAATTTTTAAATGATGTAAACTAGCAAAACATGTATTTTTTAGTATATTTTATGTTTGTATTTTTATAAAGAAATTAAAAAATTATTTTAAACTAGTTTTTCATAAATTAACAATACAATTTAGTTGTTGATAAAATGCTGAAAAATGAAGTTGCACGGGACGTCAAACTTTTTATACTAAATTTTATTTATTTTTCTTTCAAATTGTTTGTGTGTATTTATAACTTGAAACTTTAGTGCATGGATATATTTTTTTCCAATTTTGATAAATATATATTTTTATATAAATATTAAAATGTGTGTGAATAAAAAACAACTGATTCCATCGAACGTCAACATTCATATTAAATATTTATCTAAAATGGAAAAAAATTATACCATCTTGAAATAGATTATTTTATCTAGTGCATCATATTTTTTTGAATATTTTTGAGTAAGTTTTAGTATTTTTCCTTGGCATGGAAATCAACCTAATATTTTTTGTTGATAACCTTCTTTTAGTATAAATAAAAATATCAATATAAATAATAATTAAACTATTAAAATAAATATATTTTTGAAAACTACACTTATGGATCTACAAAAGGGTATTTTTACATTTAAAAAAAAAATGTTATTTACATGAGGAGAAGTTATTAAAACTTCAAGTTTTTCAAAAAAAAAAATTTGGTAAATTGGACTCAAAGTGGTGCTCCATATATTTTTAGCCAACAATTTTAGTTGAATAAATTGTGGAAGTATCTAACTTAGCTAGAATGAATCTTACTAGGTCATATGTTTGACCAAAATTAATTTTTAGTTAGAAATACTTAAATTCAATTGTGCTGATATGTTGGTTGAAAGTGTAACACAACTTTGTGCTTTTACCCTGCAATCATAAGTCATCAATGAATTAACGAGTCATAGATGCAATACAATGCAGCAATAATATCATGACATTACATATATGCAAGTGATGTTAACAATGAGCAATGAATAAAAGACTTCATGGTGATTATACATAACAGCTTGCTATCAGGAAGAAATGTGCTTATCCAAGATCATCATCATGTGGAAATTAGGCAAAGAGATCTTATAATTATTAAAAGAGAAAAGGGTAGCACCTAGTGCCTCTATAATGCATACCCATATCATGAGTTTGATCAAAAGCTAGTGGAAAAGGATTGTTACAGCAATAAATGATTTTTTTAGCTCAATGGACAGTTGTCTCACAAATGCATAGGTAGTAACAAATGGAGAGAAAAGTTCGGCTACAGTCATAAGTGCACAAAGGTTCATGTGTTATTTGACAGTCATAAGTATCAAATTCTTATGAGCAGAGAGTTTTTCATCAATGATTGTCACACTGTAATATCAACTCAAGAGATGAAAGTCATTTTGAATCAAATTCATGATGCGAATGTAAGACAATGACTTTCAAAGTATGGAAGAAAAGCAAACAGCCATGAAAGCTTTTGGCACTATTAAAAGTATAATAGTCATAGTCTATTATATTTCTTGTCATGCTATGGGAAAAATAGTCATATGCATATGTCAGGATCATAATCAATGCTAAATATAGATTCATGGCTATCAGTCAACATGCATAAGGCATGTTTTGTGTCTTTAGGAAAGAATCAAGTTTTTAAAAAAATAGCATATGATTTTCACTAGGTTCATCAACCATTGCCAGGACTATCACTTCATAGAGCATAAGCACTTAAGGCATTTGAAAAATACAATTTTATGACAGTGAACTAAAAGTAGGGTATCTCATGTTAATTAAAAGGACAGTGACATCATGTTTTCTAGAGGCAATCAACATGCATGAGGCATTCATGGCAATGGTACACAGAGTGGATTATGTAGTAGAAAGTTGAGTATACTAAGAGAGTGGTCCTCTAATCAGTTGATGCACAATAAAGAGACTTAATCTTTGTGTATGTCACCCTTCTATGGACAGTGCTAACTATTCATTGCAATTTCCAATGTATGAGTTGTGAGAAACATCTTATCTATGGATTAAATAGCAGCTATGTCATGGTAGAAGGTTGATATATATGGGAACAGTAGGCATTTGAATCTTTTGACAAAAAAGGAGTACACCAAAGACCTATTGAAACAAATAAAGAATGAATTTAGTGTGAGCAAGATATTATGAAGATAGGGGGAAGCAGTTAATGCATGACAAAGAGCTTATTTGGACTATGAATAGGAAGCATATGTTTGCAAGGAAGAATGTAGCAATTATTGACATAAGACCTGGGGTAGTATTCATCCAACTTCAAAGGACAGTGGTCACAAATGAGAGCTAGCACAATATCAAGTGGACTGAGATGGCTCTTGTTTCAACTATCACCCTCTCAAGAAGTCTCATTCATATTATTATAATCTTACTTGATCTTATCATAGTAAAGGTGATTTTAACACTGCTGGTCGTTACTTTTGGCATCACAAACAAAATAAATATTCCCATGATGAAATATAGAAATAATGTTACAAAAATATGGAGTAAAATGTAAATAATGTGCAAGGAAATAGTAGTGGGAAATAAGTATGCAAGAAAAATGATATAAGCACACCTGCGGTGGCTATTTTTCATGTTTTTCCTACAAAATATATATCAAATGGAAATTATATGGGGAAAATTGCAAAATCTACAAAAATATTAGGGTTCCTGAAGGAGAAAAGTGTTTTATTTCTTCAAGGCAAATGCATACAGACAACAAAGAAAGCATAGAATAGAAAATATAATCATTTTTTCTACAAATGAAGTCTGAGTTTCGAGCCTTTCAACTTTTTTTTGGAATGGGAGAAACAAGGTATGGTCGTGGCCATAAAAGTAGATGATACTCTAATTTTTGCAGATAAAAGAGTAACATATAAAGGAAATACTGTTTTCTTCAAGAAAAATGCATGAAATTATGGAAATAGCAATGAAGTATAATATATTCATGTTTCTGTAAAGATGGCTCGATTTCAAGCATATACCTCGAGCTTTCCTTTGCTATTTTGCTCAAAAATCTGTTGGAATCCACCATTAGAGCTTCTCAAAAAACCCTATGTCAGCGCGGTCAAGGAGTTCTCTAGAAATTTGCAATGTAAAAAAAAGAAATAAAATGAGTGCTTTGTCATTGTTTCTTACTTTTAGGGTTTCAACCCTAGTTGGTGTCGATGGTAAGTAAAAGGTATTTTTACCTTTTATTTTTTAAAAAGAAGTTTGCGATATGAATTATTTCCCATGGTGAGTTCATTTATCATGAACTTTATGCATCTCTTTGTAAATGTTAAGAGTATTGGAGCCCCTTTAACACTTAGTCTTTTTCTTTTGATCTCCCACTTTTGGCCGAATCATATGAATTTTTGCATATTGAAAAATGTAAAGCATTTGACTTTAATGATGCTATTATAAATCATTTAAAAGTCATATTGCTACTTTAAATGCAAATATGTGCAAAATGTTATGTAAATTCCTTGAATGATCTTGTTGGTCTTAATGCTTTTGCAAGCATATAGGAGTCCTAATGAAGTGGTTACCAACATGTGGAGAATATCTAGGAGGGTTGAGATGGGGGTTGCAACATATGGAGAATATGTAGGGTGTTGTCATCACCTTGTAGAGAGAATATAGGCTTTTTTGACCAAGTTAGAAGCTTTTGGAGGGTTGTTACATGATTCATTATGATGGACTTATTCAAGCTTGACTTTTTCATCATTTTGGAGCTTCTTTCGTGAAGATTTGCATGCTAGATTTTAGGCTCATTGAGTGCATCTGACCTAGGTTGTTTTGGGGTCTACTTAGTCTTTTTGTAACTCATTATTGAGGGAGTTCTTTTTTATGCAAGTTTAGGCTTAGTGACTGTTGGAGTCCTTTGTCAAATCTTGGCATGCTTTTGTAACTCAGGCATTTGGGATATGAAATACAGTGAAAGCCTTTGATGCTTTTGATACAAAAAAATTCCTTCTTATTCAGTGCATTATTGTGTGTTCCATGTGATTGATCAAATTATCTATGAGAGATTCTTCACCTCCTCTTAATTTTGTTTCATGTTTTTGATGCCTTTATGCATAGTTGTGTTAATGCGGGTTACAGATTGAGTCATAAAATGCAAAATGAATTCTAGCTGTGAGGTTACCCTCCTTCTTGAGGTTTGAGCTTTAGGGACCTTTTGTAAAATATTTATTTAGAAAACATACATTAGTAAGTAGTGCAAGCTCATTTTTTGTCATTGCAAATAAGTGTTATGCAAGTCTGGGTTTCATAGTCCTTGTTAATTTGGTGTATCATGACTATAGAGTTAGATTTCTTTTCAAGTAATCCTTCTTACCCTTTTCTCAATAAATGAATTAGATTTAGGTGAGAACCAAAAGGAAGTCAGCCTTCTCCAGAGGTTGACCTCTGCTTATAAGTGACCCACAGCTTTAGAGGTCTTCCCATGTTTTTTTCTGGAAAGCTAAGTCCCTCAGCTTAACTTGTCAAATCTTGCAGCTTAATCAAGGTGCAATTTCAGGATATAACAGTTTTTGTCACGCCCAATGGGACAAAGGACTGATTTTCAGTCTCTCTTGTTCTACACATTGTTGTTGTTTGGTGTGTACAACGGTAGTTTCTGCCTTTGGAGGCAATTTTTCAACACACCTGGTGATTCCAGAAGAATATTTATTGGTTTCAATAGATGACTGTTGGTATGTTATAACATTATTAAATGAAAGTCTACTTTTCTATTTTTAAAGCCTCTTGAATGAAGGAGTGTGTCTTCATTTCATGGAAACATGGATTTTCATCCTCCATTCCATGAAAATCCTGCATGTATGCCCTCTTACCAGCCATATCACACTAAACAACTTGCTGGTTTTATTCCCAATGATCTTGTAACACCGGATTACCAGTAGTCCTACCATGTTTTTCACCCTCCCATCCCTGCTCAATCCCAATATTAGCCAATATATGATCAAAATCAACCCCAAGAAGAGGTTTTTGATACCAACCAACATGATTATTCATATAATTAGCCTCACCCTTACCAAAATGTGTTGGATTTAATCCAAACACTTGACAGTGTGTTGTGGGCTTTGAACCAAAAGCTTGAACACACGAAGATTAGTGATGTTAGTAAGGTGTACTCACACATGTAATGGATGTTAGTTGACATCAAGAAGAAGAGGAAGATCATTTTCCAGCAGGAAGAAATGGTTGATCAAGCCTATTCTTATGATCAAGAGTTGAAGACACAAAGGATATAGTTTGAGGAAGGTCTTGAACAGGAGATAGCTGCTAAGGAGGGGAAAATGAAGCTCTTGTCTACTCAAGTGCAAAGTAGTCAAGCTTATTCAGAGTATCAAAGCCAACTACATGGAGAGAGTTTTGAAAAGCAAAGAGTTGTTGCAAAAGAGGAACATATTCAAATAGTTCCTACTGTTCCAGAGCATCCCATTAACCAACACAGATCACACAATATGGAGGAGACTAAAGATATAAACTTTCTTCATTTGGCTATGGAGGAATATAAAAAGAGACAACAACAAAGGTTTGAACAAGATAACACTTGTTCAGATGAATCCTTGAACGTTCTAACTCCTTGTTTGGTTAAAGATGATGAAATTGCTTCAATGGCTCTGCTAGGATAGCAGGATGAATAGGCTAGAGAGATTAATCAACATGAGCTTTCTATGGTTTGGATTGAAAATTTACCTTCATTCATTCAACATGATGAAGGTGGTGTGTCTTTTATCACCCCATATGTAGTATTAGAACAATCAGAAGAGGTTGATAATCATGGTGAATTGGAACAATAGGTTCACAAACTTGAAGAGGTGTTGAAACAATAGGAAGAGTCACATGAACCTGATTTGCAATGTCATAACTGATGGAGGATCTTCCATTCTATTGTGCAGAGGAGCTTGAGACTACATCGCTAGTTGAACTTTTGCCTTCCTTCGTTGAAGAAGAAAACAGTGATTTGAAGTGTAATTCTTTGAGTGATAATGAGAATTATAAGCAACTTCCTTTCTAGTGTATAAAGGATCCAGAGGTTGATGTATTGATTAAGAGTGTGTTGGAGGAAGCCATCTCATTGTTCTCTATTAAATGAATGAGTGTTTATTTGGGAAATCATGCGCATACTAAGGAGGTTACCACTTTTCCACCAAGTCATCCACAGGGGTTAGGCTTTTCCAGCCAACAATGTGATAAAATGGCAATCCATGAGTGAGAGATCAGCAAAGAAGGCCTAATCTTTTCCCTTACAAGAGGCTTCCCTATCAAATACATGGCCAACAAGGAGTCCAAACAAGCACAGATAACCAAGCATGAAAATATTACTGAAGATGGTATCAAAGTAGCATTGGTGGCTAAAAAAGAGTATGTTCAATTCACTTACCCTCATTTGAATAATATTACATATGATCTATTTGGGGAGGTGAGTAAACTTTTATATCTTTTCCAAGAGGTAGTGCATCATATTTTTGAGCTTTTCTTTGTATCTCATTTTTGTTTGGTTGTCCTTAAGCATGCAAACTATTGTATTTTGAGAAGAAAGGGAAATTATTTTAGTCATCCTGTCAATGGATTTGTTTAACTAGCTTCTTTGTTGGTTAGAATAGGATAGAGAAGGTTTAGATGTCATTTTCATTCCCTAAGTGTTGTTCCAACACAATTAGTTAGTTTCCTTTCTACTATTTTGTTTTCAATAAGTGTCAGGGTGTCATTCATGCAATCATTTTTGAGTTACAGAAGTTCTAGGTCTCTTTTCCTAAGACATGAGCCTAGTTTATGAGTGACTATGTGCCCAAGGATAGGTCTAGGAAACTGGTCAATAGTTTTTAGCAGGCAAACCCTCCTCAAAGGTCACCAAAAATGTTACCAGTTTTTACTTACAACTCAATTAGGTAGAGCTTGTTTTTTTAAAACTGAGAAAAGGGGTACATTTTAAATCATTCTTTCATTACATTCAATTGCACAAATGAAGTAATCTAAAATACTGCATTTTGCAAATTACTGCATCCGTACATATGCATGTAACAGAAGAAGGATTTACACAAGTCTTTCTGAACAGAACAGTAATCTTTATTGAATTTAGAAATGTACATTATCTCACACAAGTCGTGAGATTGACTTAAAATATCCAATACAGATAAAAATAATAATATGCATGAATAAGTAAAAGTATATGTGCATGTAAAGAAAGAAACCAGTCATTGCCTGGAATGACTGGTTATGGATGCGTAATCTTGTTCATTGCTACCATGAGTTGCTTGTGTCCTTTCAAGATTCGTATCGCTCCTAGTCCTGCATCTGGAAAAAGAAATTGTATTAGAGAAATTCTCTAAACAATGAAAAGTTTCAAATCATAAATGAGCATACACCTATTTACATATATACTGATCTTCAAAATGCATTAAACAAGAAATGCATACTTTATGTGTCCTATAGAATTATCAAAGTCATCAAACACACCTAAAACATACACATGTTTTTTCTAAATTGTTTGCTTCAAGTGAAGATACAGGAAAATCATTTTTATTTTTATCTTATTTTAAGCACATGGGATAAATGTGGCTCCCACAAGGGTTGAGCCCAATGTGCATATAAAGGACTACAGTAAAAATGATGGTGACTTGCATATTGATAGTGTATAATAACATGGTAGAATTCAATATTATAGTCTGTTTGAGTCAACATGTTGTCTATTTCTCTTTCAACATGGCATTGAATTGAATTATTCACCTCATGGTTTACTTGAACAACCATACATCACCTATGGCAGTATCTTTTTTATCACTGTCATAGAGGACATATCATTAAACAAGCAGATCATGAATGATTAGTTCAGTTAATTCAAATGCAATCATAAGTCATCAATGAAGTAATGAGTCATAGATGAAATACATTGCAACAATAATATCGTGACATTACATATATACAAGTGATGTTAAAAATGAGGAATTAATAAAATACTTCATGGTGCTTATACATAACGGCTTGCTATCAGGAAGAAATGTGCTTATCCAAGATCATCATCATGTGGAAATTAGGCAAAGAGATCTTATAATTATTAAAAGAGAAAAGGGTAGCCCCTAGTGCCTCTGTAACGCATTCCCATACCATGAGTTTGATCAAAAGCTAGTGGCAAAGGATTGTTAGAGCAATAAATGATCTTTTGAGCTCAATGGACAGTTGTCTCACAAATGCATAGGCAGTAACAGATGGAGAGAAAAGTTAGGCTACAGTCATAAGTGCACAAAGGTTCATGTGTTAGTTGGCAGACATAACTATCAAACGCTTATGAGCAAAGAGTTTTTCATCAATGATTGTCACACTGTAATATCAACTCAAGAAATGAAATTCATTTTGAATCAAAGTCATGATGCCAATGTATGACAATGACTTTCAAAGTATGGAAGAAAAGCAAATAGTCATGAAAGCTTTTGGTGCTATTAAAAGTATAATAGTCTAGTCTATTATATTTCTTGTCATGCTATGGAAAAAATAGTCATATGCATATGTGAGGATCATGATCAATGCTAAATATAGGTTCATGGCTATTAGTCAACATGCATAAGGCATGTTTTGTGTCTTTAGGATAGAACCAAGTTTTAAAAAAATCAGCATATGATTTTCACTAGGTTCATCAACCATTGCAAGGACTATCACTTCATAGAGCATAAGCATTTAAGGAATTTGAACAATACAAGTTTATGACAGTGAACTAAAATTAGGGTATCTCATGTTAATGAAAAGGACAGTGACATCATGTTTTCTAGAGGTAGTCAACATGCATGAGGCATTCATGGTAATGGTACATAGAGTGGATTATGCAGTAGAAAGTTGAGTATACTAAGAGAGCGGTCCTCTAATAAGTCGATGCACAATAAAGAGACTTAATCTTTGTGTATGTCACCCTTCTATGGACAGTGCAAACTATTCATTTCAATTTCCAATGTATGAGTTGTGAGAAACATCTTATCTATGGATTAAACAGCAGCTATGTCATGGTAGAAGGTTGATATATATGGGAACAATAGGAATTTGAAGCTTTTGACAACAAAGGAGTACACCATAAACCTATTGAAATAAATAAAGAACGCATTTAGTGTTCGAACAAGATATTATGAAGATAGGGGAAAGCAGTTAATGCATGACAAAGAGCATATTTGGACTGTGAATAGGAAGCCTATGTTTGCAAGGAAGAATGTAGCAATTCTTGACATAAAACCAAGGGCAATATTCATCCAACTTCAAAGGACAGTGGTTGCAAATGAGAGCTAGCACAATATCAAGTGGTCTGAGATGGCTCTTGTTTCAACTATCACCCTCTCAGGAAGTCTCATTCATATTATTATAATCTTACTTGATCTTATCATAGTAAAGGTGATTTTAACACTGTTGGCCATTACTTTTGGCATTACAAACAAAATAAAGATGCCCATGATGAAATAAAAAAATATTGTTACAAAAATATGGAGTAAAATGCAAATAATGTGCAAGGAAATAATAGTGGGAAACAAGTATGCAAGAAAAATGAGGGGTTTTTACATTCATTTTTTCCAAAAATGATATAAGCACACCCATGCCTCTTTTTTATGTTTTTCCTACAAAATATATATCAAATGGAAAGTAGATGGGGAAACTTGCAAAATCTATAGAAATATTAGGGTTCTTGAATGAGAAAAATGTTTTATTTCTTCAAGGAAAATGCATAGAGACAACAGAGAAAGCACAGAATGGAAAATATAATCATTTTTTTCTACAAACGAAGTTTGAGTTTCGAGCCTTTCAACTTTTTTTTGGAATGAGAGAAACAAGGTATGGCTGTGGCCATAAAAGTAGATGATACTCTATTTTTTGTAGATAAAAGAGTAACATATAAAGGAAATACTGTTTTCTTCAAGAAAAATGCATGAAATGATGGAAATAGGAATGAAGTATAATATATTCTTATTTCTATAAATATGGCTTAGTTTCAAGCATATACCTCAAGCTTTTCTTTGTTGTTTTGCTCAAAAATCTGTTGGAATCCACCATGAGAGCTTCTCAAAAAACCCTATGTCTATGCGGTCAAGGAGTTCTCTAGAAATTTGCAACGTAAAAAAAGAAATAAAATGAGTGCTTTGTCATTGTTTCTTACTTTTAGGGTTTCAACCCTAATTGGTGTCGATGCTAAGTAAAAGGTATTTTTACCTTTTATTTTTTAAAAAGAAGTTTGTGATATCAATTATTTCCCATGGTGAGTTCATTTATCATGAACTTTATGCATCTCTTTGTAGATGTTAAGAGTATTGGAGCCCCTTTAAGACTTGGTCTTTTTCTTTTGATCTCCCGCTTTGGCCAAATCATATGAATTTTTGCATATGGAAAAATGTAAAGCATTTGACTTTAATGATGCTATTATAAATCATTTAAGTCATATTGCTACTTTAAATGCAAATATGTGTAAAAAGTTATGTAAATGCCTTGAATGATCTTGTTGGTCTTAATGCTTTTGCAAGCATATAGGAGTCCTAATGAAGTGGTTACCAACATGTGGAGAGTATCTAGGAGGGTTGAGATGAGGGTTTTTTCATGAGTCATTATGATGGACTTAGTCAAGCTTGACTTTTTCATCATTTTGGAGCTTCTTTTGTGAAGATTTGCATGCTAGATTTTGGGCTCATTGAGTGCATCCGACCTAGGTTTTTTTGGGGTCTACTTAGTCTTTTTGTAACTCATTATTGAGGGAGTTCTTTTTTATGTAGATTTAGACTTAGTGACTTTTGGAGTCCTTTGTCAAATCTTGGCATGCTTTTGTAACTCAGGCATTTGGGATATGAAATATAGTGAAAGCCTTTGATGCTTTTGATACAAAATTTTGCCTTCTTATTCAGTGCATTATTGTGTGTTCCATATGATTGATCAAATTATCTATGAGAGATTCTTCACCTCCTCTTAATTTTTTCTCATGTTTTTGATGCCTTTATGCATAGTTGTGTTAATGTAGGTTACGAATTGAGTCATAAAATGCAAAATGACTTCTAGCTGTGAGGTTACCCTCCTTCTTGAGGTTTGAGCTTTAGGGCCCTTTTGTAAAATATTTATGTCGAAAACATATAGTAGTAAGTAGTGCAAGCTCATTTTCTATCATTGCAAATAAGTGTTATGCAAGTCTAGGTTTCATAGTCCTTGTTAATTTGGTGTATCACGACTATAGAGTTAGATTTATTTTCAAGTAATCCTTCTTACCCTTTTCTCAATAAATGAATTAGATTTAGGTGAGAACCAAAAGGAAGTCAGCCTTCTCCGGAGGTTGACCTCTTCTTATAAGTGACCCACAGCTTTAGAGGTCTTCCCATGTTTTTTTCTGGAAAGCTAAGTCTCGCAACTTAACTTTTCAAATCTTGCAGCTTAGCCATGGTACAATTTCAGGAGATAACAATTACCTAAAGGTATCGACTTGCAACATCAAAATATCTATATAATATAGTGTTATTTCCAATAATGAATTTAGTATCTTCTAAATTCTTATGTAACCATAAGCCACAACTTACATTAAGCATATATATTTTATTCTTCATTCATATTATATAAGAACTATCAATTATTATTAGAGATATAACCTAGACTTCTTTGTCACCTTGTTTCACTTAAAGTCTCAACATAGAGATGTAACATGAGCTCAAGGCAAGATCCTATTTTATCTTCCACATTTGTCTACTTGAAATTCCAAGCACTTGGATATTCTAAAAATTAACCCTTGATTATATTAAATTATCAGTTTACGAATTTCTCAAAATTCTAGCTTTCACACACCAAATATTCTAATGTTCAAGTTCTTGAGCACCTTACTAGATATTAGTTACCTCTAGATTTTGATTTCTAAATACTAATAAAGCGTGGTTTTGAACATCCATGTAGAAATTATAATTGTTGAGAGGGGGATGTCATTCCTCATAATGGCATTGTTGTACCCCTTCCCAATGTTGTACCTTGAATTCGTCAGATTCCTCCTAGGAAACAATGGATGCCATACATTTTTCAATGGAATTGAATGTTTTTTCTCCTCTATCCCAACACATGATTTCCTTTTTATCATGCCCATGCTTTTGTAATTAATTTTGTGTCCTTACCTTTTAACCAATTTTTTTCTTGTCTAAAAGGACCACTATTGTTTCAATATGAATTGGAATTTTTGTTTTATATCTGCTCCAAAAAACTCATCTTTAATCATTACAAAGTCTTCTATATTAATTATTACAAATTAGATTTCTAGATTAACATCATCTGCTAAACTCATCTTTAGTCATTACAAATTCTTCTAGATTAGTTATTACAATTTCTTCTAGATTAACATCATCTGATAAGGTAATCTTTAGTCATTACAAATTGTTCTAGATTAACATCATCTATGAAACCCTAAAATCTACCCCTTGTCCCATTCATCTAACCCTATTTGAATTTTAACCTTAACCCTAAAATTAACTCTGACCTTTTCTCAATCTTACTCGACCTTGATTGATCTCTAACCATTGTTGAACCAAGTAATTAAATTGTAACCTTTACCTAACCTAGTTCTCTAAATAAATAAGGTCCTAATTTTAATCTTACATGTGTGTATGTGTGTACATACATGTACATGTATACATACATATGTACAAGTGTATACATGTATGTGTACATATATATGTAAATGCATGTGTACATGTATGTATACATATGTGTATGTACATGTATGTACATACATACATTTTGCCTAAATTTACATTTCTATAAACCCAAAATTGAAAACCCCAAATTTCCAGTTCACCATGTGTACATGTATGTATACATATGTGTATGTACATGTGTGTACATATATGTTTATGTACACGTATGTATGTATGTACATATATGCACATACATGTGTGTATGTGTGTATGTATGTATGTATATACATGTGTATATGTGTATGCATGTATGTATGCATATATACATGTATGTGCACGTATGTATGTACATGCATATATGTGTATGCTTGTATGTATGTACATGCATATATGTCTATGCGTGTATGTATGTATATATACATATGTATGTATGTATGCATATATATTTGTACATGCGTGTATGTATTTATATGGGTGATCCCACAATAGTAGTTTAAAATTTTTGGCCAAACTGGACACTGAAATTATTATTTTTAACTAAATCTTCACATTCGAGCACCTATAGCAGCTAAACTGTGAGGAATTTGAAGATGATGAAAACTAGAGTCTCATCAAATTTTGTCTATAGATTCTAAAAATATTTTTTTCAAAATTTTTGGAATAAGATTGTACTTCTTTTTGCATCTCCCACGAAAATTGGTTTTTTTTCATAAAACAACATTTTTAAAAAGTGACGCTCACCGTACACAACATAAATTTTTTTGTATGAAGGATAAAATTCTAATTTTTTCGAATTTAGATTTGTAACTATGATATCTATAACTTCCATTTGGTCTCATAAATTTTTATTGAATATTTTTTCCTTAATAGAGTTTCGAAGTCAAACCAATTGCAATTCAAACATAGGCGGACTATATACAACATAACTTTTTATGTATGTATCGAAATTCAATTTTATTCTTTTTAATGGATCAAGGACATCAATACCTAGATGAACATATTTAAAAAATATATATTTTTATAATTTTCTATTTTTCCACATGTGCAAAATAGAGAGCTTGATTTTTGATGAAAAACCTATGTTTAATAAAACTAAAAAAACACATACATAATAAAACCAAAACATATTAAAATTATATTCATGGGATAGATAATTTTGAGGAATACCATAATCATTTAAAATAAATTTCAAATGAATTCATTTGATCCCCCAAAAAGTAAATCAAAAGTGATTTTTTATCAAAATTTGGACAAGTGTAAAGGAGACTCATTTATAGGTATGGTTTAAAACTAGCGAGGTTCTATCCAAGGGGGTTCAATCTAAGGTGGTTTGATTAAACCCTCTTCAATTGGAATCCTTAAAATGAAACTTTTAAAGGCTTAAATCATTATATTTTCTAAAAATATGTGATTTCAGCAAAAATCAGTTCCTCTCAGAAATTGTAAACCAGCTTTGTGGGATCACCCATATGTATACATGTACATGTGTATGTATGTATGTACAAGTATGTATGTATAAATATATGTATGTATATGTACACATGTATATATATTTATACATACATAAACATATATACATATCTCATGTACATGTCTACATGTATGTATAAATATATACATACATGTGTATGTATACATGCATACACACATACACATATATACATATATACTCACATACACATATATGTACATACATACACATACACACCCACATGTATGTACATACATGTATATATACATACACATGTATATGCACACATAAATATATATATATGTACACGTGTATCAAATCTCTTTGGATTTCTCAAAAGGTGAACCCATAATAGTGGTTTACAATTTTGTTTAGGAAGAAAAATTGTAAAAACACTCCCACAATCAAAAATTTGAGTTTTAAGGGGTTCATACGTACTAGGGAGTTCGCACGAACCCCCTTTTCCATGATGGGTTCACTCGAACCATAGAAAAGACACGTTATTTTTAAAACAAAGGGGAAAGGGGGGGTTCAATCGAACCCCCTTTCGCTCGAATGGGTCAAGGGGGATTCGCTCAAACCTCCCTTTTCCCCCCTTCTCCCCCCCTGGCACCAAAAATCTACAAAAAAATTCCCTTCGAAGCTCGGGTTGAGGATGAAAATGGAGGAATCTTCACAAACCCAACTGGAATTAGGTATTCCTCAGAATGATCTATCCAACAAATATAATTTTAATATGTTTTGCTTTTATTATGTATTTTTTTTTTAGTTTTATTAAACACAGGGTTTTCATCAAAAATGAAGGTCTTTGTTATGCACATGTGGAAAAATAGAAGATTATAAAAAAAAATTGAAAAATATGAGTGCACAAGATATTGAAATCCTTGATCCAACAACAAAAAAATTGAATTTCGATATATATAAAAAACATTACACGTTATACGGTCGCGCTATGTCTGAATTGTAATTGGTTTGACTTTGAAACTTGATTAAAGAAAAAATATTCAATAAAAAACTATCTAACCAAGTGGAAGCACTAGATATCGGATTTACAAATCTAAATTTGAAAGAATTAGAATTTTATCCTTCATGAAAAAAAATTTATGCATGAAAAAAAATTTATGCGTTATACGGTGTGTGTCACTTTTTAAAAATGTTGTTTTCTAAAAAAAATAGTTTTCATGGGAGATGGAAAAAGAAATGCAATCTGATTCCAAAAATTTTGAAAAAAATATTTTTAGAATCTACAGACAAAATGTGACGAGACTCTAGTTTGCATCATCTTCAAATTCCTCACAATTTAGTCACTATAGGTGTCTGAATGTGAAGATTTAGTTAAAAATATTAATTTCAGTGTCCAGTTTGGCCAAAATTGTAAACCACTATTGTGGGATCACCCCAAATTTCTTATGTTACCTAAGTTGTAGAAGACTATTGAACATAGAGATAGATATAATTTGAACTATCTCATTAGATATAAAGTTTAAAATGTTTTAGTTTTGAAACTTGAATATTTTGTAATTTAAATATATATATATATATATGTTTTAGTTTTGAAATTTGATAAATTTGTTTAACATCATGTATATTTTGTTTTAATGATATGAAGATCTCTAGATTTACATATACACATATATATATCATGGTCAATGAGGGATCTCACCATTCCCCTCGTTTTGAGCAAGATGCTCAAGCTAGGACAACTTTATATCAGGATAGAATTGTTAGATTAGAAAATTCTCTAAGATGTTTAGAGAAAACAATTCACAACTCCCCAATTTGGCTAAATGAGATAGATTAGTCATAATTAGAGACAAGATTTATCAAATGATCAAGACAATGTGTAACGCCCCACCACGTAACCCTAGAGGAAGTTGCAATTAACTACTCAAACGTACTAATTTTTTTTGTTTAAGTACAATTAATATGCAAGTTCACTACCCATTGCCAAAAACCTATAAGGTTACGAGACTGAGATTACATATTAACCCACAAACACCATAAATGAATCCATAACATTTATCTACTTAAGATATTAAGAACGCATACGTTCCATACAAGATAAATTACAGCATAAAAGTAAGAGATACCATGGACTACATATAATAATAATTAAACAATAAGATTACATCTCTCATTCCCTGAATGAGGTAAATCCAATAAGCATGATTAAAATTTACAACTTTCCACCTCGATAACAAATGAGGGGTAATAAATTGCAAGAGTCGGCTGAAATGAATAAAATCATAAAGAGTAATTGGATCCCACGAGCTCTCCAACTGGAAATCTTGTCAACATGAACAAGAAGAAATCCCAACGGAGTAAGGTGCACGTTCCACCCAACCAAGTGGTACCCAAAGGCCCACCCCCTGTGCTAGGAGATAGTAACAAGGATTCCAAGACAAGACCAACTACCTCCAGACACAGGCTAAAACATAACTGAACCAAACTGACACAACCAATCACATGTACAACACAAGTACAACTCTAACATGGTCACATTGCTTCCAGATATAAAACAAATCAGGTATGTTAAGAAAACCATACACATAAAATCATGTACTGACTGTTGTCCTAGACAGAGTGTCATCGCACAGCTCAACATGGGAAATCCTCTAGGAATCTTCATAGGCTCCGGCCCCCACTATGGGTTATCCTGGTGGCCTCAACTGAATCTCAGCCCCCATACTCATTCATGCAGAATCAAATACCTTTCGTAAAGACAAGATAGATGACCTTTCCATTCCAGGCCTTCCCACTCATCCCAAGCCTAAACGAGCACTTGTGTCTATGAGTGAGGCACAATTATCTTGATTAGTGAGAAGTACTACCCAATCTCCTAAGTATATTATTTTAGTTATCACTTGATTAAACCACCTCTAAAGGTTATCCAATTTACCTTTTTGGGCTCTGGCATCTAACAAAATCCACTCTTCTACTTGACAACACACAATCGAACCAATTACCAAGGGATCCCAACTGCATACAAACTAGATAAAACAATCACTCCAACACTAGGAGAATACAAATAATGAAACTCGCTCCAAACCTTGGATGCAACATAAGTCAAAACCCTCTCCATACACTAGAGGTAACAACATAACAAAGGAGGCACAAATCACTCCTAATCCAAGGAGGCACAAATCACATAATCCACTCCTAATCCAAAGGAGGCACAAATCTCTCGTTCGTGGAAATCGGGTAAATCACTGACAAAGCACCATGCACTACCCAAGAGAAAAACAAATGGTTGACATAACAAAACAACAACCCCCATCCTCTAGGATCCTCTGGAAGACTTACATATTACAGACACTTAACCCATTTCCCCAAACATGAACACAAAGGAAATAATCACGAAAGAAATTGCTAGGAAATAACAAATTTGAATATGCTAAATCCATTTCCCTTTAACATTCATTTCACGGTAAAGGAAAACAATTGCCCTAACAAAATAATTAAATAAAATAATTCATTGCCTTTCTAATTACTGAGAAGGGAAAACTAATTTTAATAAACAATTCAAATCCATGATTACCTTTACAAACAACATAAATCCACTGCCTTTAATTAAATTTAATAGTTATTGTCTCAATTAGACTAATTTAACAATATCTCTTTCAAACCAAGTATGAAATTTAAACCAAACATTTAATTCCTCAATTACTTGTAAATAATAAAATAAATATTTACTTCGTCGATTTAAAACATACCATTTTCAAATCATCTATTTCTTCTTTTCAAAAAAAATCATTTAAAAATCAATTAATTTCTCTATTAAACATAATATCTATAGATCAAATATTTGTTATTTCCAAAAATATTATTTTAAAATAAATCTCTTACATCAACTATTGTATATTGATTTAAAATTTCCCAATTGCATCTAAAATATGCTATTATTTAAATCCACCTTTTAATATATATATATATATATATATATATATATATATTAAAATTAATACACACAACTATATATATATATATATATATATATATATATATATATATATATATATATATATATATATATATATATATATATATAAAATAAAATATATATAGGTTGATTATTAATATATATTAATATTTTAATATTATACAAATATAATAATAAAATATTAAATACATATTTGCAAATCATATATAATAATATTTTAATATTATATTAATATAATATTAAATATTAACTATATATAAATTTTTTTTTAACAAAAATTAAAATATTAGAAAAAGTCAAATACCTTTTTGCCTCAGGCCACGCATGCCACGGATATGGGTAGTCAGTTGTGTTTACACACAGCCAACCCCATTGCTCGCGACGACTGTGTGTAAACACAGTCGACACCCTCAAAGGGGGTGGCGGCTGTGTCTACACACAGTCGTCCCTTCCATGGGTGGCGACGACAGGGGGTATGGGGGTCGCGTTGGGCACGGCTCCCCTACACGCTTCCCATGGGGGGTGCGGTGGGGTGATCCCCCAGTGACTCCCCCAAAACCTCCATCAATCCTTTTATTTTTTTGTTATAAAAAAAAATTCGCCCATCACTACGGATTATAAAATCCGAATTTTTAAAAAGGTTTTGATGTTTTTAAATCCACAATAAAAACCCAAAATAAAAATAGATATTTATATATGTGTATATATATATATATATATGTATATACTTTTCAATATATATACATATATATTTATACACAAATTTAATAATTTAATTTAACCAGTTGAGTAAATAATATCCAAAATGACCAAATACAGTCATATTGCAATTTTTTCTTGAAGAACAACCAACTAAAACAAAGATTTACAAATTGCATAAAGATTCAACATGGGTTTTTCATCACAAACTCTTTCTCTTTGTTTTTCAAACATGGTTTTGCAAATAGCTTATCAAAGCTTTGAATTTTTCTTTCTTCAAAATTAAAATAAACTAAATAAATGAACCTGGTTCAGAAGTTTGAGAGTCTACCAATGGTGCAAAGATTCTTTCAAAGATTCCAACTCCTTCCCAGCAATTCCACAAAGCTTTTCCACAAATCCAATCCAAAACCCACAACCAGAAAAAAAAAGTCCTCCTTTCTTTTTTTTCAATTTTTCATGCTTATAGAAAAATTCATGAAATCACAAAATATCTCATTCAACTACCATAATCAATTTTCCAAAACAAAATAGAAAATATCTCAAATTTATTTTCCATTCAATTTTTCTCAAAACAAATGCAAATTGAAACATTTTCCAATTTTTAAATTAAAATATCTATCAATTTCAACAAAGCAACTTGATTCAATTCAACACCATTAATTTAATTAATCAATAAAATAAATCCAATCCAAGATTAAATTATTTTATTAATTAAATTAAATTAATTAATAAATTAAATAACATTTCTCACATTATAACCATATTAATTTTATCGACAACTTAAATACTTAATGCAATTTAACTACCTTTTTCTAACTTGCAATTTAATAAAATCAAGGCAATTTGAACAACATTAAAACAACTGAACCAGACTAAAATCGACGACACACTATGACTAGGGTGATGACTTGACACGGGAAAGCTAGCTACTATCTCCCAGTCAAATGTCGTTGGCAATGGACACGCTCAAACCTATGAAACCAGGTGGAGTTGATGTCCTATACCTGTTAACCTACGAACAAAGATTATATCGAACATGCATATATATCATAATAAAACACATCGTGAAAAGGAAATCATGGAATCACAGGGCACTCGCAAACGAGTGGTGCAATTTCGTCCCCTTCACCAATACAGTATTACAAAACTAACGAATCTAACATCAATAGTCTAATCAAAAGCATTAAACAACATTAATTCAAATATCCACTATGCTAATCTAAAGCATGCCATAATGATAACATCAGAATAAAATACCATCACATCATAATATAACATTCACATCACTTTACAATTAGCAATCAAATAGTAACCAAGTACCATAGTCAAAGTACTAACAGAAAACACAAATAAAGGAGAAGAACAATGTTCGATCAAAAGAGCAAAACAGAGGGGTATTACACAATTCGATCATTCAATCCTTATGATGATATCAACATTGAGAAATTTTATTTGTCTCTTACCAAGAGTGTTTTTTTTTTAATAAAAGGCAGTAAGCCGACTATTTATATTTATATAATAATATAAAATATTACAATATCATTGTTCTTGACTTGAAAATCTACTTTCAAGTCCATCATATCAAAATTCCCTAGATATGTTGTAGTTACAAAATTTCAACTTGTCCAAATATCACTGTTGTGATAGAGAATACAGGAGTGTTACTAGCAAAACAAAATGGAAAGATGTTGGAAAATTAGTTTCACAAGAAAATGTGTTTACCATGATCCCTCATTATAGAGGACAAAATAGAATTAGAGGATATGTGGTTACAAGGTGTGTAGATCCTCTTGTTGCGCCATTCATCTACCCTAGATGGTTGGCAGTGTATCATAGATGGCTTCACAGTGATGAGCTGCCACAATATTTTTTCAAACAGTTATATGGAGAATTTCATTTATAGATAGATGTGGACTACACATCTTATCTTGAGCACGTTGACCAAGGTAAAAGACATTTTTCTAACAAAGAACAGTTTAGACATCCATATTTACCACCAACTATGAACAAGAGAGCATTATTTGGCCCAAACCTTTTGGTTTTACCATAACATTGGAATTGGCAGCAAGGGAGTTAGCAGCATGCTCCACTCAAGGGTAAATTTTGGATAGCATTGCCTCTATTACAACACAAATTGGTCAATTGTCATTTGATCGAGTTGGTAGATACTTATTATGCCCATGGATCAAACTTCCTCCCATTGAGGCTACATCTGCATCTTATGATCCATTTATTCATGTCGATCTATATACTCCTTTAGATGTCAAGCATATGGCCCAAACAACTCTGTGTAATATGTGTAGAGTCTCAATTTTGCATTTACTACCAGCATATCAGGTCATCAGTGAAGACCACGGGATCCCTCTTGACCATATACAAGGCTTTATTAGACGGTGATATCTCGGTACACATACGAGCCATGAGGTGGAAACTTCAGAGGATATTCCACAGTAGCCTACAGGATCCCATGTGCATCATGTTTCTATCGATCTTTAGCTTGTCCAATTCGTCAGGATGTTACAGATCACATTGAGGTTACTGTAGTACCTGATCTTGTTCATGGCACATATATTCAGCTTCTTTTTGGCACTGATATTGTACATGGTACAAATCCCCTTACGATGTCTTTGCATTCCCGTGATCTTAGTGACATTGGTAGAGCCATCGATCAGGCATGACAGGTACTTGAATAATTTATATATATATGATTGTGTTCTAAAAAATTACGTATGTATATATGTAATGTATTTTAAAGTCTAGTTGTTTAACTCCTAATTGAAATTGTGTACTTGAAATTTTTTAGCAATATGGTGGTTTTTCAAAGTTTGGAAATTTGGTGCATGATGGTGATTTCGTGCAGCATACAGCTCAGGTACATTTAAATAATTTAAAAAATTAAATTACTTGATGTAAGTTTGAACACATTGAACTTGTACATTGTAAGTTTTACATAATTTTACATATATATGTACACATATATATACATGTATTAAAAATTAAATTTCAACATGTGTGTACTTGAACTTGTGCAGGGCTTGGGACAAGGCTCAGGACATGGATCAGGAGAGCTTGGATCGAGACATGGATCCACACATCTTGGATTAGGAAAGAGATCGCAACATGGATCGAGGGAGAGATTGAGGGAGAGATCGTGCCAGAGATCTGATGATTCTATTCATACTATATATCCCTCTCTTTGATATGTTTTACAGTATTATGGTTTGAGATGAGATTATTATGCTGGAGACACTTTTTATGATTTACATCACATTACATGCATTTATGTTTTATAGTATACCCTTGCTATGATTTACATTGTAACGACCCGTTGATTAGGACCAAGCCGAACCCCAACCAAACAACATTTTTTTAAAACAACAACCAACAATGCTAACAATTCGACAACATGTCACAACTACACATCATGTGCACAAACAAGTGTCATAAGAACACAATGACACTGTAGAACAATTGCACAAGACCACACCATTGCACAAGCAAGGTGATAACAATGGAAGACTTACCAACGTGGATCAACTCACCACGATGAATCAATAGAAGAGAGATTGGCATCTCTACAATGAGCGACTAAAATCCATATTAGCGCTCTCCAACAAGACTACAAGAGGATGAGATGAGGGCATCATTGACCTCCAACCCCCATCCAACAAATCTAACCAACACAAAGTCAAGAGACTTCACACGAAGAGGATCACTAGATCAACTTCTAGCTAACAATCACTAATCATAGCTCTAAGACACACAAGCAGAATACTAACGGTTCTACAACATGAACTGAAGCCACAAGACAACACTAACACTCTAGGAAATGTCTACTAGGAGTCTCCCCCCAACAAGACTTTACAAGCCTTCGTAAGACCTTTCTAGACACACATAAACACTCACAACACAAGAGTTGGATAACATAAGGTTCAAAATTCATTTTAAATCCCAAAAAAAAAATCCTATATTTATTCATCCATTATGCAACAATTAGAATGGAAATGACAACAATAATCAGGTGCTCGACACCCACACCAAGTCACCAAATCTAGTATAATCAAAGCATACAACTATTCTCGATATCATTTGATTACAACATCCTTCATGAGGAAGGTCCAATAACAATATTACAATTGCAAGCTTAGGACTCAAGGTCCTTGAATTATACATTTATAACCTTTACACTAATAAGAAAGCATGAAGAGAAGGAGACATGAAAACATGAAAGGAGGAGGACAAACTCAAAGTAGATCCACAATGCCAAGATCACTGATCTCTAAATGTGGTTTACAACGCCACCCAACCATGTGGAACCCATAGGTCCACCCCTCGTGCTCATGGAGATAGTCACACAACCCAAAAACTCAAGAAAAGTTCAAACACAAAGGTGTAGGCTTACACACACGCCAATCACAATGAATACACTTCATTCAAGATAAAGGATAGGCATCCCAATTAGGGGAAACTAAAATATATGTCAACGCAACTCAATTCACACAAAGGAGAAGAGTAGAATTCATACAACTACATAAGGCATTTAATGCATCAAACACGAAGTAAAATAAAACATTCCAACACATGGAATACATGGCCTACAAGCTACTCACACATGGAAACCACATGCCACACATTTCACTCATAAGAGGAATCAAATGAAATACAAGCCATTAAAATTGATATACCAATCACTCATAAGAGGAGTTAAATGGCATACAAGCCATTACATGTGAAATGAACATATTATTCAAACTCAACACCAAAAGAGGAAGGAACATACATCTTTCGGGTGCTACTCAAAATAGGATCAAGATGCTAGAGTGCAAGTATAGAGAGAGTCATAATGTGTGCCCAAATGGATGGCATCATAGAAACTTCACATCATTTCATACAAACAAGGATGCACAACTACACAAGTCCCACGCTCCATGAGTGGGCATGTCTTCCCAAACATCCTTAGCCTATAAGAGCACTAAAGGCATGCAGGGGTATCCAATAAACCATGTATGACTTCCACGGCTCACTCTAGTACCTAGTCCTAGGGTTCATCTCATTCTATAAAAATAATGAAATATAGCCAAGGTAATAAGGAAACTCACAATGGAATTCACATCTGAAAACACAAGGCATGCAAACTTTTTTATGACACTATTCACATTTTTCTACTAAAATAACAAATCAGGAATTTGAACAAGGAAACGGATCTGAAACGATCCTATTCAAAGAGTTCATATGTATTTTTTGTCATTCCTTATTATAATATGAAATAATATTCTCAAAAATCCACTTTTAAACAAAGTCCAATTTTCACAAATATCCAAGTTCCACCATTGATGAAGCTTGAAAAAGCTTAAAATTGAAAAATTGAAAAATCAAAAATATATTCTTACATTTTTTATCCAAAAGTGCCCAACAACACACTTTTAACATAAAATTTCACATCTGAAAACACAAGGCATTCACACTTCTTGTGACACTATTCACATTTTTACACTAAAATAGCAAATCAGGAATTTAAACAAGCAAACGAATCTGAAACAATCCAATTCAAAGAATTCATATGAATTTTTTATTATTCCCTATTATAATATGAAATAATATTCTCAAAAATCCACTTTTAAACAAAGTCCAATTTTCACAAATATCCAGGTTCCACCAAAATTGATGAAGCTTGAAAAGACTTAAAATTTCAAATTTCAAAAATAAAAATGTAAGAATACCCTTTTGATCCAAAAGTACCTAACAACACACTTTTAACATAAAAACACCAATTTGAGCCTCCAATTAAAAATTGGGCATGGTAACCCCGTATTGGTAACCCCATATTTGGAAAAAAAATTCAAAAATTTCTCAAAATAAATTCTACACTATCAATTTGATTCAAATAAAATATATGGAAGGATTATAACATACTAACAATGCAATTAAAATCATTCAAACCATTTAAAATCAAGTAAATATGAAGAAATGATAAAATACTTCCATTCTCAAGCAAGAAATTCAAATGATAGGATGTTTGCACACAAGCAACGAGAGCACATGAGATCGCAGCCATCACTTCATTTCCCCATTCCTATCCAAATGCAACTGATCTCATGCAATTTCATGCCCAATTGCTCCCACAATGAACAAATCAATTTTCCTTCAAAAGAGGGTTTTTTTCTCACATTTTCTCTCCAAAATATGCTAAGGCAAAAATGAATTATATTTCCTTTTTAAAACTCCTTTTCACATTTCACTTTTTAAAATGCAATATTAAGTATTACTTTTTAAAATATATTATTTGATATCATTTCCTTATTTTCCAATTTATAATTTAAACATTCAATTTATAACATAAATCAACATTCAACATTAAAATCACAATTTAGGTCTTTATAATCGCAATTTAAAATTAAATAATAAAATAATGCTTATAATTTCTTAAATGAACCTAAACACACAAAATATGCGATTACGGTCGAACTGAATATACGTAAGCCCAATTAGCCCGTTTTAAATATTAAATTCCCCCATTTAATCATAAAATGCATTTCTTATGTTAAAATGTACGAAAAAATGCAATTTAACTCAAAAGCTCAGACACTCTTCATAGATCGACCACATAGGGGATTAAGTTTTTCCAAAACATTACCAATCACGGTATCCAGGGTTTGCACTATTTAATCAAAGACAAGTCATACTCAATTGGGTACGACGATAAGGGTTTAGGTCAAGGGTTGGCCAATGTGCTATGTCTTGTTAACCACCGTCAGGGAAGGTACGCTCAAACCTATGGAGCCAGGTAGAGTCAATACCTAATACCTATAAACATACACACACAACGGTGCACTTGTGCATATACATATATACATAGTCGAAGCACATACTACATCCTAACTACAGTTAACTACCATACATATCAATTAATTGTATTAGCATAGCTAATCATGATAACCTTTCACTTAATCACAATGTCTAATCTCATTATGATAACATTTAACATTTAGATTACCAAATCAAAATCAAAATGATATCTTACCCAAGCTAGGGTTAGAGAGGTGTTACATACATCACATTCATACATTTATGTTTTATGGTTTGAATAGGTTTGTTATACACATTATTATGGTTTGAACACTTGTTACATCTATTTACATCATACATTATTATGGTTTTATTTATTTAGCAAGTTTGTACCTTTATTTAAATTTATTATGGTTTGAACACTTGTTGTACATTTATTTACATCATGAAATCAAAATGTTGGACTATCTAATGGTTGCTATTTGTAAATTTTAAAAGATGGATGTACAATTAATTTTAAATAGAAATGAATTTATCTAAATATATAGGTCAAGAAATAGAAATAATTTGAATGCAAATATGTAAGTTCTAGGTCGATTGGACTAAGAGATTCAATTCTATATTTAGTGGAACATAAAAATGCAATTGGAAATAGATGATAACCTGAATTCTTAGCTCTAAATGTTCATTTTTAAAGTCACTCTAGGTTAAATGTAAATTGTGCATATATAATGCTATATGAACTTAAGAATTCCATATAATCTAATACACATGCATTTGAATGTGCATGCAAATAATTCAAACTAGATGATGAGCTATACTTGTGTCCAGATGAATGTAAATGAAATCAAATAAATTCAAGTGAACTTAAGAATTCCATATAATCTTAATACACATGAATTTTATTGTGCATGCAAAGAAAGTGATCTAGATGATGAGCTATAAGTGGAGGTGAATGTAAATCAAATCAAATATATTCTTGAACTTAAGAATTCCATGGAACATTTATGCAATTGGAAATTGATAAAATCTCACTATGGACATATAATATAAGTATCTAGATCTTCCCATGACAACTATATATTAAAAAGTGATCAATCCACATAATTACCAAAGATCCCATTACATGTGGTCCCAAGCTATACATGGTAAAAAACTATTGATGCCAAAATATAGCTATCTCAAACACCCCAAACACCATTTAATATATTCATATAGATCTAGATAATATAATAAAAACATTGAATGTCACATTAGTAACAAAAAATAAAACTAAACTCTAGAGACAACACATGTAGATTCTTCACCACTCAAACACCAAATCAACTAGATCCAATTCGTCACAAAATTATAATAAAGTAATCATAGTTTAGGAACCCAATAAGAAAAACTATAAAAGGTTTACACTAATAAAGAGCATATACCAACACTTTCACATTTAAGAACTTGCTAGAAAAAACATTCTAAAAGGCCTTCCAAAACCTTCTAAAACCACATGATCCCAACAAAACATCTAACTTGCAAATTTAAAAATTCATTTTGCCTAGAAATTCCTTAAATCATCCTTGTGACCCTAGGAAAAATGAATTTTTAAAGTTGTACTAGAGATGTTTTGTAAATTCCATATGATGCACTATATACTTGTGGAGTTGAAAAAATGAAATGAAAGATTCTTGAACTTAAGAATTCCATGGAACACAAATTTAAATGCAAAATTGGAACATAAACTAGGTTTTGTAAATTGTGCATATATATGATCTAGCTCATATAAGTGGAGTTGAACAAATGAAATCGAAGATTTGAAAGTGAACTTAACAATTTCATGTCAAACATAAAAATAAAATTGGAATAGATGATTTAAAGGAATTTAGGAAAAATGTGAACATTTTAATTTAGTCACTAGGTTTTGTAAATTGCATACATGTATATATATGATCTAAGATTTAACAAATTAAATCAAAGATTCAAGTGAACTTAAAAGAATCTACACCTTAGTAACTAGGTTTTATAAATTGCATATATATATATATATATAAGATTCAACAAATGAAATTGAAGATTCAAAGGAACTTAAAATAATTCCATGTCCAACATAAAAATGCAATTGGAAATAGATGATTTAAAGGAATTTAGGAAAAATGTTTGAAATTTTTTTTAAAGTTACTAGGTTTCGTATCAAGCATATATGATCTAACATACATATTTAAGTGCAGTTTCAAATGTAAATTATGAAATCAAAGATTCTTGAACTAAATTAAGAATTTCGCATGGAACAAATTTATTTATACAATTCCAAAAATAAATGACCAAGCCTTTGAAAAAAACCCATTCTAAATCATGTCACATGTCTAATCAATATAAATATATAGATCCAAATCTATAAAAGGTTTGAGTGTATATATATATATATATATATATATATATATATGTATAATCCAGTCATACATGTACATATATCCAAAAAAAAACTTAAAACTCTTGGTACATAAAATTTGGATCCTCTCTATCTTTAATTATCTCTAAAATATTTTCTTGATCTTCAATAGGCAACCTCCACTTTTGTTTGGCACGTCCTCTTTTAGGTAAAGTTTCTAAATTTATTTTTGTTGCTATAACTAAGTGACTATAATGTAGAACCTTTTGTCCTAGCATATAATCAACAAATATAATACCAATTTTATCTATCTTTATTTGTTGATAATAAGTGCCTTCAATAATGATTGATCCAATGGGATACTCTTGTCCATCACCATCTGTCATTTTCCACCAATTTTCTTTTTGGTTGCATACATCTTAGTAGATCATAATCTACACCTTCTACATTGTCAAGATCTGCAACAACAACAAAAATATCTCACGTACACACAGCATGTAAAGTTTACAAAAGTTGTAAATATATTTTCAATATATATAAACATGCTTGAAACTTACTTAAACATAGAATATATTTAAATCAATTTTAACTTTTAATCAATTTCCATACCTGTAACAACTAAATTAGATACACATTTGTAATCAACTGATTATAAAGGATTTTAGACATCGACATTGTCATCTTCATCAAAATGAGGCATTGATATTAATTGTTTCATTTCCCATTGTGAAACCCATCTCTAATATTCTCAGATTGAACAATATTTGCATTGTCATCAATGCAATCAACACAAAAACATGATTTTTCTCTCGCATTAATTGCATAAGGCATACTACTTCCCGTTGTCATGATTTGATGCAGACTTCTAATACAATGAACTGTTTGACAATTATAAGGATTTGATCGATCAATATCTGTGAATTCAAATTTGACAATCCAATTAAATCATGTACACAAACTTTGAAATTTAAAATTTTAACAAATTTTGACTAGATGTACCTGTAACTTCCCAAAAATACCGTGTTGTATGTTGAGTCATGAGCAAAAAAATGACTTTTGCACCATTCAAAAAATTAATTACATTCAATATGGCATTACTTGCAAGTACACATGTTGGCAAAATTTGTCACCTGTTACTTTCAAGGAACTTAAAAGAATTTAATTTAGTTTAAATATATATCTATTTTTTTAAATAGATCTCCAAATTTCATATATATATATATGGTGAACTACTAGCAAGTTCATGTTGATGAAGTGCACGCTTCACACATGATCCTGCTCCATCGTGCTCTCCATTTCCATGTCCACTCTCATAAAAAATCCACAATAATTTGGTGTTGCATCTAGCATGTTGATGGCTTAACCAAACAAAAGATTTTATAGACTTAAATTGTCCTCTGAAGTTACAAATAATTACACTCAAACCAAATTAGCTTAAAAAAAGTAATTATATATAAGTAATTAAACAATTTAAGTCTCAAAGTTAAAAATAAATAAATAAATAAAAAATAAAAAAAATAATGTACTTACCAACACATCCATCAGACCATATCCAGTGTTGTTCTTGATTTATGCCACGTCATCTCAGATCTTCAAAAAACATTTTGAAACAATGAGCTACATAGCTTCTATCATGATTTGTATCATCATTGATATAAAAGTGAACCTCTTTGATAATAATTTGATCATCTTTTCTACTTTGTATTCCATCGACCTCTAACTCGGCATGCCTATAGCAAATTTGCACAAAGATTGCAACTTGGTTTGAATGATAATATTGACTTTGAATCTTAGTTTGAGGACTAAATGTATAGTTCTCAGAGAAATCTACAATAGAGAGAATACAACCTAGAGGAAAGCAATTATTTGAATCACGAAATTGCTTATCTTTCCATCTTGCACCATGAAAATGTTGGATATGTGGATATATGATATTGCAAAAAAAATTCATGAATTCATTGTAAGGCAATCCACTCTCTTTGAGAAAAAATTTTTGGCCTCAACTTCTGACTTCGTTAAGTATGTCTCATATTCAAATCTCTTCCAAATAATTTGCATTTCAATATTGTCAACATGAAAAATATTCTTCAAATCTCCACATTCATTACATACATTTTTTATACATTGAACATTGAATTCATCTAAATCTTCTGATTTTTCGCATACAAGAGACTTCACAAATTGTGTTGTGCTTCTAGGGATGGCTAAGTTTCGATCAATTACTACCATAGTTTTTTTATATGATTGTAGGTGTAGATAAAATTCAACATGATTTCGACAACAACAAGTTTCACGTGCTTTATTTATACACGCAAATGATGGTCGTAGTGTCTCAAACATCCTTTGACAAATCTTCACATTTGAAAATTCTTGCTTGAATGTTTCAAAAAGTTCACTTAGTGTTGTATCTATAAAATGATGTAGTGCCCCTCCATTATTACCATGGATGTGCTGGTAGTTTGGCTTGGAACTTGGATATGAAGGTGAAATAATAGGGATAATTAAAGGTATGTGTTAATGATGATAAACAATTGATGTTGTATATTATGAGCATTATATGATTATCTGATCATGGTTATTATGCAATTATCTGGTGATTGTTCTTATCTTGTTTGTTATGAAAATGATTGTTATAAGTTTATGTGGTTACTTGCTGATATTTTTGAGTGGAAGGGACAATGTCGCATCACTCACATGTGAGTACCCTGCGACGTTGTGATTCCCTTTCACAGTGTGCCTGATTGTATGATTATGTATATGATCGACTATTTTGTGTGTTGCAGGTTGCAGGTACTAGGCATCGACTCTACCTAAATTGACAAGTCTAAGCATGCCTTAAACCAAGTGGAACAATTGCTCGAAGATAAAATTTGGTCCCCTACCCTATCCATCATCCTCGAAGAGGATGAGTATCTAGTATGTCACCTCATCATTGTTGTCTGATGGTTGTGGTCAGTTGGTCTTGCTTTTCGGCCCTTGGTATGTTTAGGTAATTATTGTTGATATTTGGGTTGTTTGATTTAAATTTGTCTAACAAATGTTTCTTTTGATTAATTGATTCATTAAATTAAATTATTAAGTAAAAAGTATTTTGGTAATTAAATATAAATATATTTATTAATAATTATGGTTTATAATAAATTTAAAAGTATAATGTAACATTAAATAAAATAAAATAAAATCGAATTATAATGAAATGAGATAATGGATATATAGAAAAAAATAATGTAAAAAGATAGAAAGATTTTGCATGCAGCACATGCACAACTTTGAACTAGTTGTCGAAATGAACTTAATGTTTTTGGGGATTTTGTGAGATTTTATTGGATTTTTGGTTTTCAAAAGGAATAGTTTCCTTGTAAATATTTTTCCCTTGAGTGAGATTTGGCGTTCGGTTTTGGGCTTAAGGAAGTAATTGTGTCTGCAATTTTTTTGCATATTCTTGTTGTTGTGGAAACGAAAAAATTCTAGGAGAAAATTGATTCACAATTTTGGAAGAAAATTTCATTGTGGATTTTATGGGGAATTCTAATGGAGATACTGGAAGGGTTCTATTCGCTTACTATATGTCAAGTCTGGCACGTGAGAGAAGGCTATGAAGAAGCCTCATAGGTACCAAGTGTGTAGTTGAGGAACATAGTGACGGATTCAATAATCAAAGGAAAAGTGATCAAGGTATGTTTATGGAATACCTTACATTGTAGAAATGCATTTTATCATCTCTACGTGCTCATTCTATAAAATAGTGAAGTCTTGAATTTATGTACATTGTATTAAGTAATACTATGGTAAGTTCATATCATAGATCTAATACTTGGTTCTGTAATTTCAACAAGTGATGATTTTGGTCTTCTAGTTTTGGTAAAATAATTTGTCCTCTCTCATTGCGACTAGCGTCCCCTTTTTGTGATGTATCCCAACTAAGTTTAGATACTGAGATCTTAGGACCTACATCTCACTCCTTCTCTTATATGTATGGTTGTCCTCATCCTTTTGGATCGTGCAACCATTTTATATTTGTTCCTCTGAATGCATTTTTTGACTATAAAGGTCCTTTACTGTTTGACAATAGTCATTAGATGCTTTGAAAAAGGTCTTGTTGTATTTTAGAATGTGTAAATTCAGTTTTATTAGAACCTAAATAGATATGAAACCGCATCCTTAATCATTGCTCTAGGATGAGGTCAGGAGCCCCTCTACCTTCAATATCACAAATTAAATAGGATTAAAAATTAAGTTACTCGTAGTTAGATAATTGGAGGATGCGTAAATAAATGAGGTAGATTATCTTTTTCATAAATTATTGAAATTTGATCTCTATTAGAATTATTTTATTGTTGATGTGTGTAAATTCACTATGAATTGGCTATTAGAATAATTGTTGATATAGATGTTTATGAATTATTGCGTTAAGTGACAATTAAGTGAAATATATGGAAATAATATTTTTGTGGTTGCATTGCTTGATTGATTACTTGCATTAATATGGTGTTTGATTTGTGAAATCAAGGTATTTTAGGTTATTGTTTAAAATGGGATTCATTTGTGTAAAGTTGTTTAAGGTTGACTTCCAGAGGTTTAGGAGGGAGTGTTTTTGTATGTATGGATTTTATGTTGTTTATCTTGGAAGTGGTTGGTAAAATTTTGATTTGTGTGCAAGAGGGTTTATGGCTTGCACTGAGTTGCATTCTCATAATTGTGATATTTGTAAGAGAGGGTCAATGCCTTGCACTATGTTGGATCCATGTAATTGTGTTATGTTGCAAGATGGTGAATGCCTTTCTTTTTTGTAGGGTTTACTAGTTGCAAGTAGGGGGAGTGGCTCTGAATGGGTGTCGGAACCCAAAGTGATGACCAAGACAACCCATTGGAGATTTTCTTAATCTAGTGATAACCTAAAATGAATTAGGGGGATGGGTAGATTTCACATTAAATAAGATAATTGGATGTCTCACCCATTCCTGTAGTGCTCACTTAGGCTAAGGATGGGTTGAGATGGCCTGGTTGGCAAGATCAAATTCCTTGTCCTCATGAAAGGAATGTTGGTTTCACATGTGTCACCCTATGGGGTTGGGACCTAGTGAGAGGTTTACCAAGACAACCATAGATGGGGGTCAGGGTCTAGTGAGAGACTTCCAAGACAACCCATGTAGGACCATGCGGTGAGACTCTTCCCTATTGCAGTATAGCATTCCCTAGTTGTGTTTTCCCTTTTGTTGTGTGAATTCCTCTAGAAGCAATGTATGTGTTTATGATATGTTAATGTTGTTGCAATGTTGTGTGGGAGCCATGTTTAGCCCTTGTATATATTATCCTTTTGTCTTCTTGATTGTTTGTATTTAGGTAGACGTTATGTTATCTCCTAGCATGGGGGGTGGACCTTAGGGTTCCACATGGTCGGGAGGTTGGTTCTTTTTCCTCCATTGGGTTTCTTTGCTGCTTATTCGTGTGCATGGAGGATTGTACCTTGTGTAGAAGATTCCATTTCATGATCCAGTTCGAGAAGACAGTCTTCTACATATATGTAATGTATTGTATCTCAGTTGTACCATTTATTATAATATTGATGTATTCTTCCCAATTGTATTATGGGAAGCATTATTGTAAATAATGTAATGATGTAATGAATTATGATGTACTATCATGTAATGAAATTTGTATATGTACTTGTTATAAATGATTCTTAATGTTATTTATCTAATGGCATGTTATGAAATTGTACAATATAGAATCATTTAATGTGGTGGATTAAAATGAACTCTTGATTGTTAGGTAAATCATGATTAATGAAATAATTCTAGTTTTTTATTAATAGATATGTATGTTATGTTGCATTATGTAGTTTAATATTATTTATTATAAAAAAAATTGTTCCGTTATTAAGTCCAATTTTGTGTTGTCCTCTAGGGTTCCTTGGCGGGGTGTTACACTTGGTATCAAATCCCAAGTTCTAGCATTGGGTACTATGGTTTCATATGAGCCCATTATGTTGTCCCAATTGCTTAGACTCTTGAGACTATGTCTTCTCTCTTCTTCCATCCTCGCTTAGCAACTCGAGATTGTCCTTTGGTGGTGTTTGTTCAATGGTGCAGAAGACCGATGGAAAGGATAGTACCCTTGGTGTAGTGCGCAATGCATTGATATTCTTTCTAATGGAGATATATTATGGACCCTTGTGTAGCCTTGTGATGTGACTCCCGGTGATGTGAATTTGTATGTATATGTGAGGAATTTATGTTAATGGTACCTATGAAATGATAAATTGTGTTTCCATGCTTCCAAAAAGTGTAAAATCATGATCTTGTGTGGAATATGTTATGAGATTTAGTGTTTTATAATGAATAAAGTGGAATGTCTTGTTTGTAAATGATGGATATTTAATGAAAAATGTGTGCTTTGTGTGCATTGTTATGCTGTGTTTTATGGAAGTTTAGCATTCTGATTGCTTAATAGTGTATTGGAAGAGGAATTGTAATCTAAGGGTAATAGAAATTTGTAGTACTAATATGTCATGTTTCCACCCTAGTTTGTGACTTCTAGGAGTAAGTCAAGTTTTAGGGGGGATGATGTAGTGCCCCTCCATTCTCACCATGGATGTGCAGGTAATTTGGCCTGGGACTTGGAGATGAAGATGAAATGATTGTTTAAAATGAAGGTAAAATTATAGTAAAAATGCAGCTTAAAATTTGTAAATCTTGTGTAACTGTAGATTCAATTTTAGTATTCTTTGTTACAATTCCTTGTGTATAATTTATCTTGAATTACATCAATTTTAATGTTGTAGAAAGTAGACAGAAGATTGTAGAAGAAATATAAGAGAAAATAGAAAGGACACAGCATGTATGTGGAGAAACCCTTCCGAGAAAAAACTCAACCAGAATTGGTCTTGCTTGTATTATTTAACCTTTGAAAAGACTACAATAACACTAATTCAATTCTCCTTGATATGCTTCCTTGTTATTCAGCAAATCTTCTTCACAACCTACAATATTTTCTCATAAAACTCTCTCATACAATTGTTGCAATAATAGACAATATTCTTGCTTACAAACTCATAAGAGTTATCAAATATATAATCACAAATCCTCTTGAGAAAATCCATGCTTAGGATTTCCAAGTTGGTTTCAAACATGCATGCATAAGTCAAACATGAGTCTCCCTCAAATTTGGCACCCAACACTGAAGTGTTAACCTCGTAGTTGTCAAAAATATCTTATGCAAGCTCATCCTCAAAGTAGGCACCCAAACTGGGTCCCACTTAATTGAGCATTATAAATATATTTTCCATGCAATAGTTGTAACTCAAAGATGCCAAATTGGGTGCCCAAGATGGGCCCAAATTAATCTTTTTTAACTGAAACATATTTGTCACCGATTCATGTAAAATAATGTGCATACATGATCCTCCATTTGTTAACTAAATGTTTCCATCTGTTATTTGTCCATGCAACTCAAGTCAACTGGAATTAACTAACGTGCAACTGAAGATAACTGAAACTGAACTAAACTGAACTAAACCTCGTAAACATCAATCCCTATTTTATAGGAACTCAACATGCATAAATCAAAATCCCTATTGTAGGAAACCTAAGATGCATTTCTGAAGTGTACTCAATTCACCAACCAGTTAACTGAACCAAGATGTATCCCATCTCCCATGTAGGCGCCCATGTGCTCCTATTTTGTAGGAGCTCTCCCAAGTCATCCCCACATGCTCCTTTCATTTATAAATAAATAAAAATGTCAAATTAAATGTTTATTTCATTTCAAATTAACCTCTTCCTAATCCTAGTGTTGTGTAACACATTCCAAGGACTTAGGAGATACATGAAATATATTTAGAATGCAATTAAATGGCATCATATTCCCAACATTCTCCCACTTGAAATTATACATTGCAATTATTCCTAAAAAGGAATTATTAATTGTAAATCAAGTACAGGACTCAAGGCCAATGGCCTTCCTACACCATGAGAACTTTTCTGCAGCATTGATCAAAGTGTCAACTTTCTCAATCAATACCTTTCCCAAGTCTCTATAGTATCCATGAGCACCCACCAATCAATCCATGCCAACTTCAAATGCAACCTGCATAAACATGAAGCTCTAAGCAAATGATTAATACTCAAAACTAAAGAAAAAACTACACCCTCTCCAAATTTCATGAAGATAACCATATCCTACCAAAGCTCCCCCTAAACTATGATACTGAGCTATACATGGCAACAAGATAAACATCAAACCATAACTGTCAAAAAACTCCCACTGAAACATGTAACCAAGCTATCCATGACATCGTGATAACCATCTCCTAAATGAAGATTATCCATGGCCTCAACACAATCAAAGAATCTTTTGTTAATCATACAACTCCCAAAAGGTCAAGTAAAACGATAATCTTTAAACCAAGAAGATCAAACTCCAAGTAACCATCCCCATAACTAGAAATCAGCCCATAAACCATTTCATAACATCCCTCAAAATTAATCCTCCAAAACTAACTATGCATAGCTCAAGATCCATATCTATGAAAGATAAAACATATAAACTCATGCTAAACCATCATTAAATGAGTCTCCATAATCAACCATGGATCAACTCAATTCCATGAGAAATCAAAGCATGAAACATAACACATCTGAAAAATATAATGGGCAAATACCTCTCAAATAAAGACTTGTCGAGTGTGTTGAACTTATGTCCAAACAAGGTGTAGGCTTCTCGGTCTTTACTATTGAAAAAAAAATGCTTACAAGTAACTATTCCAACATATATCTCTTACCATGAGAGAACTCAAGCCTCGCCTATTTCTCCAAGTATCCATGAGGACCTATAACCAACCAATCCATGCCAAACTCCAAATGCAACATGGCACTATCATGAAGTAATCAAGAAAATGATTAATATACCCAATACATAAGAGAACTACACAAGATCAATGTCAAAGCTCCAATCATGAATCAGAAACATAAACATGACAACATGATCTAACCATCTCCTCCAAGGAGATCACATGCATCATAACATACATAAACATCCTAGTCTCAAGAGAAAAATTACCATGCCAAACTCTAAATGTGTATCAAGAGTAAACCATGACATAATAGCAACCACTCTAAACCAACAAACTATATCTTAAATCACATGAACATACCCATACTAGTGATGCATCTGCATCACTGCCAACAACTCTAACTGAATTATGATATTGAGTCACACATGGAAATGTGACAACCATCCTCTTCATGAAGATTGTCCAAGTTATCATCCAAGGATTCCTCTGTAGAAGTATCAAAACTCATTTTCTTGTTCTTACAATCCTTCTTGATATGTCCCGATTTCTCACAGTTCCAACACTTTACCTTACTCTTAACAGGGGTTTTAGACTATCCTTTAGACTTACCCTTTCCTTTCTTGTCTCCCTTAGGTTCCTTTTTCTCAGGCCTACCTCTTACAAACAAGGAATATTGGGATTCCTCTTTAGACTCCCTCCTCATCTCCTTTGATAGGAGAGTAGGAATTATATTGTCCATCTTCAAATCTGCACCACTACCATTGATAGCAACAATTAGATTTTTCCAAGACTTTGGTAAAGAACAAAGTAACAAAATGCATTTGGCTTCATCTTCTAGCTTTACATCTACATATGTTAACTGACTCATAATCAAATTAAAAGAATTTAAATGATGTGCAACATAATCACCATCTTTCATCTTTAAAGAATATAACTGTCTTTTCTAATACAACTTATTAGTAAGACTTTTCGTTTGATAAATACCACCTATCCTCTTCCACAATCTATATGTGGTGGTTTCATCTAAGACATTCAAGAGAATAGCATCAACAAGACATAATCTTATGGTTCTTCTTGCCTTCTTATCAAGCTTAGCCCAATCCTCATCTAACCTTGATGAAGGTGTCTTTGTCTCATTACAAACAGCTAATCACTGATCTCTCTCTTCAAGGATCTTCCATTTTTAATTTCCACATCTCATATCCAAATCCATTGAACCTTTCAATATCTAAATGAGAAGTAAAACCCATTGCAACACACTAATTTTTCAAATCAGCAATTGACACAATATTAAAAGCTCCCACTACAACCAAAAAGCCTTCAAACTTTTAAGAGAAAGGCATCCCAAACTCTACCCAACCATTAGCTTTGATACCAAATGTTGAAAATGAAGGTAAAGTTCTAGTAAAAATGTAGCGTAAAATTTGTAAATCATGTGTAACTGTAGATTCAAGTTTAGTATTCTTTGTTACAATTCCTTGTGTATGATTAATCTTGAATTAAATCAATTTTAATGTTGTAGAAAGTAGACAGAAGATTGTAGAAGAAATATAAGACATAATAGAAAGGACACAACATGTACTTGGAGAAACACATTTGGGAAAAAACTCCACCAGAATTGGTTTTGCTTGTATTATTTAACCTTTGAAAAGATTACAATAACACTGATTCAATTCTCCTTGATATGCTTCCTTGTTCTTCAACAATCTTCTTCACAACCTGCAATATTTTCTCACAAAACTCTCTCATACAATTGATGCAATAATAGACAATATTCTTGCTTACAAACTCATAAGAGTTATCAAATATATAATCACAAAGACTCTTGAGAAAATCCACGCCTAGGGTTGCCAAGTTGGGTTCAAACATGCATGCATAAGTCAAACATGAGTCTCCCTCAAAGTTGGCGCCCAACACTGAAGTGTTAACCTCGTAGTTGTCAAAAATATCTTATGCAAGCTCATCCTCAAAGTAGGCACCCAAACTGGATCCCACTTAACTGAGCATTATAAATATCTTTTCCATGCAATAGTTGTAACTCAAAGATGCCAACTTGGGTGCCCAAGGTGGACCCAAGTTAATCTTTGTTAACTGAAACATATATGTCACTGATTCATGCAAAACAATGTGCATGCATGATCCTCCATCTATTAATTGAATGTATCCACCTGTTATCTGTCCATTCAACTCAATTCAACTGAAATTAACTAACATGCAACTAAAGATAACTGAAACTGAACTAAATTGAATTGAACCTTATAAACATCAATCCCTATTTTATAGGAACTCAACATGCATAAATCAAAATCCTTGTTTTGTAGGAACCTAAGATGCATTTATGAAGTGTACTCAATTCACCAACCAATTAACTGAACCAAGATGTATCCCATTTCCCATGTAGGCGCCCATGTGCTCCTATTTTGTAGGAGCTCTCCCAAGGCATCCCCACATGCTCCTTTCATTTAGAAATAACTACAAATATCAAATTAAATATTTATTTCATTCTAAATTAATCTCTTCCTAATCTTAGTGTTTTGTAACACATTCCAAGGACTTAGGAGATACATGAAATATGTTTAGAATGAAATTAAATGGCATCCTATTCCCAACAATAATAGAGATAATTAAAGGTAAGTGTTAATGATGATAAACAATTGATGTTATATATTATGAGCATTATGTGATTATCTAATCATGGTTATTATGCAATTATCTCATGATTTTTCTTATCTTGTTTGTTATGAAAATGATTGTTATAAGTTGATGTGGTTACTTGTTGATGTGTTTGGGTGGAAGGGACAATGTCGAATCACTCACTTGTGACTATCCTGTGATGTTGTGATTCCCTTTCACGGTGTGCCTGATTGTATGATTATGTATATGCTCGACCATTTTTTGTGTTGTAAGTTACAGGTACTACACATCGACTCCACTTGAATTGACAGATTTGAGTGTGTCTTAAACCCAATGGAACAGTTGTTTGGAGATAACATTTAGTCTCCTACCCTAGCCATCATCCTCGGAGAGGATGAGTATCTAGTCTATCACTTCATCATCATTATCTAATGGTTGTGGTTAATTGGTCTTGCTTTTTGACCCTTGCTATGTTTAGGTAATTATTGTTGATATTTGGGTTGTTTGATTTAATTTTTTTTGAAAAATGTTTCTTTTGAGTAATTGATTCATTAAATTAAATTATTAAGTAACAAGTATTTTGGTGATTAAATTATTAAGTAACAAGTATTATGGTAATTAAATATAAATATATTTATTAATAATTATGGTTTATAATAAATTTAAAAGGGTAATGTAATATTAAATAAAATAAAATAAAATTGAATTATAATGAAATGAGATAATGGATAAATAGAAAAAATAATATAAAAAGATAGAAATATTTTGCATGTAGCACATGCACAACTTTGAACTAATTGTCGAAAATAACTTAATGTTTTTGGGGATTTTGTGAGATTTTGTTAGATTTTTTGTTTCAAAAACGAACAGTTTCCTCCTTGTAAATATTTTTCCTTTGAGTGAGATTTGGCATTCGGTTTTGGGCTTAAGGAAGTAATTGTGTACTAGTCACCACAGCTATGATAAGATCGTACTAGTTCATGATATTTTTGGGAGGGTGGTTGATTGAGGCAAGAGCCATCTCAGTCCGTAGCTTTCCCAACGCGCCTATCGCTACCCCTTTCAGGAGTTGGAATTTGTTAAAAATTGTTATGAATTGTATTCTATGTTTTGTTTGGCATTTTCATTTCGATGGATGTAATGTGTTTTATGTTTGATTCATTTTGTTGGGTATCAATGAATTCCATTTGTGTATAGAATACGAATAATATGCAAGATAGATTAGCAATCGATGGATATACACTGTGATTAGAATTTGATTTATATTTAATTCATTAAGATTGGATTCGATGAATGTCTTTTTATATTGGGAATTCGGTTTATAAGTATTTTGCTTGTATTTGACAATATATTTTTTGATGTAAATGTATTATAGTCGATGATTTGTTCCAGCGATTCATGTTTGGATTCGCGTTATGGTTGGTAATCGATGCAAATACATTGTTCTTGGAATTCAATTAACATGTTCTATGTTGATATTCGATGCACTGGCTTCATGCTTGGAATTCTTTATGCATAAACTTTGATAAATATACTTTAAGTCCGGTCATGCAGTAAATTTGGTAGTCGACGGATATCGATGGTGTTTGGTATTCAATATGTTGTTTATGCTTGGATTCAATCTATATTCATTGTGCTGATAATTCGAATATATAGAATTCGATGGTTTTGTATTTTAGATGGATTTCGATTTAGTATATATATATATATATATATATATATATATGTTTATATATGTATGTATAAGTTGTCAATTATTATTTAATAATTTGTTCTCTAGACAACATTCTATCAATATTATATACATATATATATGATATTGTATAGGAAGATATATTTAAATGTTTACACGCGAACACATGATTAAAAATTGAATATTGATTGATTAATATGTTATAATTTGTATAGTTTATATGTGAATTCTTGATATGCATAAACAATTGTGATTCATTCATAATTGAATCTTATAGCTAAACATATTGGAAAATTAAATAGGATTAAAAATTGAGTTACTCGTAGTTAGATAATTAGAGGATGCATAAATAAATGAGGTAGATTATCTTTTCATAAATTATTGAAAGTTGATCTCTATTAGAATTATTTTATTGTTGATGTGTGTAAATTCACTATGAATTGTCTATTAGAATAATTGTTGATATAGATGTTTATGAATTACTGCATGAAGTGACCATTAAGTGAAATATGTGTAAATAATGTTTTCATGGTTACATTACTTGATTGATTACTTGCATTAATATGGTGTTTGATTTCTAAAATCAAGGTGTTTTGGGTTACTATTTAAAATGGGAGTCATTTGTGTAAATTTGTTTACGGCTGAAGGTTTAGGAGGGAGTGTTTTTGTATGTATGGGTTTTATGTTGTTTATCTTGGAAGTGGTTGGTACCATTTTGAGTTGTGTGCAAGATGGTCTATTCATTGCACTGAGTTGCATTCTTGTGATTGTGATATGTGTGCGGGAGGGTCAATGCCTTGCACTATGTTAGATCCATGTAATTGTGTTATGTTGCAAGATGGTGAATTTCTTGCTTGTTTTGTAGGGTTTACTAGTTGTAAGTAGGGGGAGTGGCTCTCAATGGGGGCCGAAACCCAAAGTGGTGACTAGGACAATCCATTGGAGAATTTCTTAATCCATTGATAGCCTAAAATAATTAGGGGGGTGGGTAGATTTCACATTAACAAGATAATTGCATGCCTCACCCATGCATGTAGTGCTCGTTTAGGCTAAGGATGGGTTGAGAAGGTCTAGTTGGCAATATCAACTTCCTTGTCCTCGTGAAAGGAATGATGGTTCTGCATGTCTCACCCTATGGGGTCGAGACCTAGTGAGAGGTTTACCAAGACAACCATAGATGGGGTTTGGGGTCTAGTGAGAGACTGCCAGGACATCCCATGTTAGCACCATGTGATGGTACTCTTCCCTATTTTCGTATAGCATTCCCTAGTTATGTTTTATGTTTTGTTGTGTAAATGCCTCTGGAAGCAATGTATGTGTTTATGAGATGTTAATTTTGTTGCAGTGTTGTGTGGGAGCCATGTTTAGCCCTTGTATATATTAGCCTTCTATATTCTTGATTGATTGTATGTAGTGGGACCTTATATTATCTCCTAGCACGGGGGGTGGACCTTAGGGTTCCACATGGTCTGGAGATTAGTGTTTTTTCCTCCATTGGGTTTCCTTGTTGCTTATTCGTGTGTGTGGAGGATTGTACCTTGTGTAGTGGATTTCAGTTCATGATCTAGTTCGAGAAGATATTCTTCTACGTATATGTAATGGATTGTATCTTAGTTGTACCATTTATTGTAATATTGATGTATTCTTCCCAATTGTATTTTGGGAAGAATTATTGTAAACAATGTAATGATGTAACGAATTATGATGTACTCTCATGTAATGAAATTTGTATATGTACTTGTTATAAATTATCCTTAATGTTATTTATTTGATGACATGTTATGGAATCATACAATATAGAATCATTTAATGTGGTGGATTAAAATGAACTCTCAATTATTAGCTAAATCATGATTAATGAAATAATTCTAGTTATTGATTAATAGATATGTTAGTAGTGTAGTCATGGAACCTTAGAAGACTTAGGATTAGATTGCATGTTATGTTGTATTATGTAGTTTATTGTTATTTCTTATAAAAAAAAATTGTTTTGGTATTAAGTCATGTTTTGTGTTGTCCTCTAGGGTTCCTTAGCGAGGCATTACAGTTTTGGATGATAAATTTTTGTACCATCTTCACCTATTATTTGTATAGTATCCCTTCTATTGGAAGAAACACGAGAGTGGGTGGTCCAATATTCAACCACCTATTTCTTTAAATCTTTTAAAATTCTATCTTTTCAGGGAACCCTACAAATATTTACCCAATTTTTCTCAATTTTTTCATCTGTTTCATTTATGTTTTCAATATACCTTTGAACAGTCCTTCTAGAAACATTTAGTAATTCAAAAATTGCTTGAACTTTTCTTCTATGTGATCATTTCTTACTAGAAATTACAGTCATCAATGCTCTACGTGCAGCACTTAGATCACTAGATCGACTCTTCTTTTCAATACATTCCAATGTTTCTTGCAAGTTTTCAACAATTGTTTGTTTTAAATATGATGAATTTTTCCTATTATCAACCCCTAACAACTCCAAAACAAGGGTCATTTCTTTTCGTCTAAATAACTTTGCAACTAACTGTGCTCCTCCAATTAGAGATTTTTCTTCAAAAAAACATCTGATATTCTTTTTTAGTGTAATTTTAATGTGCTTTCAGATAACATATTTTCATATGAAATATTATTGAAAAGAGAATCCCCATCCATCTCCATCATATTTTCCATACCATAGAAAAAAATTATATTACTAGGTTCAGTTTGTTCTTGTACCTATACATCACCTTTGTCATCAATATTTTCCATGGGTTGTTCTTCAGTAGATGTTCCTTCACCTGCTCTTCTCTTCCTCTATCTTATTCATGTTCAATCATACTTCCTCGATCTAGTCCTTTTATTTGCCATCACAAATTGCACTCAAATTTGAATTCACCTGCATACAAATTTGTACACACATGAGCTTTCAATGAAACACATGTATAGTTAATATTGCATAAATATCTAACACTAAATTATAAATTGTTTATTTTTTTTAAAGCCAAAGTAAAAAAAACATTCAAATTACAAACATATCACATGAGAAAATTTGGTATCATGAGCTCATATTTGGTATATATATCACTTGAAAAAAGGTTCATCAATTAAAATTTCTTTAAATACATAAATTACAAACATATCATGAGCATATTTGGAATATATATCACTTGAAAATATTTAAAGCATGTAACTAGATGTGTGTGCTAGATCATGACATCACTTACTAGATCACCACTAAATGTGCATTGAAATATGTGGATCTTTTAATAAAATGAGTAAGTTATAAAACATAGAAAGAGAAACATCATGAGCTTGATCTATACCTAAATGTGTAGATCACCACTTATATGATGTGAAAGAGATAAAACATGATATATAGATCTCCTATGAAAAGGTATATAGAAATGAAAGGATAGGATTGCAAAGGGGAAGGTATGATTCCTTAAATGCAAGGATGTGACAAATAAAATCACGCTATATTAAAAGGAGGAAGGATTAATGACCTAAAATGTAAGTCCATATAACCATATAAGCATAAGATGTAAAGGGATAGAGACATGATTCCCATAATATGAATATGCAACATGATGAAGGTATAAGATGTAATGGAATGCATGATGCCCTCTAGTCTATGTGGTAACTAGATCTAAAAGTGTGTTCTATGAACATATATAGGATCAAAGAAAATAATCAATAGTCAAAGAATAATTTGTGAAAAAGTTATGATAAAAAAGTATCACAATACATGCATGAAAATTTAAGAATTAATGAGGCAACATGAGAAACCAAAATTATAAGGAAAAATATCATAAAATATGGAGTACTAAACAAAAGTCTAATAAACATAAGCATGCAAAACATGAAATAGAAAAATAATATATACATAAAAGATAAGTCAAAGTTGGAAATAAAAGTAAAGGAAAAGGTAAATTTAATAAAACATAGGCATAAGGAGGATGTAAGAACAAGAATGGAAGAACATAGAATTGGTGATCAATAATAATGAAATTTAATAATTTAATTCATATATATATCATGTATTAGGTGGTTTCTCTTTGTAATGGGTAAGCTCGATATCATCATGTAATGTAAGAAAAGATGATGAAGCATGAATGTGCATATGTATGATCTAGGCTAACAAAATAGATCATCAATTTACATATTCCAAGCATCATGAAAAGTATATATCTTTAATTTATTGATATAGGTCTCACATGAGCTATGGGATAATTTGGTGATCATGTGAAACATATCATAATGTATAAAATAAGGAAGGATATAAAAATAACATGTGGCTCTATGGACATATCAAATCATCATGATATGTAGAAGGAATATCATCATAAGATGCAACAAAATTGTGGGTCTTCGTACATGTGTACACCATAACCTAATAACTCTAGTTCTCAACCATATTCAAATGAAAAATACTGAAAACAAACTTCAAATGCATTCATGAAAATAAAGACATAATCAATTAAATAAGTTGAAGATCAATGTACCTTCAAAAATTGTTCTCTTATTGTCCAAATACATTTTATTTTTCGAAACAAGTCTTCTAAATTATCAAAATAAACCTTCTAAAATGTTGAAATAAACCATTCTTTTGTCAAAATAAGTCTTCTAAATTGTTGAAATAAACCTTCTTTTATCAAAATAAGCCTTCCTTGGTCAAAATATGTATTTTACCGAATTTTCTTAAATTGTAAAATTTTTAAAATATGTATATATTGACTATTTTCGTTCGAGCATCTATCAGTCGGTTATGTCTCAAAAGAGCAGATTTTGGCCAAGTACTTCTCAACCAAGAAGGTTTTAGTCGAGTACTTCTCGACCGAAAAAGTTTTAGCTGAAACACGCTTGACCGAAACATGCTCGATCGAGCATGTCTAACTAGCATCCTACTTGGTAGCCAACTCACCTTTTTTCAAAAAAAATTGAAATATTCAACTTTGGCAAGTATTTCTCCAATCAAAATGATTTTTCTACAAAAAATAAAAATACCCTTTTGTAGATCTCAGAGTGGGGAATCCAAATATATATATTTTTTAATATTTTGATTAGTTCTAATATATTTTATTTTTAAAATAATTCAAGTAGGTTGTTAAAATTAAAAAAGAGGTTGATTAGAAATTTTAAAAAATAGTAAAACATATTATTATTTTTTTTAAATTATATGGGGTGGAAGAGGAGAGAGTCTTCTTCAAAAGGGTATAATTTTTTTTTTGAAAATGATTAAAAAAATTGAAAATAGTTGTCTGCCCGTGTAAACTGTCAAATTTTGACAAGTTTGACTTTAAAATGTTATTACGAGAAAAATATACATCAAAATTTGAAAAAAAAAAATCCATGCACAAGATATTAAGGTTACCTATTTGGAGAAAAAAAATTAGAGAGAAATGAAGTTTTTTTTTTAATTTATTTCTTGACGGCCCATGAAGTCACATTTTTTCTCAATTTTTTAGTATTCTAAAATTTGTCCTTAAATTGATAAAAACATAATGAAAACATTTTTTAAATTTTTTTGAAAAATTACAAGAATAAACTTCATCAAAATTTCTACATTTCATTAGTTTACACCATTTTGAAATTTAAAACATAAAGACCACTTTTATGTGGTCGAAGTTCAGAATTTGTTTGGTTGTCGATTCTTTTATAAAGTTGACATAGGTTTGTGTTTTTACCCAGAGGTTGACTACTAAGGGTTTCTAACATTATGAGAATACATTAATTATATAACAAATAACTGAGTGGTTGAAGTTGCCAATAGTGGCATGGTGCAATGGTTAAGTTGTGTTGTTATTCTTGCCATCAAGGTTCAAACCCCATTGGGGTGTAATTGTTGAGAATTTATATTGGGGATGAGGTCCCCTGTTTTTGACCTCACCGGTCCATAGCTTGGGGTCAAAACCGTTTACCCCTCTTAACAAAAAAATGAGTGGTTGAAGTAAATTAAATTTGATAATAGGGGAATCGAGGAAGGCATATATCATGTGCAAGTCCAAATTGTAACCTAATGATTAATTGTGAACAATATTCATAATCAAGTAAACAGAGTTGATTGGTCATGAGGTCTAGTCTCCCCCACTCTCATGGTACTTGAGGGCATGTCGCGCCAGGGCCACTGATCACGTTAAAAAGTTTCCTAGACGTGTTGCAGTTTATAGGGAGTCATGCTACCCAATTCCTGTAGTCTAAAAAAAAGAGTAAACAAAGTTGAGTATGAAAGTGTAGTCCTTATGATTGTGTGTGTATAATCATGGATATATTTTGTGATGATTAATTTTTCAAAATCAAATTCTAGATGTGTCATATTGTGTCGATATTTTAAATCTTTGAGAACCTACCAAGGACAAAGATGGATTATCATCTCAAGGAAGCTGAGTAAAGGGGAAAATTTCAAAAGAACTAGGTAAAGGGTAACAACTTAGGATGATTTGATTAAATGGTAGAACCTAGGCTAAATAGGGAAAAATTGGAAAGCACGAGAAAGTTTATTGCTTGGTAAAAACTCAAGATGATATGAGTGAAGTGTAAAAACTTAAGGTAAACTAGGTGAAGGTAAAAACCTCAAGACAATTAGGTGAAGGGAAAAAATCATGATGAACCATGTCAACGGTAAGAACTTAGACCAAACTAGGGAAAAAGAAGAAGCTCGAGATAATAATAGTGGTAAGAACTTAAGATATATTAAGCAAAGGGATAAAATTTCAAGATTAAAGAAGTGAGGTGCTAAAATACTCAACAAAGACTATGTCTATTGAGATTTTGATAAGTTAGAAATTTTGTCTATGCCTTATATGAGTGATCCCACAATAGCATGTCCCATTTTTTGTGTCAAATTGGGACATTGAAAGCAGCATTTTAAACCAAATTTTGCTTTCTTAAACCTATAGAAACTAAAGTGTTAAGAATTCGAAGATAATGTGAACTAGTGATTTTTGAGATTTCGTGTGTAGATTTTAAATGTATTTATTTTTTAATTAAAAATAATAATTTATGGTTTTTTTGTAACTTTTAATAACTTATTTTTGTAGTTAACAATATTTTTAGAAAGGGAAATTTATACCATATATCATTATTTTTTTGTAGAAAGGATGAAATTATAAATTTTTAAAAATAAGTTTGTAATGTCAATATCTAATATGCAATTATCTTTTCATATTTTTTGTTGCATAATATTTTTTATTATTTTTTGAAGTGAGATTAACTATAATTTATACGTAGGTTTATACCATACAACATAACCTTTTTTGTATGTATCCTAATTAATTTCTTGTTTTGTTCAAACAAGGACATCAATAAGGTGTGCTAGTATTTTTTTATTTTTTTATTATCTATTTTACTATTTTTCTATGTGCAATAGAGACCTTGACAATACTAAAAAATGTATGTTCACTGGAAAATAAAAAATAAATATAGTAATAAAATTAAATGTATACAAAATTATAATCCTTGGAAAACTTATAGTAATAAGCATTGTAAGACCCTTTTGTTTTACTCTTTTGATCGAACAGTGTTCTATTCGATTATGTCTTATTTTATGTTTGTGTTGACTTAGAACTTAGTTGCTATTTGATCACTATCTGTAAAGCGATGTGAATGTTATATTTTGGTGTGATGGTATATTTTTCTGATGTTATCATTATGGCATGCTTTGGGTTAGCATAGTGGATAATTGAATTAATGATGTTTATGCTTTTGATCATATTAATGATGTTAAATTCGTTAGTTAGTAATATTGTATTGGTGAAGGGGACAGATCGCATCACTCGCTTGTGAGTGCCCTATGATTCTATGATTCTCTCTTCACAGTGTGTTTTAACTTTGACATATATATGCATGTGGATATACTCTGTGTTTGTAGGTTGACAGGTACAGGACATCGACTCCACCCGGTTTCACAGGTTTGAGCATGTCCAATGCCCAACGGTATTCAATTGGGAGATAGTAGTGAGGTTTTTCGTGCCAAGTCATCACCCTAGTCCTAGTATGTCGTCAGGTGTTGTCGGGTTGTGTTGCTTTGAGTGTTGTTTCCTCTTTTTGATTATTTAACTGCAAGTTAAAAAGGGTAATTAAGTACCTTAATGTATTTACGTTGTGGATTAATTTATTTTGAGATTATGTTGAAAGGTAATTTATTTTATTATTAATTTAATCTAATTAATAAATAATTTAATCATTGATTAAATCTATTTATTAATTAATTAGATTTGTGAGGTTGAAAGAAGTTAATTTATTTATGTTGAAGTTATTGTTATATTTGTGAATTGAAAATAAATAAAAAATGCATAAAAGTCAAGTTAGGAAATTTGAAATTTTTTTTTTTAAAAATTGAATTGAAAAATAAGATATTTCCATTTTCTGTTTTGGTGAATTGATGAGGGTGGTTGTTGAATTTTTAGGGTTTTATCCTTATGTTTAAATTTTGCTTCACAATTTTGGATGATAAACTTTTTGGAAAAAGATGGGATGAGAAAGAGGTGGAATTGTGGGTTGGTGGGTTTTTAGATTGAGGCTGTGAAAATCTGTGGAGTGGAGGTTCGAAGCTGAGCACCATTCTAGACTCCCTCAAACTCAAGAAATTAGGTTCGTGTCTTCGAAATTATATGCTTTGTGATTTTAAATTGTATATGTTTTGTTTGTTGAAAAATGCAAAAAAACCAGATCTATGTTGGAAATCTTCATGTTAAATTGGTATCAAATCTTAAACCCATGTTGAATCTGAGTTTGTTTGCAAAAATCTCTTCCTTTTTTTTTTTTTTTAAATAATATAATTCTTCAAGAAAATCAATGGAGGTTTTTGACTGAAAATGGTCTTTTAAATTTATTTCCTCAATTAGTTATATGGATTCCTTGTGGATATATATAAATATATATATACATATGTATATAATATTTATATATATTTTATTATGTCATAGTATTTGGGTTGGGGAATAAAAACCATGTTTTTTTTTGTAAAATCGGATTAAAAATCCGCATGGCATTTTCATTTGAAAAAATAAAAAATAAAAAATAATAATAATATAATTCTTCAAGAAAATCAATGGAGGTTTTTGACTGAAAATGGTCTTTTAAATTTATTTCTTCAATTAGTTATATGGATTCCTTGTGGATATATATATGATATTTATATATATTTTATTATGTCATAGTATTTGGGTTGGGGAATAAAAACCCTATTTTTTTGTAAAATCGGATTAAAAATCCGCATGGCGTTTTAATTTGAAAAAAAATAAAAAAATATTGAAATCTGTGGGGAGGCGGCGCTGGGGGCTCACCTCCCCACCGCGCCCCCATGGGAGGTGCATGGGGAGGGAGCCGCGCCCAACGCGACCCCCGACCCACCCCCCTCCCCTCACTGGTTGCGCAGGGTTTGGGGAAGGGTTGTGTTAATACACAACTGCCCCATGTAAATGGGGTCAGCTTTGTATTCCCACAGTCTGCCCCACTTTACTTGGCGTGTTCCCCACCAACAAAAATGCGATGCGCACCCCAATAAGGTGTTGACCTTATTTCATTCGGCCTTTTTTTAAAAAGAAATATATATATATATATTAAAATATATTTAATATTTCTATATTATAATTTTATCATATTAAAATATATTTAATATTTTAATATTATATTTTTATAATAATAGAATATTAATATATATATATATATATATTGTAAATAAGAGATTTAATATAATATCTAATATTATATTATATGGTTTTTTTTTAAATATTGATATGTATATATTTATATATTCTTAAGTTGTGGTGGTAAATTTAAAATGCATAGGAAATTATTGATTTTCTAATGACATTATTTAAGTTTAAATTGGAGGAATGGAAAATACATTAACTTTAGTTAAATCATTATTTTGTTTGTAAACGTTACTTGAAAAGGGAATAGTTTTGATTTTAAATAATATATTTTCAAGTCAAGTTAATTATTTTTAAATGGCGATATTGAAACGGGGAAACAATAATTATTTTAAAGCAACGTAATTATTTTATATGTTGAATGGGTTAATTTTCATTATTTAAATGCAAGTAGGGAAATTAAATAATTAGTGATAATTTCTCCCTTATCTGAAAAGATGTATTCTTAATTCAGTTTTATTGATGCAATGCTGAATGTAATGAAGAAATGGATTTAGAATATCCAAAGGTAGTTTCTTTCTATTCCCTTCGGTGAACTTTACCTTCGTGTTCTTGTTTGGGAAATGGGTTAAGTGTTTTAATTTGTAAGTCTTCTAGAGGACCCTAGAGGTTGGGAGTTGTCGTTTTGTGATGACTACTGTTGGTTAACTCTCATGGGTAGTGCATGAAGTTATGTCATTATTATTACCCAGTTTCTACGAACGGGGATGTTTTGTACCTCCTTGGATTAGGAGTGGATTATGTGATTTGTGCCTCCTTGTAAGGAGTGGTTTTTTATTGTTGTTACCTCCAGTTTTTGGAGAGGGTTTTATCTTATGTTGCCTCCTGAGAAAGGAGTGGTCGTGATATCTTGTTTTTTTGCACTTTGTTACCTCTTGGATTTTGGATGGTATGTGTGTTGTCAAGTAGAAGAGTGGCTTCTGTAGGGGCCAGAGCCCGGAAGAGGTAAACTGGGTAACCTTTGGAGGTGGTTTAATCAAGTGATAACTAAAACAAAACTTAGAAGATTAGGTGGTACTTCTCACTAATAAAGATAATTATGCCTCACTCATAGACACAAGGGCTCGTGTAGACTTGGGATGAGTGGGAAGGCCTGGAATGGCAAGGTCATCTATCTTGTCTGTACGAAAGGTATTTGATTCTGCATGAGTGAGTAAGGGGGTTGGGATTCGGTAGAGGCCACCAAGCTAACCCTTAGTGGGGGTCGCAGCCTAGGAAGAATCCCAGAGGACAACCCATGACGAGTTGTGTGATGACATTCTGTCTAGGACAACAGTTGGTATTCGATCTTGTGGGTATGGTTTCCTTAACATACCTGATGTGACCATAGTTGGTATTTGATTGTTATGTGTATGGTTCTCTTAGCATACTTGATCTGCTTTATTTTTGGAAGCAATGTGACCATGTAGAGTTGTACTTGTGTGGTACTCATGATGCTCTTGAGTTGTACTTATGTTGTACTTATGTTGTACTTGTGATGTGCTTGTGATGTGCTTGTGTGGCACATGTGATTGGCTGTGTCAGTTTGGTTCAGTGATGATTTAGCCTATGTCTAGAGGTGTTGGTCTTGGCTAGAATTCCTTGTTACTATCTCCTAGCATGGGGGTGGGCCTTTGGGTTCCACTTGGTTGGGTGGCATGCACCTAAATCTGTTGGGTTCTTTCTTCTTGATTGTGTGGACGAGACTTCCAATTGGAGTACTCGTGGGATTCAGTTTCAGTTCTTACTTTATTTCATTTCAGATGATCTTGTATTATTTTACCCCTTAGTTGTTATTGAGGTGGAAGGTTGTAATTTGTAATTATGTTTATTGGACTTGCCTCATTCAAGGAATGAGTGATGTAATCACCTTATTAAGTTATTGATATTGTAATCATATGGTATTACTTTTATGGCAATGTAATTTATCTTGTATGGAATGTATGCGTACTTAATATCTTGAGTAAATGTTTTCTTTGCACTTATGTTGTTTGTGGGTTGTTAAGTAATCTCAGTCTCATAACCTTAGGGGATGGTTGCATTGGGAAGCGAACTTATATATTAATTGTATTTAAAATAAAAAAATTAGCCTGTTTAAGTAGTGGTTTGCAACATCCTCTAGGGTTGTGTGGCGGGGCATTACAAGCATCATTAAGACTATCAAAATAAATTGAATTCAAATGAGTGCTAAGATTTCTAGATTACAATTGTGTGTAATCTTTTTTGCATCAATGTTTTGGATCATAGTCCATGATCCATGACTCTCTTATTATCTATGCTCAACATCCTGATGATGGATCATGGAGTATGATCTGAAACGTTGATGCAAAAAATATTACACATAGTTGCAATCCATAAATCTCAACACTTATTGATCATGGACTGTGGAAACTTCATGCTATGAATTCAAATGGTTGAATTTGATGCTAAACCTTTGTTAACTAGATCTCTAGAAAAGCTTGTTAGAACTCCTTTGAATATTCTCAATTCTTAATTATTTAAAAATTTGTAATGATTTCTAAGGTTGTCTAGATGTTTGTAATATAGTTCTATAATTTAATCCTAGAGATCATGTACACTTTTTTATATTTAATAAATATACTCTAATTTTAAATCAATTAACACATGTTAAATTCATTGAATTTAGAATGACCTAAATTAATCATGCAATATATCAAAACTAGGTTTCCTTTATTCCTAAATTTTTGACATAATTTTCCATTCACCAAAATCACTACTATTTCTCTCTCTAATTTAGTTCTATAAAAATAAAAATTAATATATGGCATACACCCTTTTCTAATTGCTCCATGTAATCATTCATAAAGTGATTGAATATTTATTTCCCACATCATGGGCACCACATCTTGGATTCAATCTTGTATGCTATCTAAATATTGTTTGAAATACATGTATATTTTCATATTTATTTGAGAGTAAATGGAAAATAAATGTTATAGATTTAAGCTTATATTAAACATAAAATACATAATGGAAACTTATTAAAATGTTCAAACCCACATACTTTTATGAAAATGAGTTTCTATATATTGATCACTTAAATATATTCTAAAGTATTCTCTCTTTTATATGTGTAAGGGCTCAACATACAAAAACTAGAATACAAGTTGAGCCTAATTTAGCTATTGGAGTAGAGGATGCCCAATCACACATAGTTGATTTTTGGGAGGAGGCCCAACCACAAATAAATGATGTCAGGGAAGAATCCCAACCAATCTTTGATGTTGGATATGGGTTGAGATATCTTCCTTCTATAGATATGTATCATAATTACCTAATTATAGAGGTAAAGAGAAAAAAATCTTACAAAAATATAGATCATTTACTTGATATTGATATAGAGAAATTTTGAAGTTTTATGTTGAAATGCCTACTGAAGTTACTAAGAGGTCATTGAATATAACTTCAAAGGAAATAGTTGAGAATTGTTTCAAAGATCATGACACACTTGATAAATCCCAAATATTATCAAGTATACATGCTCATGATGAGATAAAAGATCCACTATAATTGTTGAGTGTAGATTTCACAAAAAAGAGGAAAAGACACCTAGAAGAATATATAGCTCAAAATGGTACAAAAAAATTGATTTCCATTGGTAAACAATGTTGATCGATTGATAAGAGAAATTTAAGAAATGTGATGTTTACCTATTTTGTAAGTCCATAAATTCCAAGAAAGAATAAAATCTCTTCACCTTAAGTGAAATTAGGTTAAGTAGAAAGACACTAAAATGATATGTGAAAAGGAGAAAGGTTTTGGATGATAGTACTATAGAAGGTATTTGGGCATTGATGTGTAGGGATCCTCATTCTTGTAACATACCCCAAAGTCTACCCTATTGATTTCAACTAAGTTTTGACTTAGAACGTGAAAAGATCAAGTTCACAAAAACATAGAAAAAAAATTCCTTTTCAATAACTCATTTGCACATTTGAAATAAACCCATTTCAAATTACATCATATGAATGATATAGTATTACATAATCCCAAGTAATGAATTCATCTTTCATATGTATTTTTCAAATAGAATTGAGATCATAATTACAAATCATAGCTTACAAGAGTTTACATAGCTTTCAAGAGCATAAAGGTACAAGACTACAATGGTCAATTTGTCCACATTTGGAACACATATCTTCATCTTCTTTTATTTCACAAGTCTCAGCTTCCAACTACATGGGGGAGAGAATCACCCAAGTTCTTTTCCACCAACCATGGACTTAATGTGGTCCCCTACACATCTTTTATCCAGTAAGATGGCCTTACCCTTCAATGAAGAGTTTGGTATGGAAACCCTCTAATATAATGCCTACCTGAGCATGGTGTTGTGTCCTACATAACTAATTTTGTCATACATTAGATACCCACCTAACATGCATGGAAGTCCCTACTAGCTATGCAATCTTGGTTCACAGTGAATTGACAAAGTGTATGCAGTGGCATCTACACTTAGTTTGGACAAAGATTTATCATATATACATATATATGTATACATACATACATATATATGTATGTACGTATATATGTACATATATATATATACATATACATATATATATATGTGTGTATATACATATGTATATATATGTGTATATGTATATATGTGTATATACATATGTATATACATATGTATATACATATGTATATACATATGTATATACATGTGCATATACATATGTATATATATGTGTGTATGTATATGTATATATATATGTATATATATGTGTGTATATATACAATCGCTCAATACTTAGAGTGTAGTCGTGTGTTCGCCCACCCCCTTGCACAACATAGAAACTGTATTGATCTGTGTATACTCTTGTCTTAAGTTAACCTCAATATTTAAATAACATAAACCATATTCATACAAAAGTGATAACACACTTTTATTGATTCGATTGACCTATTAGGTTTAACCCAACCTCTTGAATACCTTGCTACACATTTTTAACATTCCTTGAATTGGAAATTTCCTTTTATTCAAGTTCTTTCTTTTAATAATGGGAGTAATGAAGATATACATAAGCTAATCAAACACTCCAACAATCACTTATATATCAACAAAAAACTTAATCCATTAAGGCTAGATCTTACCAAGTGATTTGTCAACCCAAAATATAGAAGAATCTCTCTCTTTCTCCAAGCCCTTTCCTCTATTCTTCCTCACCATCCTTTCCTTTTCTCCATCAAGAATCGCCTCCCAAAAGAGAAATCATCCCAAGGACAAGAAGAAACCAAAAAGAAAAAGAGAGAAGCCAAGCAAAAGAGAATACCCTTCTCCTCACAAGGAGGGAGAATAAATAGAAGGGGGAAAACAACCACCTTTCCATAACTTCCCAACCACATGCACATTATACAAGAATCAACAAATATATACATAAGCCAATCAAACACTCCAAAAATCATTTATATATCAACAAAAAACCCAATCCATTAAGGCTAGATCTTACCAAGTGATTTTCCAACCCAAAATATAGAAGAATAACTCTCTTTCTCCAAGCCCTTTCCTCTATTCTTCCTCACCCATCCTTTCCTTTTCTCCATCAAGAATCTCCTCCTAAGAGATAAATCACCCCAAGGACAATAACAAACCAAAAATTAAAAGAGAGAATCCAAGAAAAAGAGAGAAGCCCCTTCTCCTCACAAGGAGATAGAATAAATATAAGGGGAAAAACAACCACCTTTCCATAACTTCCCAACCACCTAACCAACTCTATTTTTTCCAATTTTCATAAGTTGGTAATTAGATTGGTTTCCTAACTCTATTAAAGGGGTTTTATGGGATAAAAAGACCCCTAACCCATAAACCTACCACCTAGGGAATTTTTGAAACAAATAAAACCACATGAGGACTTCATAAAACATAAAATAAGTAATCACATATTTAAAAGGTGACTCAAGGGTCTAATAGAAAAACCTCTCACACATAAACAACCCCTAAAAAACAAGGTTAAAACACATGTCCTTGACAAGGCAAAAAATTCACAAGAATAACATAAAGGAAGTAGTTATGTGACCCCCTAATTAACATTGGCCAATTTTTACTTGTTTACTCAACCAAGAAATAGTGACAATATTACTCATGATTAATAATTAAAACAAATGACATATGAAATAAAAATTCCAAGAATAATAGTCAACTAGAAAATTAGATCCACTAATCTACACAAATAACATGTAATTTAACACTCCTTACTCGCATGATGCCTGTTAGAGTCAATAAACAATTGATTCTACTATCTATTATCAAAATATAACTACTTACATCAATAATATATTTAACTTATAATGCATACTAATATAATTAAACATAACAATCGCCATCTTTATAATCACACCTACCCATAGTAAGCAATCACCTAACATACTATAATTCACTTAATATACATAATGATTACCAATAACTGAACATCTTGAATATTGCATACTTACGTAGACAAGGAATGGAACTCATATGGCTATCACAAGAATCACCACACCTATTAGTTAGATAGGATTAAACAATAATATGAACATCTTCCTTGTATAGGAATAATCATCACTAATGTATATGACCCACAAAAAAGAACATAAAATATAGGACATAAATGATCAATGACTATCAGGATCAATAAGACCACAAGAGATGGGGTATTTTAAGGGGAGACTTGTGTTTATGGATGTGTTAGGTGTGGATTTTTATGAAACATGTGATATTTTGTAATTTCTTAGTATGTTAGATGTGGAATCTTGTTTTATATTGGTAAATGATGGAGTTTGTGAGTTGGGAGGTTGACTTGAATTGTTGGGATTATTTGTGCTTCTTGTCACATTGGGTGTTTGTGTAACATTTGTAATGTTAGTAAGCACATGGAGTTGGGATCATGAAAGGTTTTTTTGTATAGTTTTCCATGTTGGTGTTTGGGTGATTTGGTATAGTTGGGTTTGTTTGATTGGATGTGTATGTCAAGAGGAAGTTGGAATGATTGTGTTTGGTGGGTTAGGGATATGTGAGATTGTTTGATCACCTACGTTTGGATTTTGATATAACACATTCACATTTTTTTTGGAAAATGGTATTGAATTTGTGTCATATAGTGGTATAGTAGGTTGACTAGGTGTGCTTGGCATTGGAGGTGTTAGTATTGGTTCATTGATAGTTTGAACTCTAGGTACATTCTCATTTCTAAGAAAACTAGTTGTCATGACATTTGTGAGGGCTTGCTCCCTAAGTGTAGCAATGTTATAATTATAAGGTAGCTTGGCACCACTTTGTGAAATTTTAATAAAATATGTGCTAGGATCCATAGAAATGAGGGCCTCAAGTGCTCTAACCAAGGATCTTGTTGCATTTTTCAAATTTAGTCCTTAGTGAATTCTTTAGATCCCTTAGGTTTATTTGTGATGTCTTCCACGAGGATGGGTTGATATTGAGGTTGTTGTTGTGGGGTTTGATATTCACGGGGATTGAATAAATTGCTAGGCATTCCAAATGTTGTTTTGTAGTAGCCATAAGTGTTGTGACGTTTGAACTATTTGGGTTTGACTCCATGATTTTCTTGTGTTGCGACCTTGTAATAGGCATAAAATGAGATTATCTTATGGAAGATGAGATGTAAGTGAAGGTTGATTATGTGATGTGGATGATTTTTTTTTCAAAGATGGACTTATGAGAGCTGTGTTGGACATATTTGGACAAAAATTGATGTTGATGATGTTTTAATTTTATGGGAGATATGAAATCCTCTAAAAGTCAAAGTTTATCCTAGATCTTTGTTTGATAAGTGTTAAATAATGGCCTTTACTTTTACTAGACTAATGAGTGCTAAAGAAGACTATGACTAATGTTGGTTACTGGTGGATTGATTTTTGTTGATTATTATGATGTGGTTGTTTGTCCATAGCTATTTAGATATGTAACTCAAAAAATCCAAGATGAAATATGGTAAGAGATGGGTGTGAATGTTTGTTGTATGGGTGATGAATAACGATTACAGATTTATTACAACACAGGTCTCAGATCCTAGGTCAATTTTCTACTGAATTCTAGAGATTGGCATTTTAAGGATTCTAGAAAATTAATTGGATACTCAAAAGCATAGATTTGTATTTCAAAAGCATCGTTATATTTTTCCAGTGCGTCAAGGTATATTTAAAATGGGTCATAAGATGTCAAAGGTGTTACACTACCCTTTATTAAATGTAGAAAACTATGTCAAAAGTGCCAATCTATGTCAAAAATGTCGCTATGTTTATCAAAGGTGTCAATATATTTTAAAAGTGTCATTGTGCAGAGACTAGTCCAGTTCATATTGATAAAGATTAATTTTGGTCAAATGTGTCGAGTTATACAAAAGTGTTGATCTACACAGAAGATGCATCATTATTTTTTTATTAGATGTGTCAATTTGCAATCAGAAGCACTAAAAAACTATCAAATGTGTCACTATGAGAGTAAAAGCTCATTGTAACTTCAAATGTGCAATTTTGAGATTGAACCTAAAATATTTCTAAGGTTTTTAATAATTAATTATTTTTAAGACTTATTATGACTTGTTTTATCTAGCAAGAGATATCAAATAGTAGAGAATAGCATTTAAACTGACTCCAAGGTATAATTTGATAATTCACGAGTTTAATGAAAAAAAAACTATGATGGATATTCACCAGTCTTTACAAGAAAAAACATCAAGAAGTATAGCCTAATTAGTAATAAAAGGTGTATTGACTTAGTGTAAGCCCACCCACTGAAATATAATACTTTCAAATTAAGAGCATGTAACTAGAGTATGCCAAGGTCATGTACCACCTTAACACCCCTTACCTTGGAAGGACGAGGTCCTAACAAGGAATAATTGTCACCTCAACAAGAGAAGAGTGCATGGTGAGTAACTTTGAGCATGATAATGTACCCTACACCATACTAAGCCAATGGACGAAGGTCTTAAAGGCATCTAAAAATAAGGCTTTTAGTCGTTATGTGAATAGTGAGCCCATTTGAGGATGCCCAAGTTGAGGGGGTTCTCCCCTCTTCTCTTCACCTATGTACATATCTTGAAGGACCGAGGATTGTGAGGCTTTGGCTTTTATGACATTGGCCACACCTTGGGTACAACTTTCATTCTCCCTCTTTATATACCCTACTAGTAAATGTGGTTGATTTTTTCCATGAGGTGATAAAATCCCCAAGTAGGCCTCCTAAGTTGAGTTAAACGAAAGATACTAGGGTTTTTTATTCTCAAGATCGCACGTAGGGCAAGAGAAGAGCATACTTTGATAGTACTCCTCAATTATGCATAACATGTGCAAGCTAATAGTATTTTTATCTCCAAGATCGCATGAAGCGCAAGGAGAGATTATACACACTAGAATCCTACTAAACACGACAAACACTTCTTTAGTTAAAACCCAAATTTTGTGAGTTAATCTATAAATCAAAGCTTTTAAAAAAAAATTCCCTACATCAAATACATTAGTAGTTTTTTATTTATCTTCTCCCAACATTCGCCAAGGCCGCACATATATGTTAGTCAAAGAAAAAAATTTCAGATGGATTGCTTTATGTCAATTGTGTTGATGTGAAAATCAAACATGTGTCATATTTCTCAAAAGTGTCACTATAAAATCAGATGTGTCACTTTCTATCAAACACATCATTGCAAAAATCAAATGCATCATCATAACCCTACAAACTTATAAAATAGAACGATCAAATATGTCGACTCATCTTCTAGAAACATCATTGTACGTTATAGAAGCATCGTCACACAATCAAATGTGTCAATCTAAATTTCAAAAATATTGATTTATCTTCAATTATGTTGATGCAACCTGTAGCTACAAAAAAACTTAGTTTGATGTCAAATCAGGGATGTGGATCCCATTGGGCGCACCAGAATATGAAAGGGAATAATCAAAAAATCGATCAAGAGAGGTCAATCAACAAGAGGGTTAGACCAAATCACAAAAAATAAGACCAACTGATCAAGTTAAACCCATTACCAATGAAGTTAAAATTAAAAAAAACAAATGAAATAAACAAGAAACAGGAGTATAAACCAAATTAAACCCTACTTTTACGTCACCTACAGAAGCAAGTCCTTACTCCATTGTTGAAATTGAGAGAATTATGCCTTGATATGTTTTTGAAAAATTAAGCAGCATTTTCAGGGCGATGTACCCTTCACAAAGGGCCCAAGGGGCAAAAGGACAACAAAGTTTAAAATAGAATGAACTTTAGGTAAAACAGAGACAGCAGACAGACAGTTGAAGGAAGACAAAGAAATCAAGCAACCCCAAAAATAGAGGGGTCAAGGCTAGCTCCACGAGCACAAGTCCGAGAAGCAGCCACAAAATTTTTCTTCCGAAGAACCACCGTCCAAGGGGGCTCAAAGACAGGAAGCAAAGAGAAAGGTGAGAGGAACGGCTCCACCCCCACCACCATAGGAGAACCAAGCAGTGAGGAAGATGGCAATGAGGCAGTAGAGATCGAATCAATTAACAGAACAATAGAGGCTCCCATCAAAGGTCGAATAGGGTCTGACAGAGCAGCGACAACAGGTGCAGGGACAGGCACAACAATGTCAACAGAATGGTCCAAAGGCGGATCCATAGCAGAGAGGTCAGAGAGAGGAGCAACATCTAGAGGGTCGACCTCCTCAGATGAACCATCCAAAGAAGAACCCACCATGAGGTGATCCAGTAGAGCATCCTTCCACCAAGTCGCAACGCCCTTACGATAGACAAGAGGGCAGGTCGAGGCCAAATGACCCACCGAAAAGCATCGCCTACACCGAAAGGGGAGGCCCTCATAATCCAAAAGCTGCTTCCATGGTGTGTCCTCCACCAACAAAACAACGTCCCCAGGAAGAGGTTTGGAGATGTCAAGATTGACTAACAACCGAGCAACAGTAGTATGCCCAAACTCCCTAGTAGTGGAATCCACCATTAGGAAGCGACCAATGGAATTGCCAATGGCCTCGAAGCAAGATTCCTCCCATAACTAAAGAGGAAGATTAGGTAAGCGAATCCAAACCGGTATGGTGTTCAAAGGCTCCGTAAGAGGGTTAAATGAATGAGACCAGGGCCTGATGGCCAGAGAATGGATACCCCACATCCAACCCCTGTCCAAGATATTATTCCTTTCAAGAGGGGAGGCAAAAGTCGCAATAAAGAAACCCTAAGCACTAGGGTAGAGCTCAATATCTCTAACGACCAAAGGCTTCCAAGAACTTGAAACCCAATCGTGGAGATCTAGGAGGGAGGGTCACAATCCATTGAACCTGCACACCACTCTAGTTTTTGAATAATAGTCTTCATTTTCCACGATCTCAGGGCCGCAAACAACCACAAGAGACTCCCTGGCACAGGGCAGAGCCTGACCAAAAGGATGAGAGCCCACCCTGGTAGCATCCGAGAAAGATTTTTCCAATCCCGAAGGGCCACCAGGAGCAGTCACCACAGAGGCATCAGCCAAAGAATGTGCACACCCACTGTCAAACCCACGCACCTTCAACCTAGCAGACACATTTTTGCGAGTGCACAGGACAGAGGAAACAGATCCACCAGCAAGAGGAACCCCACAGGGCGCAACACCACACCTAACAGTCACGCCACCATCAAGAACAACCAACGGCAAAGACAAAGCAGGCAGAGGAGGCAGCAAAGAAGCCAAAGGCTTGGCAGACACCCTGGAATCCACACCACACACGCACAGGGCAGGGGAAGGAACCACAGCCCCAAACCCATCCGCAACAGGAAACAGATCCACGCAGGCCACATCCCCTATCCCGACCACAGAAGGGACCGTAGCAGATAGGGGAGGAGCCAACATCACCAGTGGAGGAGCCATTGGAGCAGAGCCAATTTTAAATTTTCGCCTCACGGTCGCCATTTTTCGACAAAGACTTAAATTTATGCCTTGATATGTTAGATTGCTTATGCTTAGCATTAACCCAATTGTGCAAAATCTTAAAAGATTGATGGCTATGGAGGATTGATTTTTTTAAGCTCAATTGTAGAGAATTAAAAATTAGATAAAAACTTTGAGGAGGATTAATGAAGGGTTAATGCTTGTTTTATAGATCTCAGGATATTTTATCGACGATTGAGATTGAAAGATGAAATCAATGGTGGAGAGTGATTGAAGGGTGGAACGGTCATCCATGAAGAGGAAAGGTTCATTTAATTGAAGCTCTTCCCTAAATTTTAGGAAGATAATTTGAGATATTTTTGGAGGGAGATATTTTCTAAATTGAAATTGAATTTTTGAATATTCTATTTAGAGGGAATGTGCAACATTCATTTAGTTGTGGAAGAAAATTAGCTAATTAAATAATTAGAAAATAATGTGGGGTAAGAAGAATGATGACTTTTAATTAAATAATTATCAATTATTTAATTAGGTGGATGAGAAGAAAATTAGAAATTAAATAAATAATCAAGATTATTTTATTAAAGTGGGATATAGAAGAATATTTGAAATTAATTAAATAATTAAAAATTATTTATTAAACTAAGAAAGGGGAAAATGATTGAATTAAAGGTGGATAGAGAAAAAATGATGAATTAATCAAATAATTAAAATTATTTAATTAATAGAGAAAAATATTTAACTTTTAATCAAACAATTAGAAATTATTTGATTAAAAGTGATGAAATATGAATAATGAGTAAAAATGATGAAAATGGTGAATTAGGGGAATGTGTGATGTGCTATACAATTTTAGGTGTCTACAATTTAATTATTTTAGGTGAATACATTATTTAGTTAAATAATTAAAAATTATTTAATTATGTGGACAGAGGAATAATTATAAATTTAATTAAATAATCAAAATTATATAATTAATGTGAATGGAAAAAATTAGAAATAATTATTTAATTAAAGTGGTTAGAGGAAAATGATTAATTGATTAAATAATTAAAAGAAAAAATGATAAGTTAATCAAATAATTAAAAATTATTTTTAATTAATAGTAATGAGGGAAAATGATGAAATAATTAAGTAATTAAAAATTATTTAATTAAAGAGGGAAATGTGTTAGAATTAATAGTGATGAAGAGGTTGATAAGGGATGGTGATGAGAAATGATAATGTTTTGGAAGAAATGAGTTAGTCATTTTTAGGTGTCTACAGAACTCATCTATCTTGTGGATGTAACTACCTCTAATGGTTAGTCAACAATTGGTTTCACAATTAAAACTAACCAATAATGCCCTCCTACATGAAAATTTTAATGATATATTGACTACAAAGAAAACATTCATTAGTATATTTTGAAGAGGCAACTTGCCTTTATTCATGTTAATTTTTATCTTGGTGAGGAAATTAGCCAGATCTAGAGATTAGTCAAAAGCTTATTTATTTATAATTAGTAAAGACCCATTGTTAGTAGTCTCTAATATTATAGGTGTTCTTCACCTTTTGCCTAAAAAAAATGTTGGTAGCCTCCAACACAAAATTGTAATGATCTTAGTGACCACCCTCTGTCATATGTGAGTATGGAGTCTTGTTCAAATATTTTTCATCATGTCCTCTTCTTCAATATCCATGCCATTCACCATAGCTTGTCACTGAAATTTTGTGGAGTAATTGTAATGTCCCATGCTAGAGTTAGGGAAAATAATTCTAATAGATTTAAGAGATTAAATGGTAACCATACAAACCGTAAAATTTATAACAATATTTACTCACAATCATAACCTTATAAAACCCTAGAAAATAACAATATTTGTACAATAATATTATCCATCCTAAATAAACCCGCATGGGTAGCAGAGTTGGCTTGGGCCATGGGTTTTCTCCCCATAGGTTTTGGGTTTGACATTGAGGCTCGGGTTTGCCCAATACACATGGTTTACGAGTGATTGCATGCATCCCCATGGGATTAGTCTCGCTTCAACTCGCCCCTCCTAAACCCCAACTAGACAAAATATGTAAGTCCAAGGCAAGGCAGGTTTGGTCACTAGGTTGAGTCGCGGGGATACCCCTGAACTAACAAAAAAAAATATTATCCATCCTAAATATGCTTCAAGCTTCTTTATTTTAACCCTAAAACAACAAATTCTAATTTACTAACTCCAATACACCCCAAAAATTTATAGCACACTTGTATGAAAATAATAAATCCACAATACAATCTTTACATTTGTGCATTTACATGGAACACTCAAATCACAAACCAAGCTTGCAAATGGAGATAATTAATAATTATGTATTTATTAATAGGCCTAAGATACCCTTATAAAATATTGTTATCATAGTAGAGGTCATTAATGATGATAATCATAAACCCTAAGTACGTGAAAGCTTCAATTACAAAATACCTCTCACAAGAATAGAGTTATCTAGTATTATATTGACCAATTATCTCTTTAATGGAAATTTCACTACAAAACTTAAACTTACAACAACTAGAAGTGCTCCCTCGTTTATGGGGCTCGGAAGGTTGATCTTTATGCAAACCCAAGATTTGATGTAAAATGGCACCCACCAGATGTAGGTTGGATCAAAGTGAACTTTAGTGGAGCAGGGAAGGGGAATCTGGGCCCTTCTAGCGCAGACTATATTATATGTAATCACAATGGTGAGAAGTTGGGAGAATGGACGAAAAGATTAGTTGTGACAAATAATGAAGCCGAATTTCAAGCAGCTGATTGGGCTTCAACTAAGCAAAGCGTTTGGGGGCAAATAGAATTTATTTAGAAGGTGATTCAATGATCGCCATTAATGCAATCAGAAGGAGGGCCACCCCCAACTGGAAACTGAGAAAATGGTTGTATCAAATATTCGAGTGTTTAGATAGCCTAGAGGATTTCAAAATTATCCACGTTTACCGAGAAGGGAATGTAGATGTTGATCGAATGTAAAGATTACTATTAACGTAAGGGTCGAGCATGGCGGTACACTAGTGCTTATCGATACCGTGCTCACACGCACGGTGGATGAAGAACCGAGGTGATATGATGACGACCTTTAATGCATGGTAAGGCAGAGTATTTACTATTGCCTTGTTTGGCGACAGCTTCGACTTTAAGTAATTCGCTATGGATATCACCATTTTCTTGGGTGCGAAGGTGTGTCAGATGGCCTTTCGGGGGTTGATATCTAATGTCAGACTAAAGAAAGTCTTTAAAACTCATGACGAAGAGGATTTCGGGGCGATAAAGGCTATCCTGGGCGCAAGATTTCTGATGTCGGTGTATCGTTTTGGCATCAACACAGACATTTCGTCGATGTTTATGGCTTGGTTATTACAATCGAGAGAAGATATCGACACGGTGAGGCTTTTAATGCGTAATTTCATGTCTGCATGTTGGTGGGAGGGCATGGATTATTATTTGGAAATGGTGGTTCCAGGGATGGGGCTTCGCCCATTGAGTGGTGTGTGGTCGTTGCTCACTCAACATTTTAATGGTCCCTGGATTCCTTTCATACTATGGAGTGTAGGGGAGGAGCAAGATTCTCGGTTATCTGAAGTTGTAGGTAATATCGCCCTGCTCAAAGAGATTGTTGGTGTGGGTAACCTAATGGGAAGGATAACGGTGTTAGCTTTACCAGTGGCGACAGATGGAGGGGGTGTATCAGAGCATACGGGTGCGGTGGCTGAAGACTTGGAGCTGGACATGGAGGAGTAGCGGAGACGACAACGATGGCGGTTTTCTGGTTGTCTATAATTTTGTCCTTTACCTTTTTTTCTCGTTGATGGTATTTGATACTTTAGCTATGTATTTGGGGTTGGGACCCCTTGAGCCCAATTCACTTATCAAAAAAAAACAACTGGAAGTGTTGTGTGGATTCACTGTCGCTGCTATCGACCACTATGAAAGTTCAATCACATCTTGTGTGAGTCTTCCCTTATTACCAAAAGGTGTTTCATCCTTTCATGCTAGATCGATGTGGTTTTCATCCAATTATCTCTTAGATCTATAAGTTTTTGTTCTCAGACCTAGACATTCAAATAGCAAGTGTTTGTTAGATTTTGACTTAGGATTTTTGGTGGTTTTTTAAACTTAAGATGCATAAAGAGAGGATTGAGACTCGTAAATATCCTCCATCTTAGGTTTGATATATAGGAATGGCTTCTCATACCCATAGACTGAATTTTCCTTTCACTTTGAGCCAACCAAGTCATCCTCCTATGTGAAAATGGGCTTGCTAGGCATGGATGGGGATCCCTTGTCACCTACAATTATCCTTACAAGTATGGTGATGAGCCCCTTTGGTTTCAAACCCCTATCTGCCACATTGATGGTGATTGTTGGCTCCTTTGCAATGCTTCCAATTGGGCAACCACGTAGTTCTATTTCAGAAGTGCTTGGATGGATGTTAGAGCGAGCTAAAAACCCACGTGGAGAAACTTAAGTCTTTTATGCATTATGTACTCTTATCATGTAGGGTGGTAAGTGAAGTGAAATAACAAATTATGGAAAGAGCATTGACATTTGAAATTTGGGGTTGGGGTAGGAGATCATTGCATGCGTAACCCCAAAGCTCTAATGAATAGGGGAGTGAAAGGGAGAGATGGTCAAAAGGCACGATGATAGAGGAAAGTCTGGAAACCCCACCACTTCGGCCAATTACACGGGCTCACAAGCTTTCCCACTTACACTTGGGATCCACAAGAACTGAGGTCCATGCTTGGGAGATGAAGAGGGATGATATATATGCACTGTGAAATCATAGAAATCACGAGAGTTGGGAATTGGACATTCTTGTCCATGACATGAGTTACATACAAATGGGACATGATATTAATCTTCCACATTTTGACCACTTTGTTGTTTCTAATATATCTATTTTATTTTTTTTATAAACCATATAACCTCTATAATAGAAATTTCTCTTTATTAATTCTTTCCATTTATCAACTATTGATCTTTTCCTTTTGAAACATATGCTTCTCACCATACAAGAGCATGATCAGTCATCTTAAAGTGTGCAAAAGGTAATCATTTGAGCTCCATTGTTTAACCTATGTATAAATATTTTGTATTAATTTATCCATTAGAAAGCTTGATTTCTAGTTTTGTTTCAACCTTTGATGGACTGTCTTCTTTCATATCTTTAATTGATTGAATATTAAATTTCTTTGCCCGCCAGCTGAAATTTGTTCTTGCCTTCTCATGTGTCCTTGTTGTTGCCTCGACCATTCCTGGTTTTGTGCAATGCCTCTCATGTGACCTTTTAATGTTGTCACCCATGCATTCTACTCCTCCATGGTTGCACTTTGAGGTCTTGTAACAGTCATGCAAATATTCCTGGCTAAAGAAAAGCTAATCTCGATAGTGGCAATGCGTCTTGTTACCCTCCCGTATTACTTTGCAAAGAGATATTACAGCAAGTAAGCAATCTTGTCTTCTACTTCTATTTATTTCTCCAAGAAGAACAGAACATATAATATTTCTTGAATTATCCAACTACTAATGATATTAATGTTCACATACAAACGTTATTTATATATATTTCAGTTAACTATTGAATTTTTTGGGGATTTAGACGAAGATCAATAATCGTTGGATGTTGAAATGGCACATGTACAATTCATATTTTGAGTTTAGTATCAGTACATTCACACTGTAATCTAAACACCAACACACCCACGTTGTTATTCGTGTCTAATACAATGTAGACTACCTGTTAAATGTGTTTCCCAAATCCTTTTGGATCATTTGGCCAAGCTTTTGTGTCAGAATTCCTAAAATCAATATGATGAATATCCTAAACTTCATAACTTTGAATGTGGAATGACTCTATCTTCAGAACGAGTATTTATTATCAGTCAAGACTAGCCCTTCGTGTCTTACAAATGAAACTGCGATGAATTATCCGACCCTGAATTCTTCCTTCTCAAAACACATTCTTTAGTTTACTAACAGTCACACTAGGCAACTAGTGGATATTAACCACCAAGACGATAGTTTCCAACACTCTCATTTTTAAAGTTGTATACTAACCTTGGCCTCATCAATGTGGGACTAAACTTATGTTCTGTAGTTTTGGTTTCATTTGTGGTGAACTGGTTTTTCTAATTCTTTTTCCTTTCCTCTCAATCTCTGATATTTTAGCAGAGAGCTCTGCTTCCACTTTCCCACTAGTTTGGCACTCACGTACGACTGTCAAATTTAGATGTTAACTCTTCATTCAATCAAGTTTTGTGCTTTTGAATTCACTCGTTCTCCTACAGAGACGAGATCGACCTATAAATAGCTCTATAAGAGTATTGAGTATCGTCAGAAAATTTGCGATTACATGTTGCATGCTTGTTAATTGTACTAGTTTATCCTAAATGGATGGGTGATTAGGTTTTTGGGTTGTTACAAATGTGCAACCTATTTAGTTTTTTTGTTAAATGCAGTAGAATTGTGAAAGATTTTATTGTGGCTAAGAATTTTTGCAAATTTCTAGATGGGAATTGGCCTCATCGACTTCACATGTATTTATGTTTCAAAGGCTTGTTTAGTGTTGATAAGTTATTAGAATATTTTTGGATTATGTCATCGTCAAAGTCATTGCCTAACTTGAAGGAGAATTTTTTATCAAGATCATGAATTTTTCCATGGGAATTCTCCTAGTTGGATTGCCACCTATTGAACTTTTTTATGGTTATACCATTGATGTAATGACCTAGAAGTGTCCATTTTATGATATCATCGAATAGGGTCTAGTGAATCCCTTGCTAATTAGAGGTAGGTGTGATGGATTGTGAGCATGTGCATTGGTAGGGAAGGGGGTGAATTAGAATGTATGTGAAGAAAACTAGGGAGCTTTTGAGTTGAATACACTCATAGCACGATGTGAATTAAATGTAAAGTTGTGATTTTTTTATGTTTGTGTAAATGTATGAATTCAATATGGTCTTGGTATTTGCCCAATTTAAAAGCTTCATCTAGGGGAGAATAAGCATTTGATGTATTAAAATTTATTTTCTAATGTCCTAAAGAATGTAAATAATATGTGTTTCTCCATCATGTGTTTTGCTTGATTTCCTAGCATTTCCAATTTTCAATAGAATTGTGAGCATCTTCATGTTCAACTTCTTTGAAATTTACAAAATGTCTTAAATTATCTTCATGTAAGGTATTGGAATGGAATTCTCGGAGGAAGGAATTGATTGAGTCTTTTGAGTCCTAAGATAGAATAAGATTGAATTTGGTTGCAGCGTTTGAGAGCATTTCTAATTAGAGTTTTTCTATAAAAAATAGTTGCAACTTATTAGATGGTATTGAACTAATCTTTGTAAATATTACCAAAATCTTTTAGGTATTGGATAGGGTATTTGGAGCCATCATATGTAATTGTTAATATTATGAAAAAAAAATAATATGGATACTATGCAAGGACATAAGCCTCTTTTGTAAGGTTTTGAGAACCTTGTTTTGGAGTACAAATTGAGGAAGAGATTACCCACTTGCATAGAGATTCCCCAAATGATTTGTTGAGGCCATTTCGTTAGATGTAACATTTGTTGTTATGTTTAGATCATTTATTTGTTAGTTATTTCTTAAGTTGGGTAAATAGGTTAATTGTTTGTGGGGCATCTAATAAGGTGGGATTAATATTTGTAAATGCAAAAAATGGAGCACTAGTAATCAGATAAGTATGTAAAGTGAACTAGACATGATGGGAGTAGTTGAATTGGATGTGATAAGAGCAGGTATAGATGTGGTCATGAAGGTGGAAAGTATATTATTTGGGGAGGGGTTTTGTTTAAGAAGTTAAGGTGAATTACATAGTCTTTGTTTGGTTTCGTCCAAGGGGTCTCTTTCTTGGACACTGCCATTTTCTATGTCAGCAATTTTCATGATTATGTTTGGGTTTGATTGGTCATATTTATCTATATCATATTTTATTAGATGACTTCATGTTATCCTGAGTGGCATTAGTGGTTGTCTCAGTTTTCTTGTCACATATGGTTTCATGCAAGTAATTTTCAAGGAAAACTAGTTATTGTGGAAAATTCATCTTCTTTTACTCAAAAAATATTAAGAGTTGAATTGTTCATAATAAAAGATTCATTTTGAATTTGCATATCACCATGGGAAGAGATATAGAAAAAAAGGAAAAGAAAAAAATCCTCTTTTAACTCTTTGTTCTCATATTCTAGATGGAAGACCATGCAACACTTAATAGCTCCACAATCTGCAGCTAACCATCTCAAACCCTTGGGGAATAAACCCCTCGACTCTAAGACTTTGTTGAACCATATATACATCCATCCGCAATACCTACTCAACCCTTTCCAATCCTAGTGAGACAAGAAGCACGGCTACTCAACTCATATTCCATTATAATCTCCACATGAGCATATACAATTGCATGCAATGATCAAGAAATAGATAATATATGATTGTACTAAGAACATATCAATTATCATTTAGCATGAGTAATGAATGATATATATGGTGACATCTCCATCTATTCATACAATATGAATTCTACATTAAGGTGAGTTAATATAATGGCGACCTATTACACAAAGGTAGACCTACACATAATGCATCATACCATAGGACATAGGACCAACACCTTGTGGACCCCAAGGTACATAAGAGTGTAACTAATTGGATCCACAATCTTATATTCATCATTAAAACCCATAACGAAGGGATTCCAATAACCTGCATGTCTCTCCCAAGCTCCAACTTGGATCTTGCTAGTGATAAATGCTACAGACAACGGCCTACTAAAAATTTGAATTTCAAAAATTACATGACAAACATTATTGGCTACCTAGCAAAGTACAATTTGAAATGAAAAAGGTTTAATTTTCCCATTGTTTATAAGGACTTTGTGTAACATATTTCAAAGTAAGATTCAATGGTTACACCATGACTTGAATAATTCATTTTAAGATGGTCAAGAGAGTCCATAGTTATAGTAAAGCAAAGAATTGCATTGATTCAAAATATAACCCATAATCATCTACAAAGTTCAATAGAGGCTCAATTAACCTGCACAAAATACCATGCCTAAAACCTGCCTCCTTCCATTCAAACATTTCTACTCCCCTCATGAGAAGCAAATAGTCAAAAAACCACTATAGACATTGAAAATTGGTCTAGGCCTACGAATACCATTTTCAACATAATTTCTAAATGTCTATGGTCACGATTAAATAATATTGATTATTTAATTACTTTCTAAAAAACATTTTTTTCTATTAATTAAATAACTTTAATTATTTAATTAATTCATTATGACCTTTATTCAACCTTGATTAATTAAATAAATCTTATTTATTTAATTACATCGCTAATTAATTAATTCTCTTTCCGAATTAAATAATTTATTATTTAACTTACCCTTTATAATACTTCAACTATAATTAAATATTCATTTTGAATTATTTATTTAATTAAATATCTAAATTTTGAATGTTGAATTAAATAAACATTTAATTCATAAATATTATTATTCCTCGAATATTCCTTTGATTAGATAATCACCTAGTTATCTTATTATTCACTCGTCACTTGACTCGAGATCTATTTAAATCAATCAGTTATCTCTTGATTTAATAACTGATCCTCTCTGCAAAGACACTCTTTGTCATAATCAGTCAGTCGTTTAGTTCTAACTCTTATGCATGAACATATTTATTAATTAAATATCTTTATTTAATTAATTAATTCATGTGTGCATTCGTACAGATCGTTCTCGAAATTCTATCTTTATCCTTTTCATTCTAACTCTTATTCTTCTATTTTTTGAATACTTTCAACTAGATATTAAATCATTTATTTAATCTTGATCTCTTATTCTTTCAATTTTTGAATAGTCTTAAATCAGATTAAATTATTATTTAATTTAATCTTTATCCTACAGCCTTTTCCAACTCACGTTCTAACTGACACGAATCTCAATCGCATGACATTCATCAATCTCAATTGTTGATCTCTCTTTTGAATCTAAGTCGATCGTTCGAAAACCTATTTTCTATAAATTGACTTGGCTTTCATCATTATTCATCCTCCCGAAATTGATATACTTTTGGAAGCAACTCGTAATCTTTGATACTTTTCTATAATCACATACATACAATGGCTATACTTGCACACTTATTGAAAATCTGAGGGCTCGTTTTATTTTAGCTAATTTCTGATTTTCAGCATGTGTTTTAGGAGGATAACATAGTGTTTGTAGGACGTAGCATATAAGACATCAATTCAAAACTATTTTTTTGTAGGACAAGTGAGAAAGATAAAGAATTTGAAAACTACTAATTTGTGGTTTTTTAGAACCTTTAACAAAGACAGATCAATAAACTACTAACAATTTGCATGCAGAACCAATTGTCGAAGACTAATTTTTTAAAACAGACTGTTTGGTAGATTAGATAACTTTTCATTTGGGTTTAAAATAAACCAGTGTCTTTCATGCATGTAAATGTTTAGATTGGGACCTTGATTCGGTATATCGAAGTATCCTCTCCCCTTACGCATTCGTGTGATCCTGGGTGTAAGAAAACTAGTTACTGACTCTAGAAATTGGGCATGTGTTGGTGGTTAAGAGTAACCAATGCGACTCAAACCGGTGATGAGTTTTTTCACCAAGCTACTCCCAACCGGTATAGAAATTCTAATGTTGAGGAAACTCTACATTACAGGAGCTCTTGTGGACCATCTATTGATTCCCCAATACCCTTGTGGTGCGTTGAAACTTGCAGAGCATAACCTCTGGAGACTAGGATGATATTGCCTCTCGCGTGGCCTTCTAAATGGGTGTCCATACTAAAAATCCAATTTTTTGTAGTTTAAGCCAAAAACCTTCTATTTATTGGTGCAGCAAGTCGAACCTGTGAAGTCATCTTTGATCTGTAAACGGATCTAGACTAGATTGCAGTATTTAAATGCTTAACTTTTACAATGATTATTCCAAGTTAATTAAATCAAAATTTACTTATGGAAATAACAAAATGAAAGTAATAACAAGGTGATTATAACAGAAAGAGAGAAGAAATAGAGAGACGAAACCACAATTGATAACGGAGTTCGCCACAAACGTGACTACGTCTCCGGGCCCCTCTCCAACGGAGTGACCGATCCGATTATACTCCAAATCAGTTACAATTGAGACAGCATCATCCCCTTCAAGCACATCGATAACATAGCATAAATTCAACCTACAGGAACAATTACAATCATCTCCCGAGCATTCTCTCGTTCTCCACCCTGGACTTGGAAAATCAAGGCCTACACCCCTCTTTTTATACAAAAAGTTTGCCTAATTAGGCCTAACCACTCAATTAATTGCATAACCTCCCTGATTAGCTCGTATCAGGTCTAATTTAGCTTCTGCAATCTTTTGGTTTCAGGTGGTTTAGGGGTTTTTGTTTGTTTTGGCCTTATTTGGCCATTTGGTTAAAGTTTCGGTTTCAAACCTTTAACAAAACCGACCAAGCTCCCACATTTATCAAGGAATGTTCGGTGGTTGAACGGCTATAAAGCATTTTGGTGGCCGCGGGGTCGACGGTTCCAACCCCGCCGGCATTGCTTTTAACAATAAACCCAAATTTTTAAACAAGAAAAACAAATAATTCCATATATATTATTGATCGTTGCGTTTGGTGCAACGGCTAACGGCCCGGCCGTTTGGGCGGAGATCGCGGGTTCAAACCCGTCTGCGATTTTTGGCAGTCTGCCTAACAAACCCCGACCGCCGAAGGCTTGATACGTGTCAACATGGTATTCGCCGAACCTATTGACGTGTATGCCGACGAAGACAATCCGTACGCTGACTGGACCGCTGACAAAGCCGATGACGTGTGCTGACTGGACTGCCCGTACTGTACAGTTGGACACGTGTCACACTATGATTGGTCCATACTAGATGAATCAACTGCCATGTGTCTCGCTGAAATTTGTCCACATAGAATCCGTACAGTACGGACTGACACGTCAGCATGATGATGTCATCATCTATACCTTCAAGTCAACTGATCTTTGACTGTTTGTAACTCGAGCATACGATGTCGGATTTCAATGAAACAAACGCCGTCAGAATCATCTCGACAAGCTCTTCGTAATGACGTTGGTTCCATCGATTTCTGAGAAGATCATTTTTTTCACCTTCTGGACGCCCCTGAAGTCAGTTTGACTGGAAGTTTGACCGGCCGTAACTTGCACAAACGGATTCCTTTTTGCCCTGTTCAAATTGCGTTGGAATCAGGATGTTGAGCTCTTTCTGATGGTGCTGATTCTAGAGAGAAATGAGACACTTCAATTTCACTAAAAATATCCACCGGATCAATCTTACATTTTTACGATTCATTGTAGAGATGAGAAGTATGCCATGGGAGTTTCATGGGTATTGTATCTTGGTTGCCCCGAGAAGTGTGTGTCGTGGAGGGGAGCCAGTGGGGTCAAAATACTAGTCATCTGCCTTGAATATACGTAGCTGGGGAAATCCGAAGTAAGAACTCAGTAAATATTGTCACTACTAGCCTTAGGAATTGTACATGTCTTCTGGTTTTAACATATTAATACACATCGAAACTGAAAAACATATTGTCTTCTAATTGTATTTTTTATTTTCCAAAACGTGGTCACGAAACAGAGTCAATTTATACTATCATTCACTAGAAAACCGCAACTGAAAATTGAGTCACATTTGATCAATAGAAAAACCACATGTGTATTATTGAGTCACAACTGTTAAATAGAAAACTGCATGTGTCTATCAACAAAGTTAGTCTTCACAAATAATATATTATGATTCACATCTAAATTGTGAGTTGCATCCACCATTAGAGTCACATATGTCAAACGTTAAACCGCATCTGTCTGAGTAAGTCACAATTTCCTGTCAACAACCGAGACTAAATTTCATCAGTTAACCGCATTTTCAAATCAAAACGCATCTGCAAACTGAACCACAATTGCGTTTCAACAAAAATCTCAACATTGCAATCACAATCTGAAAACCACTGTCATTTTCACCTTTGTTTCTTACAAGGGTGACCCCATAAAGCTGGTTTACAATTTCTGGGAGATTCTATTTTTTGCTGAAATAGCATATTTTTAGAAAATATAATGATTTAAGCCTCAAAAAGTTCCATTTTAAGGATTCCAATTGAAAAGGTTTTGATCAAACCACCTTAGATCAAACCCCCTTGGATAGAACCCCACTAGTTTTAAACCATAACTACAATGGAGTCTCCTTTACACCTATCAAAATGTTGATAAAAAATCACTTTTGATTTACCTTTTGGGGGATCAAATGAATTCATTTAAAATTTATTTCAAATGATCATGGTAGTCCTCGGAACAAGCTATCTAATGAATATAATTTAATATATTTTGGTTTTATTATGTATTCATTTTTTTAGTTTTATTAAACATAGGTTTTTCACCGAAAAACAAGCTCTTTGTTCTACACATGTGGAAAAATAGCATATTATTAAAATATATAGATATATATATATATATATATATATATATATATATATATATTTGTTCAAGCTGGGTATTGATGTCCTTGATCCATTAAATAAAATAAAATTGAATTTCGATACATATAAAAAAAGTTATGTTGTATACAATCCGCCTATGTATGAATTGTAATTGGTTTAACTTCGAAACTTGATTAAGGAAAAAATATTTAATAAAACACTATGAAACCATATTAAAGTGCTAGATATCATAATTACAAATGTAAATTCAAAAAAATAGAATTTTATCCTTCATACAAAAAAAATTATGTTGTATACGGTGAGCATCACTTCTTTAAAATGTTGTTTTTTTTTAAAAGCTAATTTTGAAAAGAGATGGAAAAAGAAGTGCAATCTAATTCCAAATTTTTTGAAAAATATATATTTAGAATCTATAGACAAAACATCATAAATCACTAGTTTGCATCATCTTCAAATTCCTCACAGCTTAGCTGCTATAGGAGCCCGAAAGTGAAGATTTAATAGCATTTTGTTTCCACAGTCCATGATAGTTAGTGTAATGATCTAAAATATTCCTTGCAAGATAGAACTAGGGTTAGAATATGCATGCAACAATAATATCAATCAATCAATAAAATGCAAAGGAGGAATAAAGAGAAAAGGAATGAGACTAGAACAGTCTCACCCATTTCTCTCCTCCATGTCTCACATCTATTGAACCTCCTCTATTTGTTGTAATATAATGGATTCCCTCAGCCTTTGTGTGAGAAAACTAAGTTTATGACATGACCTAGCAAGTGTTGAAGGATTTAATCTAAAATGCAAGAGAATATAAATCTACATGCAATTGTAAATAATCTGCAAAAGACAATGTTAGATGATAAAATATGAAAATGTAAGATGATATGAGAGAGAGATTCAAGAGATATTCAAGAGGGTCAGGGATCCAAAATGAAGACAAAATTGACATTTTATAGAAAATGCAATTTTGTATGGATGGGTGAGATTAAAGATTGACAAGTGCCCTAGAATCTGTGGTCAAGATTTAAAATGGCAACCCATAATTAGGGTTAGGGCAACACTAGGTCAAATTTGAAATGAATGGACACGATTGATTTTTAGAAAATCAAATCAAGGGTTGACAATGCATGTGACAAGGCACACAAACCGAAGTTGTTGGAGAATCAAATAATAATTTTAAATTATTTGATTGAAGAGGTGATGCTGACTTTTTGAATTAAAAATTAATTTAATTCAAAAGGGGTGGGGTCATGTGACAGTAAATAATTTAATTTAAATTATTTACTAAAAGAGAGAACTTATAAAGTGGGACTTATTTTAAATAAATTGATTTTATTTAAAATGAGCACAATAAAAGATGAGAAATTAAATAATAAAATTATTTAATTTAGGGGTTGGGACTATTTTAAATAAATGATTTTATTTAAAAGGAGGGGAGTGTGAAGGTGGCAATAATTAAATAAATTAAAGAATTTATTTAATTATAAGAGGACTTTTTAATTAGTGACATATTAAATATATAAATAAAATTATTTAATCAAGAAGACATAATAGAAAAAAATAATTAAATATAGGAAGACTTTAGACAATTAGTGACGCATTAAATAAATAAATAAAATTTATTTATTTAATAATCATGAAGAATAAAAAGATATGAATTAATTAAATAATAATAAATTACTTAGTTAATAGTCGAATGTGGACCAAGGACATAATTACATGTTATAATTATGCTAGGACGAAAGTGGTAAAAATAGAGCTTGTGGGCCTAGGTCATTTTTATGTGTCTACAGTTAGATTCAAGATTTTTGGATAAACTGTGTGCATATTTTTAAAATATGCACATAGTTTATCCAATAATGAAGATTTAGTTTTAAAAAATCAGTTTAGTGTCCAGTTTTCCCAAAACTTGTAAACCAGTATTGTGGGATTACCCATGGTCAACCTTGGAGAGAAACTAAAAAATTGCTCAAAAGCCTTGCATTGTTTAGGTGTCATCTAAGTTTTAGACATAGTCGTCTTAGTTGCAAAACTTAATTACCTCATAGGAATTTGCATATCTTAGAATAGGGCAACTTTCTGCATTATTGATAAGTTCATGCTTCGATTATCGTTATCATTGAACCTAGTCACTTTTGTCTTACTAGTGAATCCTTCCAACTCATTAGTCTAGTTTGGAAATTTACCTTATCAGTTTGTCATTGTCCTACATTAGGTTCCTTGGTAAGGTTAAGTCATAGCTTTGGATTATTCCATAGGTGGTAGGTAATATCCTCTTAGAATTATTTACCATCATAATCTACTCAAAATTTTGCATATTGTCATCCTAGCTTACGTCATTCTAGAAATCCATAATTTTTAGTGACTTTATTTATATTCAGAAAATACCAAAAACATAGACTAAATCATATCATTTTAGGCATAGTTCGCATTGCCTCATCTTGAGCAACATTTTCATGGTTGAAACAAGGTCTAGAAAGAAACAAAGAGAAATGGGAGACTCACAAGACTTCATCAATCCTTTCGGAAACCAACCATCAGGGACAGAAAGGCCACACAAAACTTTGCTTGAAAAACATGTCACTAGAGACACACATGGAAAAAATTATTCTGAAGACATAGACGTTGTTCTTCAAGATTTTGAATTTGCATCCTTCATGGATGAGTGTTTGGAAAATGATCCTCAATGATGTCTAGCAAAGCTGCTAATAGAAGGTGCCACACTACCTCCAGGTTTTGACATGTATAAAATACAACCTTCATCTACCCAACCAACACAAACCATGACATTGAGTGTCTATATTCCTCAAATTATCATAGCAATACTAACTAGAATACCTACTCAAACATCTTCAATTGTAAACACAACCCCATTCAATATAACACAAGGTTTACAATTTACTACGGGAGCATCTTCATCAAACCCCTTTGGCACAAACACCACTGGTAGAAGACCCAAAATTGGCACGAACACAACACAGGCTATACCCCATATCAGCACCAATACTGTCATTCCACACATAGGGGCTACACAAACAGGACATATTCCTATACCAAATCAGAACATTCAGACATGACATATTCCTATACCGAATCAGAACATTCAAATAGGATATATAGCCTCACCAAATCACAACCTGTCATAGAATATTGCATTTTAGAACACTTACATTGATGCAAACAACGCAACCAACATACAAGTAGATGTTCTCCAAAACCAAATGCAAGCTCTCCTACAAAAAATGGACACTGTGTCAATGTCAGGAAAATGAACTATCTCAGTGCAAGATTTATGTCCATGTCCTTTTGACAAAGCACTATACATGACACCCTTCCCACACAGATACATTATACTGAATTTTCCTAAGTATAATGGGAAGAGGAATCATCTAGAACACATCAGAGAATTTTTCACAACATGCATGGACATCTCATATGACCCCACATACCTTATGAGACTTTTTCCGTGAACCCTTGTCGAGATAGCATTGGAATGGTTCTCTAAACTTTCATATGGCATAAGATCATGGGGTGAATTAGCTAAGAAATTTGTGGAACACTTTACCTTCAACATAGACAATGAAATAACGATAGCTACCTTGTGTCATACCATGCAAGAAGATGGAGAAAACTTCACCACCTTTTTCTAGAGATGGAGGAGCTTAGCTAGTCATTGTCCTTTTAAGATACCAAAGAAACAAAAATTCATGATATTCCTTGTAAATCTTCACCCAAAACTGTGAAGTGACTTATGGCTACATTTTTGTACCTCTTTTCTGGACTTGGTGCAAAAAGGCATAATACTTGAGAAAGCCCTTATTGACAAAGGGGAAATTAAGACACCGGGTAGGAGTATGGTCATTCAACACCAAAACCCTCCAAATGATAGAAACAAATTTTGGTCTAGGAATAAAAATGTAACAAATGACAGTATTGTTGATGCTAAGAACCTGCATACGGGACCTATCATCACACTTAGAGGTTACAACCCTCTCATTACATGCTTAACTATGTTGATCAAATTGCAAACTTTGTCCAAAATTTGCAACAACAATGACCACAAAGCATATTTCCTAAACATGAGTTTACCCCCTTGGGGGAACCAATCAAGATAGTTTTCAAAGAATTGATTAAACATAACCTCATAAAACCTCTGGAGCCAAAACAATATGATCTTGGGCAATTTAAACCCTCATGGTGGGATGATAACACCTATTGTGAGTACCATCAAACAAAGGGACATAACCTACAATAATCTTGACAACTGAAGAACAAAATACAAGATTTTTTTGAAGATGGAACCATAGAAGTCAATGGGCAAAAACATACCAAAAACAGTGATCACAAGGTCTTCATAGATCCATTACATGACCATGGGAAAGGAAAGGCCTCTAGTTCGGGAACTAAGAATAATACCTCGACCAATTATAACAGTGCTAAGTACGATTATAAACCGAGTACCATCATCAATCATATTTGAGCTGCTAATGAAAATATCCAACCATTACCATAAAGAAGTGTCCTGAATGTGCTATCAATACATGCAGAACTAAGATAACCCTTCCAGGTCCTTCATCAGAACCACAAACATAGTCTTCTAAGATTAAGTATAATTTAATTGACCAGTTGGGGAAGACCCCAGCACATATATCCATCTTGGAACTATTGACTATATCACCAGATCACCGCGCCATTCTTGATAAAGCCTTGCAAAGCACAACAGTCCCTACCAACATAGATGTCAATCGTTTTGAAGAAATGGTAGGATACTTAACCAATTCCCATCATGCCACATTCTCTCAACAAGATTATTCAACTGAGAAGACCAATCATAATGATCCATTACACCTTGAAGTTCTTTTTAATCAAACCAAATTCAGATGAGTCTTGGTAGATGGAGGAGCAAGGTTGAACCTTTGCACCTTGAAATTGGTTAAGGCATTAGGTTTCTCAGAAGCATGTGTGGACACCAGTAAGATTATAGTCATTAAAACATATGATGATGAGGAAAGATCATCTAAAGGAGTTGTCACATTCCCTATCAGGATTGGCCCTGCAATTATGGACACTATTTTCCAAGTCTTGGATCTCACCCTTCCCTATAATATTTTGTTGGGTAGACCTTGGATAGACGCTATGAAAGTCATCCCTTCCACATATCATTTGTGTCTTAAATTCCCATACAATGGTATAGAGATCACAATTGCTGGTGATCCAAATCCTTTTCAATATTGCACAAGCCTACACGAAATACCACAATCACAGGTGTTAGTCAATCAAGAGGCTTCATCCTCCACCTTATCCCTGTATGTTGATCCATCAACTCTTACCAAGTCCATTGCATCACAACCATCATCATCCACTCCTAAGGTCGAGATCCAAGATAAGGGTTGTGGAGAATATCACATGAAAGCATCATATTGTGTTAGTCAAATGGTTCCTCCTAAGTCATATGGTCTACCCACAACAAATAGGAGACAATCCATAGTCACATTCCATGTCCCTCCTACAATGACATTGACAAAATGGGGAGAGTTAATCAAAGAAGTTGTGAGCTTAGAAGATGTCACCTTCTGGTTGTATACTGAAGACAATGAAAACCCTACATCGTCTATACATATATCTAAGGATCAATATGGAAAAGGCTACACGATTATGAAAAGCAAAGGATATGGCAGGCATAGTGGTTTAGGGCTACATCGGAATGGAAGGACTGAACCAATCATTGTCTCACAAAGACCAAAAGGACTAGGCCTAGCGTTCCAACCGATTAGAATTGGTATTCCTAGTACTTCGTTATCATCACAAGAGGAAGTAAGTGCTTCTGAAGACATTGAGATATCCCACGAACCATTTGACCCATTTTATGATGACTCCCCTAACTCAAACGAATATGAGTGGGATTCCCTTTCCTCTGCCAACATCATGGAATTAGATAAGTTATTTGGGGAACTTGATAAAATGCTACAACCTTCACCAGATTCATCTAGCCCCCATCCTAAACATTCCTTGTCAAAAGAAGAATGTCTTAAACTTTATTATTGGGAAACCCTTGATCCTGAATCTTGGGCACCTAGCGAACCATCTTCTGATGACCTAGCCCTTATAGTGGTCCCACCCCAAAGCCTACATGTCCATAGGAAGAAGAACAAAAAGGAGTTAGTCCAAAACTTTTGTGACCATGTTAACCATTCTATATTCACCTTGTCAGCCTCCACATTTGACAACTCAGATGATGAAATGCCCCTCGTATATCCCCAACTTATCGATTGGTATCAACAAGGTACACCCATCTTAGACATATTCGAGAACGACGAAGCGATAGCTGAGTTCATGGGACTTCGAGAAGGCATGCCTAGAGGGGATCATAAAGTTGGCTTTATCATAGACTTGGATGACATGGCATATTTTAGGGAGTTTGTTCACACCTCCAGTCGCAAAAATGAAAACAAAAAGAAAAACAATGAAAATGATGAAAATGACAAGTCCCTAGGTGAAAATCGCCTTTGGACAAAGAAATAGTAAAAATAAAGGATGCATTTGAAGGCAAAAACCTCTCTAAGGCACCCAAGGATGGAGGTTTGAACATTCTCCCATTTTCTTGGGAAAAAATTACCAATGTTAGTAGAAGATTTTGTCGAGATCAAAATAAACATTGAGGAAAACCCTCGGGTAATATACTTTGGAGAATCTTTGACAGAGACAGAGCAACCAAAGTTTCGAGACTTCTTTACAAAAAGATAGATAAAAATTTCATGGTCATATGTAGACATGCCTGGGTTGGATCTAGACCTTATATTGCATCATCTACCATTATAGCCAGGTGTTAAGCCCGTCAAACAGAAGCTAAGAAAGATGCATCCACAAATTGTTTTACTAGTCAAAGTTGAACTTAAGAATCTATTGGATATCGAATTCATCAAATCCATAGACTATGCAAACTAGATATATAATCTTGTGCTAGTAACCAAACTGTCTGGGGGCATCCACATTTGTACAGACTTCGGAGATATCAACAAGGCATGTCCTAAGGATGACTTTCCTTTACCAAACATTGACATGATAGTAGACCTTACAGCAGGATATGAGATGTTATCCCTCATGGATGGTTTCTCTCGGTATAATCAAATCAAAATTACAATAGGGGACCAACACAAGAAAACTTTCACATGTCCATGGGGAACATATTGCTGGAATGTTATACCTTTTGGGCTCAAAAATGTAGGAGCAACTTATCAACATCCAATCATGACTATTTTCCATGACCTTGTACATACTCTCATGGAAGACTATGTCGACGATCTAATAGCCAAATCATTGACAAGAGAAGTTCATTTGAAAGTCTTAGACAAGATATTTCAAAGACTAGAAAATTAAAAAGTAAGGCTCAATCCAAAAAAATATGTTTTTGGTGTTAAATCGGGAAAACTTTGAGGATTCATCATTTCTAGAAGAGGCATTAAAGTAGACCCTACAAAAGTAAGATCTATAATGGACATGCCTCCACCAGCCAATATCGGTCAGTTAAGAACACTACAAGGAAAACTACAGTCTATCAAACGCTTCATTGTACAGTTAATAGACAAGATACATTTGTTCCAACATTTGATCAAGAAGGGGGTATTGTTTGTATGTACACCCAAATGCCAAGAAGATTTTCAAAATATCAAGGATTACCTGCTTACACCACTTGTGTTAATGCCACCTACAGATGACAATCATTTGATACTCTATATTTCAGCCACTCAATCAACATTAGGAGCCTTACTTGCACAAAATGATGATGAAGGTCATGAAAGGGCAATGTACTACATCAACCGTACTTTGGTGGGATATGAACTAAACTACAGTATCATAGAATGTGTTTGTCTTGCAGTAGTTTTTTCTACTCAAAAACTAGGCACTATATGCTAAACCGCCAAACCATGTTGGTCACCAAGATAGATCCTCTAAAATATATCCTAAGTAAAGCTGCATTAATAGGCCATTGGCTAAATGGGTAATGATACTTAGTGAATATGACATCCGGTATGTAGAAAGGAAAGCGATAAAAGAGCAATGAATTGCTAGTCAGTTGGCAGACGCACCAATTAAGGATGACCACCCTCTAGTGGTAGATTTTCGTGATGATTTCATCTTCAAAGTTGACACTAGAACCATAAGGAAATTATACTTCGACAGTTCACATACTTATCGTGGTTCAGGAGATGGAATACTATTTGTTACACCTCAAGGCGACACTATTCCTAAGTCATTCAGAATTGTTTTTCCTTGCACAAACAACATAGCGGAATATGAAGCCCTTGTGACAGGATTAAGAATGGCAATCCAATGGAAGATTAAGCATTTACATGTTTATGGATATTCTCAGCTATTAGTCTGGCAAGTCAATGACGAATATGAAACTAAAGATGAGAAACTTGCTTCCTACAAGCACATGGACGATAGTTTCAAGAAGTACTTTGATAACATCAGCTTTCAAAAAATTCCCTGCATTCAGATTAGGGCAGCAGATGTTATGGAAACCGTTGGTTCATTATTGGATATTCCTAGCAACATGCCCAAATTCGATTTTTTGGTCAAACAACTTTTGGTCCCTAACATTCCCGATTCCGCAATGGTGTGTTTAATTGTTGGTCCTACTTCCCCATGGTACAAGGACATATATGATTACCTCCATGCCCAAATCCTACCCTTAGACTTGTCAAATAACCAACATAGGACATTCATTTGTAAGTCTTCCAAATATACCATCATCGAAGATACCCTTTATAGACGTGCCTTAGATAATACCATATTGAGATTTCTCAATGTTGAAGAAAAATAAGCAACCTTACGTGCAATACATGAAGGTATTTGTGGATCCCATTCTAGCGGTCCTACCTTAGCCAAGAAGATTATGAGATTAGGCTATTATTGGCCTACAATGGAAAAGGACTCATATGTCTTCGTCATGAAATGTCGAAAGTGTTAGGTACATGGAGATTTGATACACGCTCCAGCACAAGAGCTCTGACCCATAACTTCACCATGGCCCTTTTCCCAATGGGGACTTGACCTCACAAGTAAGACACACCCTCCATCTTCCAATGGCCATAATTTCATCATAATCGCCACCAAATACTTCACCAAATGGATTGAGGCTATTCATATGACCTATATTATCAGCACACAAATTTCCAAGTTTATCCTAAACTACATAATATGTCTGTATGGTGTTCCTCAATCCATCACCACAGATAATGGTCATCCATTCAAAAACCAATAATTTTTCCATCTCTGTGAATAATTTCATATCCAACATCACTTTTCCACTCCATATTATCCACAAGGTAACAGCCAAGCAGAGGCATCTAACAAAACAATTATCAAAATCCTCAAAAAGATTATCAATGACATTGGTCGTGACTGGCATTTACAGCTAAATCATGCCTTATGGGCTTACCGCACAAACATCTATACTCCCACTGGCACCACTCCATACTCTCTGGTATTCAATTATGAAGCTATCTTACCTATTGAGGTTGAAATTCCTTCCCTAAGGGTATCCTTGAAAGGCCATATAGATGACGAAGAGTATCGTGTGTCACGACTACATGAGTTAGAATTCCTAGATGAACGAAGACAGAAGGCATTAGATCATCTTCAAGCATATCAAAATTGTCTCTGTCGCAGTTATAACAGGAAAGTTCTAAATCAACATTTTGACATTGGTGACTTGGTCTTAATGGAGAACCCTAAAAATCAAGTTGAAAGAGAAAAACCAGGCAAGTTTGAACCAAATTGGTTAGGGCCTTATATTGTTACATAATATTTTGGATCGAGAGCATATCAACTCTCTACCCCTAAAGGAGAACCACTCTTGTCACTAATCAACAACTTTCATCTGAAGAGGTTCTATGCATAGCTTCTAGAAACCATGTCTTAATCATAAAAATACAAAAAAATAGAAAAAACTTAAAAATTGTTACCTTGATGAAAACCTGACAAACAGGAGTCTTTGTAACACCAAAAAAATAAAATAATCAATAAAATAGTAAAGAGAAATAATCCGTCCAATAGTGAAAACCACTTCGGTGGCACTATGGATAAGTACCATGGTGAAAACTTGGCAAACAGGTGCCATGTGTAGTCAACTTTGCTCCTTCGTCTACCATTATTCCAATCAGAGTTTTCCACCATCACCCATAATAAATGGTTGTCCTATCCATAACTTGGAACAATTGACATCAAGTCCACTCCATCTCCCCACTCCATCCCATAGGTCTTATACCCAATTGGGGGAAATCCTTGACCTATGTCAATTGGCCCTTGTACAAACATCCCAACATCAAAAAATGTCCTAAAACAAAAACTCAAAAACATCATAAAATATCTTGAAAAAAAATCCAAAAACATCAAAAAACTGCAAAAAGAAAAAGACAAAAAAAATCAAAACATTTCAAAAATCCCAAAAATAGAGTCAGAGTCAGTTGTGTCAAGTCAGTCATAGACATAGGTGAACTACGTTGCCTCTACGACTGGACGTAGGCAAGGCCATCTAACGATGTGCCCCTGAGGCATTAGGTTTGTCTTTCAAGGTTTGTCACATATCACACACATAAAATCATGACTCATTCTTTGTACATGGCAAAGTCATTGGCCGTGTCAAACTACGAAGTCTTTGCGTGTATAAATTAGGTAAGGCCATCAATCGATGAGCCCTCGAAGCCGCACTAGGTCAGTACATTAGGTTTTATCACATTCACTATTCACACATGTCGCATATCATTAAGTTAAGCACATATTTATCAATCATTCATGTCAATCAAACTTAGTCGAACTACGATGTCTCTGTGTGCACAACATAGGCAAAACCATCAATCGATGAGCCCCCGAGGCTGCACTAGGTCGGTCATTTAGGGTACATCATGTCAAGTCAACATAAGTCATACATTGTCAACACACACACACTCATAACAGTCAAAACATCAAGACAAGTCACGTATCAACAAGACAAACAAATCAAAATTGTCATCAAGTCAAGATCAAACACATTGTCAGAACAATCAACTTATGTCTTATACAAGATATGTATTTATTGACAACATACATTATCAGTTATCATAGCCTTATTCAGCTTGTCGCATCAATGACATCAAGCTCAATGTCTTATATGACACGTGTCTTTCTGAAACCAGGTTTTGTCGTGCCTTATACAGATAGTCACAAATTTGAAACTAGACTCAACGTCTTATACGGAATGTGTCATCCCTAACATCAAGCTATGTCCAACAATCAAACAAGTACACAAGATCAAATTTGGCAAATACTTTTATTGGTTTTTTGACTTTATAACTTATTTTGTCTTATCTTTTTATCGATTTGTATTTGAGTCTAGTTACTATCTTTCTCAAGGATGTCCCATGAAGGATTTAGAGAAGCAAGGATGTCTCAGGACTCTTTTTCTTTGACTGTTGTTTTTCAACTATCTTTTAACCTTGGATTTTGAGTCATGTTACTAGTTTCATTGAGAATGCCCCAGGAAGGATTTAGAGAAGCAATGTTGTCTCATGACCCGTCTTTTAGTTGTTTGTTGTCTGTGGTTTGTCTGGACAAAAAGATTGGGGCAATTTTTCCCTTAGTATGAAATAAGACGCTTCTTGTTTACGATTGTTTGTTTTTGCAAATGAATGCCTTTGTACACTATGGTCTATCTCATATCATGGTGTGTACTATCCATTTATGTCATGTCCCACCCAATGATGATTTAATGCAAAGCTCGGTATATATATGGCAAGATATCGAAGATTATATGTTCTTCCAATAACCATTTTTCAATACTAACATTTTGAGTTATCAACTTTAATATTTCTTCTATCCTACATAATGACGAAGTCCTGTGACACAAAAAAATAAGATAATCTACATATGCATACATTCTACAATCATTATGTAAACATTGTCATATGTCTATATGTGGTACATCATTTAGTTATGCTACATTTTAAATAAGTACAAACAAATAGGCATATCCATTGCATTTAGATAATCATGAGATACATCCATTTACCTATCATAAATGTGTATAAATTATGCATTCATCCACATGGCATTATAAATATTAAAATCATATTGCATCTCATTTTCATAAATCTAAAATGCATTCATAACATTTATAAATACTATGCATACATCATTAGCATAGGAAATAAAATATCATGAGTAAACATCATAATCCATAATCATATAGAAATAAATTGCATAATCATATAGAAATAAACAACATCATCATATAGAACATATGCAAATCATATAAATGTTGCCAAAAAATGATATATATATCACTCAAAATAACAAGTGTCACAGTACAATGTCAAAATGTATCAATAAATAACAAGGAGCTCGCAGGCTCTATGATCAAAATAACAATACATGTCCCTATCTAGAACTCCCATGGGGAGACTGTGAATATGACTGATGACAAAAACTTGATGACCTATGTGAAGGAGGCATATCATATGGTCCAGATCTGTGAGGCCCCTCAACCCCCTTTGTACTCATTGTCCTTGTATGAGTCCTGCTACTGTGTGCCTATGAGGAGCTAGGAGCTTGTCTCTCAAGAGGAACCTCTGCCTCATATAAGTCCCTGTTGTATCTCTCTTTATCGCCAACTCAGACTGACTCTCGAGAAAATGTTGCAGCTGGTCCTGTGCATAATGCTCTCAACTCCACAAACCGACCCTTTGTCTCCTGCCTTCTGGCCATGGAATGGTCCCTCTCCAATAGATAATTATCCCTCTCCATCTGCAAAGCATCTCGCTCCATATTCAAAACCCTGACCCTCTACTCAAGCATACAGATCTGTGTCAGTGCCCCTGGGAGCCTCTCCATCCTATCCTCGCCTCTCCTCTACCTCAACATCCCAACCCTCCACTATCCTTTCTCAGAGCTCCCTCTCCTTCTCCCCCATCACTACCTCATCATCATCATCAGCTACTCCATAGCCTGCTAGTATACCAAGGACATCAATATCTATGTCCTATCTCCCAGCCTCCTTCGCATACTCCTCTGCTACTGCCTCCTCGGCAGCATGCTCAACTCCAATCTTAGCCTCTCCAATGCCGCTAAGGTCCTGTTGGTATGTGGCAACTGATCATTCTATACTCTACATTTTTAGTACTATACACTCTTCATGTATCCTTGCCGAAAAAAAAATTCACCCTTTTTCGTTTTGTCACCGAAAAAGAAAAAGGCCAACTTTGTAAACCCTAATTTTTTGGAAGCTTCTAAAATCTTGTTATAAGCAGTTGGGATGAAGAGTTGTAGCATGGCATTACTCACAATATTGTAATAGGTTTTGCACTAGATAATAAAATCATTGGATGGTTGTGGTTTTGTGGATGTAGCTTGGATTGGGTGAACCACGTTAAATTCTTTGTGTTATCTTCTATGTGTGTTTTATTACTCTATTTTATTGTTCAAATCTGCATTTAACTTCTTATATATCTGCCTTCTAACCCTAACAGGTCCAACATGGGTATGTCCTCACCCTTAATCTCTACCTCTCAGATAGATGACAGTCCACCTACCCAGCTAGCTCTCCTCCCTCGTCAACCATGTCGACCACCTCTACAACTACCACTTATGCCATCATCCCTGCCTCCTTTGCCACCCCTTCCTCTACACCAACCTCTGGGCCCTATCCCCTGTCTCTCCATAGGTGTTGGCTGATATGGATTTGTGTAAGGAATGGGACGGTGCTCTACCCACCAATCATCATATGATGTTGTGGTACCAGGATTTGCAACCCCACCCCTCCATCCCCACTGTATAGGTTGCAACGCCTATATGTCTGCCTCTGTTGTAGCAATAGGAATCATAGGCCCCCATAAGGGAACCTCACTGGAAAATCGAGAAAATTTCACTCGTCCTTGAGGCACATCCTGCACCTCTCCAAATTGTCTCAACACTCGATCTGGAAAATGCCTCTCAATGATGTGTACACTGGACACTGTCTTGCCAATCAAGTACCAATTCTGCTTACAAAAGGGAAGTGTCTATCCTCATCTGACCACTTCCCACAATCCATGTATGCTCTCCAAATGAACTGAACCAACATGTCAAGTGCATGTCTCCAAAACCCAGTATCTCCAACATGGCTCTGTGTGATGTTTCCTGCATAATGGAAAACATAAGGGGATCTAGCATCCCAGTCAACGGTAACTGGGGGACGGAACACAACAATGTGTTCCCACGCCCAGACCATAAGAAGAGTAGTGCCACAGCTCATCAACTGGGCATCTCTATATGCAATATCATGCAAATGGAAGTACAACATGGCTAATAAACAAGGGCCCCAGGCGTAGACAACCTCCCTCTCTAGCATACCCACTAACATCTCCCCCCACCCACTAGGAAATCCATGACCTCAATGATCAGGAAGAACTATGTCAACTATCAATGTACATAACATACATTCTATCCTCTCGTATCTATCCGCCAAAACCTGCCATCTAATCTCATAGTGCTCTATCCCTAATCTCCTAGTATCATCATATACATAGAATCTAGTGATCTCACTATATCCTCTATGTGTATCATACATCACTCCCTCACCTCTAATAGGCAACCTAAAAATCCTATATACATCCTCCAATGTGATTGTTGCCTCACCAGTAGGCAAATGAAACGAGGAGGTCTTTGAATGTCATCTCTCGCAAAGCACAGTAAGCATACCTATGTTCGCCCGAATAGTGGGCATAGTACAAACATGATGTAATCCTAGTCTCTGTAACATCTGTGTCTCTGCGTTCTATAATCTATCTCTGAGATCATATGTCTCTTGCCATGACTCTCGGGTATAAATCGGATCTAATACAACCTGCAAAAGGCATTAAAAACTATGTGTTAGACAACAAATCATTCATCTTTCCATCAAAAAAAAATTCAAAAGTTTGATAGTCAGATGCGTTGCTTCATCAACAATTGTGGTGGACAATATCAAATGTGGTGCATAATAACACATGCATCGTACAAACATGCATATGTGTTGCATAAACCAAATGCATCCAAGATCAAGACATCTTTATAATCAAACAAATGTGGCACATAAATTGCAGATGCGATGCATATTATTGGCCTATCTATTATGCAAATGTGAGCAAATAAGCAAATGTGGCTTCAAAACTAGATGCAACTATATAAATCTCATATGTGATGCATAACTACAAATGCGGTGCATAAATTGTCAATTGTGTTGATTGCCTAAATGACCTAAAAACTACCTAGACGTGTTTTCTCCAAGCACTTAGAGCATAAATCTATTTTCTCCAATTGTTTAGGGTGAAAATGAATTGATTTTCACCCCAATTCTATTTATACCTAGGTTTTAGGGTGGCATTTCCTTCGACCTTGTCTATTGGTCGCGTAAACTTTCATCTTCACTCAACCCGTACACGAACCTAACACCTCCAAATTCATTTTCGTCAACTCCACTGCATTTCTAGCTATCAAATTGACTTATCGGGACTATTTCCAAAATTTTAAAAAAAAAATCTAAAATTGGTCAATTTTCCCGAGAGGGCATACCCTAACCTATTTCATACTAAGGCACAATTGGGAAATATTTTTTTCAATTTCTTTGACACAATGCGATAAACAACATTGTATCAAAGAGGGGCAAACTATAGACACTGGAAATTGGTTTACACCTACGAGTACCATTTTCTACATAATTTCTAAATGTCCATGGTCACGATTAAATAATATTGATTATTTAATTACTTTTTAAACATATCTTTCTTCTATTAATTATATTTAATTAATTCATTATGACCTTTATCCATCCTTGATTAATTAAATAAATCTTATTTATTTAATTACGTTTCTAATTAATTAATTCCCTTTTCCAAATTAAATAATTTATTATTTAATTTACCCTTTATGATATTTCAACTATAATTAAATATTCATTTCGAATTATTTAATTATTCAATTAAATTTTTTGACAGTCAATTAAATAAATCTTTTATTTAATTAAATATCTGAATTTCGAATGTTGAATTAAATATTCCTCGAATATTCTTTTGATTAGATAATCACCTAGTTATCTAATTATTCACTCGTCACTTGACTCGAGATCTATTTAAATCAATCAAGTATCTCTTGATTTAATATTTGATCGTCTCTGCAAAGACACTTTGTGTCATAACCAATCAATCATTTAGTTCTAACTCTTATGCATGAACATATTTAGTAATTAAATATCTTTATTTAATTAATTAATTCATGTGTGCATTCGAACAGATCGTTCTCCAAATTCTATCTTTATTCTTTTCATTTTAACTCTTATTCTTTTAATTTTTGAATACAACTAGAGATTAAATCATTTATTTAATTTTGATCTCTTATTCTTTCAATTTTTGAATAGTCTTAACATTAAATTAAATTATTATTTAATTTAATCTTTATCCTGCAGACTTTTCCAACTCACGTTCTAACTGACACAAATCTCAATCGCATGGCATTCATTAATCTCAATCGTTGATCTCTCTTTTGAATCTGAGTCGATCATTCGAAAACCTATTTTCTATAAATTGACTTGGCTTTCATCATTATTCTTCCTCCTGAAATCAATATACTTTTAGAAGCAACTCATAATCTTTGATACTTTTCTATAATCAAATACATACAATGGCTATACTTACACACTTATTGAAAATTTGAGGGCAATTATACTAAAGAAGGCAAAATGGAGAAGGACAACAGAGATAATTCGAAGAAGTAGATAGTTATTCGGTGAGAACATTTCAATTATTGTTTTTGTTATTGCTTTGTGCTTTATTGTTTAATGTAAGTTAGATTAATGTTTATATGCTTTAACTAGTTTCTTTCCGGCATTTTTCCTATGTTACAACCACAGCTCACAACACACCAAAGAGTTGCTTCCCAAACAACTAAGATTAAAGATAATTCAACACTAACTTTGACCTTTTCTGATTTTGAAGGACATTGCTAAGTAGTATTCTACTTTTTCGTGAAATATTACAAAATTGTAAGCGAACAAACTCCTTTTTTAACAAGGGAAAAACCTATATTGACTAAGTTGACATTTAACCCTAGTTGGTGTTTCTATATTCTATTTGAAATATCTACGTGTGCATGAAATGACCAAACATTAAAGACCCAAATGATTTCTTTTTCTTTTGCAGACAAGTATTGTGAACAATAGGGATATTTACAAATATGCGAGGATGGACAGTTTTCTAAATAATACTCCACCATGCTCACTTTCAACGAAACTTTTCTGTTGCTAGATATTGAAACTAAAGGTAATAACTAGTTATGGCATCAACAAAACTTTGTTGGGAAATTGTTGCCTCAACATTCTAGTTTCCCTTGAAGACTTGGTCGTTTTCTTGCCTTGGCGTAATTTTGTGTTGTTCCTTGGTTCTGTCGGAGGTGGAACCGGGATGGAACCTAACATTGAACTTTTACTAAGTTATGGGTTCTATCCACGCTCTCGTTTCAGCTCTGCTTCCCGTGTTCTTTGTTCTGTCAGAGGCGAAACTGAGATGGAACCAGGCACTGGACTTTTCCCTTGTTCCAGCTTTTGTTCCCACTCTGGCTCTAGCTCCAGTCTCCGCAGTAAGTGTTCTCACTCCAGCTCCGGCTCCGACTCTGGCTCCGGTCTCCGTAGTAAGTGTTATCACTTTGACTCCGGTCTCAACGTTCTTGGTAGGTGGTTACCGTTGTACCACGGACGGTGAGCTTGCTCACCACGGTAGTGCGGTGAGACCACCTACAGTCGAGTCTGGCGGTTATCGTCATATCGGGGTCAGTGCTCGATGTGACTGCAGTGGCCGCGGTAAGTCCACTGGCAGTCAGTACTGGCAATTACCGCCATACCACGGTCAGTGCTCGGTGTGACCGCGGTGGCCACAGTAAAACCTCTGATGAATTATTGGACGGTTACCGCCATACCGTGAGGCAATGCCAACAAGGCTATGGTAGCGCAGTAGGAGCTCGGATGAGCTCGGGGCTGAGTTTGACTGAGTTGGACTCGGTGGCAATGCGACAGGTGAATGGCAGGTTGGCACATGGTGGGTTTTCTTCTTCTGGTTGGCCGAAGACAAAGGTGGGCCATAACTCGAAGGAGCTCAGATGGCTTACCGCCATACCGCGAGGAAAAACGATCAGGATAGTGGTAGTGCGGTTGATGGCGGGGTGAGCTCAGGCGAGCTCACTGCCATACCACGACAGGTATTGTTGAGCTCGACGGTAACACGGTATGAGCTCGGATGAGCTTGGAACTCAGCTAATCGAGTTGGACCGGTTTGACTGACTGTCAGAAGCATAGATGATTGAGATGGCGACATGTGGCGATAGCTCTGAGATCTGATTAGCAAAGTGTTATTTCTTGATTGTGAATGAGCTGTAGTATTAAAGGCTAGTTGATGCACACGTCTAGGCCCAATTTAATGAGAGGGTGGCTCGATGCATCTACATGGTCGGTGCATGTTATCAGTGAAGTATGGAGCCTTGTAGATAGGATAGTTAATATCCTGATGACCATTGCTGACAGGTATGTGCAGGACAGGTTGGTGATTGGAAAAGAAATTAAGTAATCTTGTGTGTTGTTCATAGCAGGATGAGAGATAACAGAGAGAGGCTGAGAGTGTTCGAGCGGTTCAACCGTGAACACTTAGACTCTCGAATCTGGTGAGATGTGAACCTGTGAGGCAAAGAGGCTGGGTTGGCCATGGGGCTGGTTGTGACAGTCATTTGTGAGGAGCTTAAGGGAATCTACATAGTATTTCCTGAGGACATTGTAACTGTGTGAAGATTTTAATTTGTGTTGCCTATATCTTTCTCCAGATGAACAAGATGTAATATCTTGAAGAACATAGTTTTGTGTTTGAATTGTAATTTTTTTTGTTACTGAATAATACAAGTGAGTTGAATGTTTTGGAGGTGGGGTCTTTTACTTGAAAAGGTTTTCCCCGCTATATTTGTGTGTTCATAGTTTTGTCTTTCATAGTTATTTGTTTGTGTTGAATCTTTTATTTGTTTGCATCCACTTCTCTCAGAGGATCAATGGGGGATCAACTGTTCCTATTTCCACTTTATGGCATGGTTGGTTGTGTCTTTGTTGTGATTTTGGATTGAAATCGCTAAAGCATTGTTGTCTTAGATGTATATCTTGATGACAGACTGAACTCTGTATCCCCAAAAAGTGGTATCAGAGCAGGTTTAGGGGAGGTCGAGGTTTGATGATACCAACCAGTGGTATCAAAGTCTTCTCCTAATTGTTGAAGTTTTGGGTTTTCTCCTGTGAAGATTTCTTAGCTTGGAAAGCTTGAGGAAGTCTGGAGAAATCGGTTGGTGATTGATCCTTCGATGAGTGGAAGTGTGTGCTTTTTTCATTCAACACACAGTTTGAAAGACATTGGTGAAGTATGGAGTTGATCATGTTGTGGCAATGTGATCTGAAGCTCGTGGTTGGTAACAATGTTCTAGTGCAAAGGGCATGAGATGTGCTTGTGGTTGTGTTGCAGCAAAGTGTGGTCTCATACTGGGTGTTTGTGTGAGAGGATCCCTAGTGGTATAGACTTTCTTGTGTTGTTGATCAACTATGGAGATTTGTGCTTGTGCTAGGTGTTTTTTGACTTAGCACTGAAAGTAGTTTCTTTGGTGCTCTGATTGCATGGAGTCTATGAAGTGACCTTGGTGGTCTGCAACTTCTGGATAGCCTAGCTCTCTCATTTGATTGTGCATGACTCTAGCGTGTGAACTGGTCTGAAATGGGCATGTTGTTCTTGTGTGCCTGTGTCTTGCACTTGCATTTTTTCAGATTCATGTCTTTGGCTCTGTGGGTTTTGTGTAGATTTTCCTAAAAATCTATGACGCTTATTCATGTTTCTTTTCATTGTTCTGGTTAACTGTGATGGTTGTGTGCAGACTCCTGAGTCGTCTAGATGAGAAGTGAATATGGAGATGCGTGGGTGTTTTATAAACACTGTGGTTTTGCAGGTTTTACACGGTCAAGGAAAACTTGCGTTGTGTGGAGTTGCTGTCTATTATTTTCCAGATCCTAGTTTGGGGTGTGACTAGATGAGATAGCTACAGTTCGACTGGACTTGAGGAGGGTTTCTTCTTTGCATGAGAATGTTGGTATGTGTTTTTTCTTTCAGCATTCTTGTGGTGATGCTTGTTGGTTACCTAGACTTTGGTGCTTGAGTTGTGGACGTGTCTAGAAAATCGGATCTATTGTTGATCTCGTGTTTGAGTCATGGTTGTTTACATGGCTATTCTCTTTGAGATCTCAGTTTTGCAGTTTTCCAGTGTGATAATAGATTTGTAGGGTTGTCATTTGAAGTGGATCTCCGAGTTGTGTGGTTGATAGATTAGCTACCTATTGACTGTTGTGATACAACTCAGGAGTGGACTGTCTATATCCATGTGATTGTTTTTGTGTTGTTGCACATCTATTAGCTGACCTTGTTTGTGGTCACTTGTGCATATGCGTGGTTGTTTTGAGATGAGAAGGTGAATGGAATTCTGAGTACCTGAATAGTCAGTTATGGGGACCTATAGCATGAGAGTCTCATTTTCATGAAGAGCATGTTACACTGGTTAGTGTAAGCTTTTGACAGTGATGGTGTGGTCAGTCATGGTACTTGGAAAGCTCGGTGTCACGTTGCAGTGGGAGTTTTAGCAATGACTGGTGTCCTTCTTTGGTGTTGCAGAAGTGTTCTTTTGCATCTGCATGATTCACTATTTGAAGGAGTGCAGCATCTTGGAGCCATGGATGACATTGTTAGTTTTGGTTGAATTGTTGGTGGTGCTTGACAGGTGATGTTGCTTTTGTTTTAGATTTGTTTGTTTTATGTCATGGCTACTCTTTCTTAGAGTTTTGGAATTTTGTTGTGCTCTTGAGACCATAGCTTGTTCACTTGAAGCATGGTATCTCCGAAGGGGGATGAGTAGATCATGGTGTCATGACAAGTTTTGAAGCTTTGATAGTGATCTGGGGTTTCTCTATGTTTTGAGTGCATTGGTCATATGTTGGTGGACTTCATAGTTGTTGCAGTATTGCAGATTGGAGTCAACATGAGATGACAGGTTGCTGATACTCATGGATGCATGGAGAATAAGGTGAAGCTGGAATTCTTATGAGAATGTTGTTGTTACAGCTGAAAGTCCGAGAAGCCTGCACCTTGGTTGAATGTGAATTCAACAGAGACCTTGAAGGAGAATGCTCTTAGGTAAGTCACAATGGCTTGTATATCTTGCAGGAGCATATTTTATTTTCTTCTTGGTCTACTCAGCAGTGGTGTTTATTTGAAAGGTATTTTCCCATTATAGCTTTCAGATATGTGTGTTATGCTTTATCTTTCATGGATATGAATCTTGAGTTGTTTTATGATTTTGGAGGATTCATAATGAAAGGTGGAAATCATTGTGTATCTCCTCGCTCTCTTGAGGACTGATAGGAGATGGTTATATGGGTAAGTCTAGTCTTCTTTGAGTTGCTTACATCCATGGTTTTTTTGGATGTTGTTAAGGATTTTCCCTTTGGGATGTGAAGAAGATCATTCTTGTCACAGCAGGCATTTAGAAATGTATGTAGGAGGATGCTACATGTTTTGATTTGCAGTTTCCCTCTAATCTGGTCTTGCTCTTCCTAATTGTTCTTTTGACTTTAGATGTGAGTTGTTTTTTTTGGTGCCGAGTTGGTCATAGTTTGTGCTCATGTTTTGTCACTTGGGTGATGACATGAAGGTGCCTATGCTTCTTTCTTTAGTCAAGTTTGGAGGATTTTGGAAGAACTGTGGAAGACAGTTGAGAGAAACGTTTCTTGCAGCAGGTTGTTGCAGGTGTTGCAGATCAATGTGGATGTTCCTTGGAACTACATGGTTACTCATTTCTATGTGCAGGGTTTGGTGGACTTAGTATTCCTGGATCATGTGTGATGGTGCTTTGTCTGCATTCATCTTGACAGTACCTTTGCAGTGGGAGTACCTAGATGTGTTTGGTCTTTTGATTGGTTGGCACAAGGTGCTTGTTTACTGCTGAGATGGGTGGTTTTATGATGGCATGAGTCTGTTGCTAGTTATCATACATTTGAGGTATGGGTGGTTGGATGTTTCAACATGAGTTGTGGATGTTTTTTTTCAGTCACGTGGGTTTGATCAGTTGGATGGAGGGCAGTCAGTTTTATGGTTGTTGTTCTAGTTGGTTGGTTTTTTGTTCTGGAGAATGTTTTTTGGTTTTTCGCTTTGTGCCTTTGCCGCCTAGGGGGATCAGATGTTTGTGTTCCTAAGACTGGTTCTTCTTCACCTTGGCATGTTCCTGTGTTTGGAGTTGTTGCCTGAGATGGTGGACATTTTGGATGTCATTGCAGGTGTCTTGGTTGGAGAGTGGATACATGGTTTTGGTCCTTGTTCGGATGATTGGGAGGAAGCCTGAATGTCTTCGTCAAGTGGGAGATTGTTGGGAAATTATTGCCTCAACATTCTAGTTTCCCTTGAGGACTTGGTTGTTTTCTTGCCTTGGCGTAATTTTTTGTTGTTCCTTGGTTCTGTCGGAGGTGGAATCGGGATGGAACCTGGCATTGAACTTTTGCTAAGTTTCGGGTTCTATCCCCGTTCTTGTTCCGGCTTCGCTTCCCGTATTCTTTAACTATAAGAGGCGAAACCGGGATGGAACCAGGCACTGGACTTTTTCCTTGTTCAAGCTTTTGTTCCCACTCCAGCTCCGGCTCTGGTCTCCGCAATAAGTGTTCTCGCTCCAGCTCTGGCTCCAGTCTTTGCAGTAAGTGTTCTCGCTCCGTCTCCGGTCTCCGTAGTAAACGTTCTCACTCCCGCTCTGGCTCCGGTCTCAACGTTCTTGGTAGGTGGTTACCGCTATACCGCGGATGGTGAGCTTGCTCATCGTGGTAGCGCGATGAGATCACCTGCGATCAGGTCTGGCGGTTACTACCATACCACGGTGGATGCTCGGTGTGACTACGGTGGCCGCGATAAGTCCACTGACGATCAGCGCTGGTGGTTACCACCATACTGTTGTCGGTGCTCGATGTGACCACAGTGGCCACGGTAAGACCTCTGATGGATTGTTGGGCGGTTATCGCCATACCGCGAGGCAATGCTAACAAGGCTGTGGTAGCGTGGTAGGAGCTCAGATAAGCTCGACGCTAAGTTTGACCGAGTTGGACTTGGTGGCAATACGACAAGCAAATGACAAGTTGGCACATGGCGGGTTGTCTGCTTCTAGTTGGCCGAAGACAAGATGGGTCAGAGCTCGAAGGAGCTCGGATGGCTTACCGCCATACTGCGAGACGAAATGGTCAGGGCAGCAATAGTGCGGTTGATGGCGGGGTGAGCTCGGGCGAGCTCACCGCCATACCGCAGCAGGTATTGTTGAGCTCGGCGGTAACGCGGTATGAGCTCAGAACTCGGTTGACCGAGTTGGACCAGTTTGACCGACTATCAGAAGCAATAGATGATTGAGATGGAAACACGTGGCGATAGCTCTGAGATCTAATTGGCAAAGTGTTATTTCTTGATTGCGAGTGAGCTATAATATTAAAGGTTGGTTGACAAACGTGTCTGGGCCCGATTTAATGAGTGGGTGGCTCAATGCATTTGCATGGTCGGTGCACGTTATCAGTGAAGTATGGAGCCTTGCAGATAGGATAGTTAATATCCTAATGACCGTTGCTGACAGGTATGTGTAGGACAGGTTGGTGCATGGAAAAGAGATTAAGTAATCTTGTGTGTTGTTCATAGCAGGATGAGCGATAACAGAGAGAGGCTGAGAGTGTTTGAGCAGTTCAATCGTGAACACTTAGACTCTTGAATCTGGTGAGATGTGAACCTGTGAGGCCAAGAGGCTAGGCTAGCTATGGGGCTAGCTGTGATAGTCATTTGTGAGGAGCTGAAGGGAATCTACACAGTATGTCCTGAGGACATTGTAACCATGTGAAGATTCTATTTTGTGTTTCTTGTATCTTTCTCCAAATGAACAAGATGTAATATTTTGAAGAGCATAGCTTTGTGTTTGTATTGTAATCTTTTTTATTACTGAATAATACAAGTGAGCAGAATGTTTTGGAGGTGGGGTTTTTTACCTGAAAAGATTTTCCCCACGTATATTTGTGTGTTCATAGTTTTGTCTTTCATGGTTATTTGTTTGTGTTGAATTTGTTATTTGTTTGCATCCACTTCTCTCAAAGGATCAATGGGGGATCAACTATGCATGTTTCCGCTTTATGGCATGGTTGGTTGTGTCTTTGTTGTGATTTTGGATTGAAATCACTAAGGCAATGTTGTCTTAGATGTATATCTTGATGACAAACTGAACTTTGTATCCCCAACAAAATTTGATTTAATTTTTCTACAGTGATAATTACATCCTAAATCACACTGGAAGGATGCCCTCCCATTAAGGCTCTACACCTCCTACGCAGGCAGCAACCCCAAGAATTGTCCAAACTATAAAATATGATATACAAAATCTTCACCATAAAAACATGAGGAGCTGATTATTTTGGGAGACTTTTACCGAGTGGTCCTATGGAGAGGCATAACTGAACTTTCTCAGCAGTTGTTGTAGAGAAAACATCATAACTTTCTGCAGTTCTTTGGTGTTATGGAAAACGCTATCATTGACTCTGTTGTAGTTTTTACAAATTTTAATGTAAAAATTATTCTGAAAATAATTTGTAAGCAGAGTTGATCTCAGATAGCCATTTATCTCAAAAAAATTCCTCAAAAAATCTCAGCAGTTAATGCAAATTTTTGCACCTGCTTGCATGCAACTGCCAAAATTTTCCTTTCTACAATATAGCTGCTCAGATTGCTCAGAAAAGATTCTAAATTTAATTGCTTCTAGTATTTATGTTTCGTATAGTCACCAGAATCATAATTAAGGGAACGGTATCCTACTCTATATAACCCCAGTTTTTTTGGCCACTTAAGCAAGAGTCTCATACAGAGGCTACAGGGGTGGTTATTGAGCTCGTAGCGCTCCCATGCATCATCTGAACCCTATAAAAACTGCAGATTTGCAGCAGTTGCTCTTAACTTTTTGTTACCTACTGTATGTTGAATCTCTCTTGTGCTAATTTGTCCTTGATGACAATGTGTTACAGTCTAGCATCTTGGTGGTTGTTTACTCTGTTGATCTGCCTCGTTTTTGTTTGGCATATTTACTTCATTGATGATATTATATTTGGTGGCACTGATCTCTTGACTCCATGTGCAGATCTGAGTTAAGGAATCTTGGTTATAGGTTTACGTTCCATTGATCAGGTGACATGTTTCTGGTTTAACAATTAGTGCTTCAATGATTACTTAATTATATGAATTTGGCATGTTTAGTGTTCTATAGGTTGATATGTTGTGGCTTGATCAGTTTCTAGCATCATGAAATTGTTAATGGTTTTTTATCTTATTCAGAGTCATCTTACTCTATCCTCTTTCAGGTAATGATCTCTGGTTCTTGATGCTTGGGTTTATGAGATGCAGTTTGTAATCAACTGAAAATGGTTTATGGTGTGGAATGGCATTGTGAACTTAGCATGATTTTAGCCTTTATTACACTTCACAAGGCTTTGGAAAGTATTTGACATTGGACATTATATGGCATTGGATATTAATAAGGTGGCAATCGGCTTTGATATTATTTGATATCTTTTGGCATTGGAAATTATGTTCAGCACACTATGGGAGTGCATATTATATTGCATTCGGGTCTAATGATGGATAAATCATAAGGCTTAAAAGCCAACAGCAGGTAAGGTTTTAGTCATTATAATTGTCACATTGGAAGTGACTAAACTCGTGATTACTTGGGGACTTTAAGTCTTAAGCTTTCGACACTTTACATGAAATAATGCTAAGCATTATTATGTCAACCTTTCGCATGCTTGGTCTTTGGTTCGGGGGTAATGATTTTGTCAACAACTGGTCTTTGGTAAGGCCGCGGACTTCAAAAGACATAATGAGTTTTTGATTTTCTATGACAGTCCTTTCGGACTTCAAATGTTATCAATCTTTATAAAGGAATTCGGTTGATTGTTTTTGGAAGTTTAGGTCAATCCATTGCTTCTCTTGTTCGAAGGGTTTGTAACCCTATTTTGGCCGCCACCATGGAATCATGCTCTCATCCGTTTCATTGCATTTACTGGCTTTCTGACCTTGGACAGCGTATGGGGAATGTTAGAGGACCAATACAATGGTCGATTTATGTGTTTGCCTCCTGTCGTTGGGTGAAGGCCCGAGATTGGAAGGTGTCTTGGTTGTTTCTCTCACTGTTGGTCTGGTAACTATGAACATGACAGTCACTTTTAGTCTTCACAGGTATTCATCTTTTTGTCTGCTTTGTAGATCCGTTACTTCTCAGGCAAGGCTAATATGAGATAAGTTGTCTATGCTAAAGGAAAGGTGAAAAATTAGTCTATTCCTTTCATGATTAGAGCTGAAATGTTTTACTCTAAATCTTGACTGCATTTTTCTTTGAAGGCTATCATGTCAGTTGTAGGTTTATGGCTTGTGGGTAATCATGGAATATCCTCTCATCTTCACACTTGGGGTCATGGGTAACTACTCTTAGGGTGCATTCTTTATGAGGTTTCATTTTCTCAAAATAAAGCTTTCAGTTACTTCTTTCTGCAATAGTTTTCAGTGGTTATTTTTTTATGCACATATGCATGCCTTGATGCTGCTTGGTTAAAGCTCTGCCTATGCAAGCTGCTCGACTGGACAGGGTTCAGTCACACTTCTATTTTTGCATATTGTTGTTCTATTCGTGTCTAGAGAAAAGATTCCTCTCTAAGGAACTTTGTTTTACCTGAAAAGTTGCTCGACAGGAAAGTGGTAACAAAAAAGATCACCTCTGTTTTGTTTTGAAAAAGCAAGATTCTGCTGTAACCGAAAATTGTGTAATGATGAATTCTGTAAAAAGATGAAAACAGAGAGATTAGGGCTTTAAAATTTGGGAAAAACAAAAAGTGAAAAATAAGGGTTATTATTTCTTGCTTCTTGTGAAAATTCTAAAAAACAGAGAGTTAACTATTTTTGAAAAGGATCATGAAAAATGTATGCAACAGTGTGTGAAAAATAGAGTGAGAACACATCACTGTAAATGTATTGATGAGAAGTTGTATTGAGATTGTGAAATAACACTTTATGAAAAAATTCCTCAAGCTATCTTAAGGTTTGATAATGGGTGGAATTTTGAAGTGTCATTCTTGACATTTGAGAATTCTAAACACTGTCTTTCGAGAGGCACTTGACAGAAATCAGGGAAACAGAGAGATCCTCTATATCATTGTATGTTCTACTAAAAAACAAAAAAGGGGTTGGTGCTCCTTGAGATTGGTGTCTCTAAAAAGAGGGGTTGGTGTTCCTTGAGTTGGTGCTCAGAAATCAGCCTATGAGGCATTGTCAAAAATGATTATTGAAATGAAAGTCTTAAAAAGGCAGCAGGTTAAGGAGTGGTTTTTCTACCCCAGGAGGGTTTTCCACTCGGCATATCTTGTGTCTATTTGAGTATTTGTGGTTCATTTGATTCAGTGTTTTAATGCTTTAAAATGTTATGTTTCACTATTCTCATTTCAGTTTATGTGATTGCATTCAATACATGAATAAGTTTATCATTGATAAATGAGAGCATACATTTGGTTTATTTCAGTTTCAATGAAATTTGATAAAAAGGTTAATAACACTGATTCACCCCCGCCTCCCCCCTCCTCTCTCAGTGTCTTTTCACTCCAACAATTTGTATCAAAGCCTAAGGTCCTCTGATAGGTCTTTACAACCTATGATTGATTATGGCCTTGGAGTCTATTCAAAATGTCTCAAGTTCATGAAGGCACATTCATGACTAGAGCTTCGTTATTTGATGGAATTGATTATGTATTCTAGAAAATCAGAATGGAGACTTATTTAACTTATATTGACTTCGATGTCTGGAGCATAGTATTGACAGGGTACACTCTACCAACTACTCTATCTACTACTTCTGATGAAAATAAAAGATATGAAACCAATGCAAGAGCAAAGCATGCTCTCATGTGTGCACTGACTAAAGAAGTCTTTATAAAAGTCATGCATTGCAGCTATGCTAGGGAAATCTCGGTTAAACTTGAAACTATCTATCAAGGAAATGAAAAGATAAAACAGTCTAAAGTCCTCACTCTAAAACACCAATTTGAAGATATAAAAATGAGGGACGATGAAAAAATAACTGACTACTTTTTGAGAGTTGATGAAATTGTCAATGCCATGAAGGGTCTGGGAGAAGAAGTTATGGAATTTGATGTTGTAACTAAGGTCATTGGAACCTTACCAACAAAATTTGAAGCAAATGTCTCTACTTTGGAAGAGAAGAAACACTTTGCCCAGCTTACCCTTGATAGACTACAAGGCACTTTGACTGTCTATGAAATGAGGATTAGTAAAAACAATACCTCTGCCAAAGAAACTCCTTTTAATGCTGAAAGAAAGAAAAGGATGAGCTCATTGAATCAGAATTTTTTAATTCCAAAGAATCCCACTTTGTGAGAAAACTTAAAAAGGGTTCTGGAAAGTATAAGGGAAAACTTCCCTTCAAAATGCTTTAATTGTGGCAAAATAGACCACTTTGTTGCAAAGTGCCCCTATGGTGACACAAGTAGTGATAACGAAAAAATCTGAAAAACTGGCCAAGAAAAAGGCCTATAGACCCAAACAAAAATTCAATTTTAAAAAGAAGAAAAGTTTGTTCAGCAAAAATGAAACAAACTTTGAATCTGAAGATTTTTTAGATGAAGAGGATAAAAATCTATTCATAGCTGAAATCATTCAGCAAGATGAAACTAACAGCAATGATGTTGAAGATGGCAAAGTGGATTTTGAAGGTGAACTGAAATGTGTTTTAAAAAAACTAAGGAAACTTTAAAAACAAATGCATGCTCAAAAACAAAATATTGCTCAAAATATTTCACAGGAGCAACTCATAAATCTTGAGATAGTCTCATTAAAAACTCAACTTGAAGAATCCAAGAGAGTTGAAGATTGTTTTCATATTGGCATAAGCTTTAAAGATCAAGAAATTCAAAAACTTGAACATGAGATTTTAGATCTCAGGAAGACCATTGAAAAATATGAAAGTACTCTTAAATTGAATGACATGCTCAATAAACAAAAACTGAACAAGGACAAAACTGGTATTGGTTTAGTGAAAGGTGAGTGTTCAAATGATAGTGCAAAAGATAATGTTGTTGTTGAAAACAAAAGTGTTGAACCCAAACATCCTGATTCTGATAAGGATCATGTTCATCCTTTTAGGAGCAACACAATGGCATATAATTTCAATCCTTTTTTTTATGGGTATTGTTACTTCTGCAAAAAAATTGGTCACAAGGTGAACTCTTGCAGATTTATATATCCTAGAACTCCTAGATTTGGTTATAGGGAGAATCATGACTTTGCAAGACAGATTAGATGTTTCACATGCAAGTCCATGGGTCAACCTGCTAAGCAATGTAATGTTGATCAACAGAATAAACAACAAAAAACTATAAAGGTCTAGAAACCCAAAGTTGTCAACAACATAGAATAGACTATGTTAGTTCAAACTGCCTTCCACTCCAAGAAAAAAGACTTATGGGTCTTGGACCGTGGTTGTTCAAACCACATGATAGGTGACAGAAAAATTTACTAATCTAGAAGATTATGTAGGTGGATATGTGAAGTTTGGAGACGACTCTGAAATTAAAATCTAAGGTAGAGGTTCTCTTTTTTTGAATGAAGACACTCATATTTACAATGTGTATTATGTAGAAGAATTAAAACATAACCTTCTGAGTGTCAGTCAAATCTGTGATAGTGGCTATCAAAGTCCTGTTCACTTCACAGGGGTGTGAAATTAAAAATAAGTTTGGAAAAGCTATTGTTGTTGGAAGAAGGACTAAGGGAAATGTCTACAATTTACTTGACATTTCTAGAAATGAAAACAATCAAGGTATGTGCTTAATGAATCATGTTGAAAAAAGTTGGTTGCGACACAAGAGACTAGGTCATTAATTTTGACAATATGGTTAGAATTAGTAAAAATTAGTATGTATGAGGTCTGCCTATTCTGAAAACTTTTGATAATACGATCTGTAAATAATGTCTCAAAGGAAAGCAAACAAAGGTAAATTTTAAATCCAAGGAACATTCTTCTACTAGACCTCTGCAAATTGTTCATACTGACTTATGTGGTCCTACAAGGACTAGATCTATCAATGGTGAGAAATATTTCATGCTATTTGTTGATGACTACTCTCGTATGGTATGGGTTACCTTTCTCAAGCACAAATTTGAAGCTTTTGATTGTTTTAAAGTCTTTAGAAAAATGGTAGAAAGGGAGTTAGATTTAAAATTGAAATGTCTAAGATCTAACAAAGATGTTGAATTCACCTCACAAGAATTCATTGACTACTGTAAAAGACATGGCATAAAAAGACAGTATGTTGTTGCCAGAACACCTCAACAAAATGGGGTTGTCGAAAGAAATGACAAGACTATAAAAGAGATGGCAAGGACTATGCTGAATGAAGCAAATTTGTCAAACATGTATTGGAAAGAAGTTGTTCATACAGCTGTCTATATTTTAAATAGAGTTCAGATCAGAATGAAATCCAATTTCACTCCATATGAACTGTGGTATGATAAATCTGTCTCAATTAAATATTTCAAAATATTTGGCTGCAACTGTTTTATCCAGAGAGACGATGATAACTTAGACAGTTTTCAATCTAAGTCTGATGAAGGTATATTTTTAGGATACTCTACTCACAGCAAAACCTATAAATGCTTTAATAATAGGTTGAACAAGATTATTGAATCTGTCAATGTCAAATTTGATGAAAATTTGTTTTTAGATGCTAAACCTATGCAAGATGATGAGGAGGAAGAATTTGAACTTGATATAAATTCAGAAGGCTTTGAAACTGCAAAGGCTGAAACAAAATCAGCAAGTCCTAAACTAGCTGAAGCAAAATCTGAAGATTTTGAAACCAACTCTAAAAAATGTGTAACTAAAACTCCTTCAAAATCTCTTGCTAGAAACAATTGGTATCAGAGTTGGTCACAAATTCAAATCCCATGGTCGCGCTGCAGGAGGGGGGGGGGGGGGTTGTTGGAAGGTTGGTACCTTTGCCCCCCTCAAGGTTGGTGCCAATCCAGCTCACCGCGGATCCGTGACATGGTCTAACCGCCTCCTGTGGATCTTAACTGACGCTTGAATCAGGCATTGACAGGTCGACCTTTAGGTGCAACGACAAGGCCAACACTGTAAGCATGTATCCAATCAAAAAGTTTATTTGCATTTTTTTTCATATAATTCTTTGGTGAAATAAAATTATTTTTCTCAGCGGTAGCTTGTATTGCGCAAAGTTTGAAGACTCGTGGTACTGCCCATTGGCAAAAAGAGCTCTAATACATTTGAGCAGAACCTGCAGAGAAAAAATAGGAATTCCCACTCCATGGGACAACAAGGTGAGAAGGGAGATGTAGAAGCTTCCCTGCCCACTATATCAACTTTCTTGTCATATTGCCACTTAAATGTTCATGAAAAACAACTACAGCTGCCCCCTGTAGGACTTCCCCAAAATTTCCACATAATATATGGCTGCATTTCACACAGTAGAATTTCCTCCAATGTTTAGAGTAAGAAATAGCTACAACAAATTCTCTGCAGTAAAATTTTGGCACACATGAGACCAATCTACTGCAAAACATTCTAAGTTTTCTCATCAGAGCATGCAGTGAAATTTTAAGTAGCCTCCTTTCATGGTCCTAAATATCTGATCTTTAATGCTGCTGTTTACACTTTGGTGCAGAAGTTACTGCCCTTGTGCTTCCTGGGTGAATCCCAGTTACACACCTACTTCCTGGTATAGAGAATCATGACTCTTGAGCAACTGTCTTTCATTTTGCAATTTAGCAGGAAGAGAAATCAATCATATTTACAGTTTTCCCTGCAATTATAAACGCTGTCCCGGTACACATTTGACTCTAGATTGTAGAAAGCAACTTTACTTTTCTCTAGATACAAAAAGGAGCTTCTTGCCAAGAAGTGAGAGACTAGCAAAGATTAAAAATAAGTTTACAATTAAACAAAATCTTAAAACAGACCCATTAGACTCAAAACTCTGAATATTTGGGTGCCAAAATTACATGACCTCATAATTTAGAGTCCCCCAGTGCTCCCACATGAGCTTCCAATATTAGGGCATACATCCTGAACTAAAAGTTTAATTGTACGACCACCTGACAATTTGAAGATGTCAACACATTCTGACAAATCTGCATCACAAGTGAGTAAAACCCACTCAGAATCATCATCTATATACCTTAGATTAAACGTACCCAACTCTAACTGGAAACGCTTTGCCACCCCTTCACGAACTTCTTGAAAGCCCATATGTGGAGACAATTTGAAACGAACTGTATCTTCTTTATAAGTTGCTTTCACTGTCATTAATGTTAACTCTTTTTCACTGAGTCCACCAGTTTGCAATCTACCCGCTAAAATCAACCTTTCTAACTCTGGATCATTTGGGTTCATTGGAAATGAAGACACGTTAAACCTGACATGCAGAGGACTTGGTTTGCTACACTCCTGGATACATTTTCCCTTCTCAAGTACATTTCTAGCTTCATTTGGAGCCGAGTCCAGACATTTGTAACTGGAAGATCTTACAGGTACCTTCCCACTTCTATTATCTAAGAGTTTTTCACTATGTGCCCTTTTCACAACAGGAAAGGCAAATTGTTCTTTTTGACCATTAATTTTCTTGTTCTCTTGACATGTTTGTGGAGTGGCAAATTGATAGGAGGTGACTTGATCATTTGGATCTACTTCATTTGAACAATAATGACTTGAATTTGAGTTCTGACTGCATTCTGAAGAATTAGATGTCCCACCACCCATGGGAGAGTCAAGTGCCTTTCTATAATGACCTTCCATCTGCATAAACCTTCCTCCTTCTATAGGTGTTGCACAGCTTTCAGGAGTAAATGTTTGAGGATACGCATGATTGCCAGGTTTCTCTTTACATGCTAGTACTGAAGCTAGGCTAGTGCCTAAACCAGCTGTCATAAAGTTTTGAGAAACTGGTGATTCCTCAGGCATAGCACAACACTTCTCAGGAGAATTTTGTGCAGAGGCGCGAACTTCTTGACCCTGGGTTGAACCTTTGTTTTCCGGGTGACTAGTTTCACCTTTCATATCAGCAGTACATGAATTCCCCTGGACTAGGGGAGCATTCCCCATCCGTGAGTTTGATAAAGCAGGAGAGAATGAACCATTTATAAAAGGGCCAAGTTTAAATGCACCTTCAACACCCTGTACTGATTCCATTACAATTTGCAATTTCTTTATGGAGCGATTCACCTTACTGATCTTGCGTGACGGCCACCTGGAGATTCCATGTTGTCTACAGATTCTTTTCAATGTTGTTGGGCACACTGCAATAGCACAATAACTTCTCAGAAGCAAGAAGCATGCAAAATAAGTATACATTTTTTTAAGATCAAGACTTGGAATATAATTCTTGCACATCAATTACATTCAAAGCCATATGAATCTAATGGCATGTGTACATATATACAGAAACCAACATGTAACAGTCAGATTGTCAAATTTTGTATGCTTGTATTATTTCTACTCTACAAGAATGTAAACAACAACCATAATGAGTTAAAATACAATAACATTCCTGTCTGGTAAGGCCTGCATAAGTCCCAGATTGTTTGAATCTTACATAAAGAAAATGCATTAAAGTCCATGAAGAGAGTGCATCCAATATGGGATAACCAAAGCATGTGAATGATAGCGATATGGCCATTGTACTTTAACATATAGAGAAAACAAAGTTTAAGGTTGTTTGTTAACCCAGGTCACAAAGGCCTTAATTCTTATTTCATCAATTCACGGGCTAAACTCTCAATTTTATTTGCTCTCTATGTCTCTACGCTGTTGAAATGCCTTTATATTTCAAAAACAAGAAGTTTTTGTCCCTATTTCTACATTTTTTTTACAACTTTTTTAAATCCAATTTTTCCCCATTAAATCCCGATGCTTTAAAAAAAAATCCTATAGTTTTGATAGCCAATTTTTTCGCTAAAAGATTTGCTGCTATGCCCTGAACAGTTCTTCCCTAAGTGAATTCTAACCTTTCATTGCTAACTTTGCCTTTGAATCCTTTTTATGCATGCATTTTGGCTTCTTCTAGCAGGCAAAACTTGCAATGGCTGTGTCAAGTTAGGACAGTCATGGCCATACTCAACATGAACTTGGAATATAGGAGGCCATCATCAGCCTCCAACCATGCAACAGGATAGATGATTATTTTCTTTCAGAACATAGTCATGAACTAAACATACAAGAAATTTCTAGAACAAACTGAAGAAATCAAATGCAGCAAAAAGAGCCCAGATTGACTAACCAGTAATAATGACACAATTGAAGGTCATAAAGGATCCAGGAAAGCTCTTCAAACTAGTCATAAAAATCTATCAAGAACCTTATGAAAACCTGATTTTCAGCAAGATCCACTAGTCATGCACAGTTACAATATTTCTATAAACGGAGCCAATTCCTTCAAACTCACAAATGCAATAACAAATCCCTGCCTGAAGAACAAAATGTTTGAAGGTAAAATATAGAACATAAAACTTCAATTCAATGAACAAGACAAAACTTGATCCTACAACATGAAAAAAGCATGGTGCTGATTTTAGCTATTACGGGAAGAGCAAAAGCCAAAAGTAGTATTATTACAGGAAACTAAGATAAGAAAAGAACATTTTCAAATAATTGCCAATGGCTTATGGAAGACCTGTGACTGGAAAGTATTACAGGCAAACAATCGGCAGGGGGTTTAGGGGGTTTGGTAATGCTTTGGAACCCTGAAATTCTCATCTGTTAAGCTAATATCCAAAACTCAATACTCAAAACACTTTATAATTAAATACTTGAAAGGAAGCTTGTCTTTGCCCTGTCTGCTGCATATGACCCAATGGGGATTGTTGAAAAAAAGAGTATTGGATGGAATTGGAGTCTTTTAGAAATACTTGGATGTGAAACTTAGGGTAGTGGAAAAAATGAGGCTCTATTTACATATCACAGAGAATAATAGATTATGGATCATTAAGTTAGAACTTAGCTTTGATGGATGTTGAACCTAAGGATAAAAAGTTTGCTTGATCCAATAGGAAACAATAAGATCAATTAATTGTAAAAGTATTGGATAGATTCCAAATCAACTCAAAATAGGTCATGGCAGCTGTTAGCACTCAATTATACCTCCATTATCCTAGACTTGACACTCAATACTCATGCAAGGGGAACAAGACTACATAAGCAAAGCAGCAAGATTCATCATCAGATAATGAGCAGTTAAAGGCCAATTCATAGGAGAGGGCACCTCCTCTTTTTCTTCAGGATTTGCTAAGTCTAGGAGGGTGATCCTTGAGACCTTTAACAGAGAAATTAAAGGGAAATGAAACGATAATACAACTAGGCCTTGACTAGCCATGTCCTAATGGCAACCATGAGTAGACCTTGACCTTATGTTAAACAGATAAGAAACAAGATTACATATGCACCAAAGATTTGAAACAAAGTAATATTCCCTAAGATGAATCCCCTTAACGTTGCACACTGCATATACAACTTGAAACCTTGCATGTATAACCCTCTTATGTTTTTATCAGACATTGATTCTCTAATGATAAGTATTGCTAAAGTAATGGGTTATAAGGTAGCAGAACTCCTATATGCACAAACTTCTGAATATCCAGTTCAAGTGTGAATTCACGTAAGATGTGACAAGTTATAAAACTGGATTATGCGCGTAAGCAAGACTGAAACTAACACTAAAAAAGAAACAAAAATATGTTTATAATGATTTGAGAGAGGTATGGTAGAAAGGGAGACCACTGCAAACTGGTGCCTCAATCCAATGGGTAACTATGCCAAGATACTACAGTCAACACCTACAAAAGTGCAAGCACAAACTGAAAATCAAGCATGCAAATTGGCAACCATAAGATGGGCTCTATATTCAGCAAGAGTATGCATTTAAACCAAAAGTTTATGCATGAGCAACCAATGAACAATCCGTGATCAATTGAAATAAATACACATAATAAACTGAGTTCAAATACACTTTGAACAGTTTTAAAAGCCCCAACATGAGCTAACCAATCAATAAATTACCAAGTTAGCAAATGTAACTTTAGACATGTACACAGCATGCCATCTTGTGAAAGCATTCAATCAATCGTGGAGACAAACATAACACAAAGGGACTTTTGCATTCAATTCATTTTCATAAACTTACAAGTGAAAGTAAACGCAAACAGAATATGACACACATGAATTGTCATCTTAGAATTTTCTGATCAAGTTACAGAGGATTTACAAGTAGGACCTTGCCCCAAAACTCACCCACCAACCCCAATTACATCATTTTTCCAGTATATATAGCTTTACAATATCATTTATCGACCTCATGAGCATAGCGACAGATGACATGTCAGACTACAACATCATTAACCCTTGTCATAGTCAACACATTATTATAGATAGAACAGATGCACTCACACAAGGAGGAAAATCTAAATTGAATCTGCTTTAAGGTGCACAAGAGCATAGAAAGATTTTCACATTAGTGCAAGTGACTACTTCAACATTCAAAGATCTACAACAGCATGGGACACATCTGCACATTGTGAAAATCTATTTCAACCCATGACTCACCCATACTTCAACAATAAGTGCAATAAACACCCAAACAGTTGCTGCACAATTTAGAATATTTTGCTTTGAATCTGCACACAACTCCACAGTACTTGCAACATCCTTTGTGGCCTCCCATATCACCAACAAGTTCACCATACCACCAAGGACAAGAATAAAGCATCTACAACCATTAAATTTCCATCATAAGCCAAAATTGTAACGAAGCTGTAAAATGAGGACATCTAGGGCACAGCAAAAACTACATTTGCAGAGCCCAATTACTGTCATAAGTAACACCAATGAGTTGAGAAGATCCTATAGAGTATAAATATGTTGAAACCAATCTCAAGTACTACCACATATTTCTTCTAGAGCCACCATCCTTGTCGGAGGGAAGAAAACCCTAAAATATGTTCACAATCACTAGAATGCATAGGCACACAGGTTACTACATTCAAAGTCCTAGCAAGATCAATGGATGAGAAGTGACTTTGATCAATGGCTAGTGCATGGTGGCTAAAGAGAAAGTGCTCATCAAAGACTTTAGCCATTGTGCCCTAATTTGCCATTGTCCTATGAGAGAAGGCCATGTAGCACACAAGTTACATCTACTTTTGTTAAGGAACCCAAGTCCACCCCTCTACCACGCAAATGCCATATGGCACATGCCAATAAGCCACCACCACATTGAGATATTAGGATTGTCACCACCACCAAGGTGACAAATGGCAGCCAAATAATGGCCATCAAGTCCATATAGGTTGCTTAGGAAACCATGTGCACAAGCTAAACAATTATTGAGACCCACCAATGACATCACCACAATGCACAAACATAAGGAAATCACTTGGAAGATTAGCCACTAGAGCAATATTGTGCGCTACCAATACCAAGGTGACAAAATGTTGACAAGGGATGAGACTCAATGAACAATTCACAATAATTGCCTAACTGTGTGGAGGTTTTGAGATACCACAGAGGATGAAGCTAGTAGCGAATTGAAGTGGGAGAAGCAAGATGGCAACACAACTGCACAAGAGGGTCAAATCTCCAAAATAACTTGCGGGAATTGAGACATGCAAGTAGGGATGCAAATTGCAAGAGGGAAGAAAGTTTGTCTATAACATGGCACATAGGGCACAAAGGTGGGGAGGCAATTTGCATTTCTTCCAAAATTGCATGAAAGCTCCAATGCTCCGCAATATATAGCCAATGGAAGTCAATGGTTGCTAAGAAATTTGCAATGGTGAGCAAAGTAGAGGAAGAAATTTGTGAGAAGGAAGCATGGTGAGGAAGGAAAAGGCAAAAACCAAGGTGCAAATTGCAAGGATTGTGAGATTGCATGGAGACTCTAAAGTGTAAAATGGGAGAAGTGCAAAGTTTGGTCAGCAATTTGCAAAAATTGTTCGACTAAAATAGAACTTTGAAACTCTGCAATAGAACTACAACTTGACTTTAAACACCCCACACTCAAAAAGCTACAATGATGAGATTCAAAACACTTAATACTCACCCCTTGCCCCACCTTAAACATGAAAAACAAACACTTGTATTGTGAGAAAGCCCTGCCAATGCAAAGGGGCCCACTGAATGGCCACCATTGGAACAAAAAGATTACAAAGTTCAACAAAGACATGCTCAAAACTAGGATGGCCCAATAAACTATAGATGCAACAAGATTTTTATTATTGATATAAGCATATAAGCACACCCAATTGGCAAACTAGACATAGTGCTAACAACAAGTATGAAATTTGGGATAAAAGCTCTTCACTTGGCAAGCTCGAACCATTGGTTGGTGGATTTGACAATGGAGAGGATCACGGACTGAGGGATTCCATTTAAATTTGAGCTTATGTTGATACAAGATCCAACTTTGAAGACAATCACAAGTTGTCATAGAAGAATTTAGATAAGAGTTCTAAGAGAGTCATTCTGACTCAGAAATTAAAAACAGAGGTTATAAAATGGAACAAGGATTAGTTTTGCAACGACTTTTGAAAGAAAAGAACAGATTTCAAAAGATCTAAAAGTTGCATAAGAGCACATTGTATTTAAGGGACTAAGATAAAAATATCCTTGATAAGGAAAAGGGCCTTGATGACAAATTTTCAGTAGATTCTTTAAATGGTGGAAAGTCACTGTGAACAGAAACCTAAAGTTGGGTGGCTGAAAAAACGAGATATGAAAAAAAATCATTTATTTTCCCTTTTATGTTCAGGTATGTCAATCAAATTGATAAAACAGTGCTCCTGTTAAATATTATGATCTTAGGATACTAATCATTGTAAACAAGATATAAAATAAATAAAATGAGAATCATACAAGCGTGGATTTTATGCATTACACAAGATATGAAACCCCGTAAAGCATTTATTTTATTAAAAACACTTACAATAATGGTCTATTACAACAAAGACCGACCCTGGGGAATACTTCTCCATACTTCCACATGGCCAATAATACCTAATGTGCCTAGTGATAGAATTCACTATCAATCTCCAAATTCTGATTCTCATCTCTCAAATGAGAGAGAACCTCCTTACATAGAGGACAAAGGGTGGTATAATACCTGAAGGGGTATTTGTCACACCTATTCAACAACCACCATTCACCATTCATAAATAATTAATAATCTAATTATTAGACTATAATTATTTCAAATGGGATATGCTTCATAAGCATATAATATATAAGGTTTTTTAACCTTATATTAGAACAATATATAAATGTTATAAGGGTATGACCCCTAATAATATTATGTTCTAACAGTTCCCTTTGGGAGTTGCTCTCACAAAAAATGACAAAATTAGAGATGATGCTCAAAGTTTCTATAGACATGTCAAGAAGAAATTCTTAAAAGAGATCAGGCTCATAATGAACTCCATCAAAACATTCCCAAATCTCATTTCGGAGAATGAAAAGTGTGAGAAAGCTAAAACAGCAGGATGGTGAATAAGGAAGATGAATACCATGCTAGGACAGAGACTTGAATGAGAAAATTGAAAAATTGAGAAGTCTTGCCTTTCATGCAAAAACAGCAACGTGAGAGTAAAAAGACAAGTGAATGAGCATGAAAAGGCAAAATATAAGAAGACGGTGACAAAACAAGAACATCAAAACAGGGCCAAGATGATAAAAGACAGATTGAAAGGCTCCTTTGCAAGAAAAATAGTACAAATGAGCAAAATAAGAGAAAGGTAATTTTGTCAAACAGTTTGCATACAGCTATGTAACAAACAGAATCAGACAAACCAGTAAGATTCTCTCAAGGATGTACAAGGGGATCTAACATTAGAATCTTATGCAAAGTGGTGTCAATACCTCCTACAATCTCTTTTGACCCATGAAAGAAGTTTGGAACAGCAAGCTCTAATAACGAAGGAAAGGCCCCTAGATGATGGTATAGGGATGGTGAAGAGTTCAAGACAATTGCTATGGATGAATGATACACATAGCTTTGAAATTCTCAAGCACATGCACAAAGAAAGCAAAAGAAGGAGCCGATATGCAAGCTGGAAATGAAATAAAATTAGACTACCACTAATCTAGTAGCTATGTAAAACAAACGAAACAAAGACTCCTGACCTGCCAACTGTCACTATGGTAAATCAAGATGGAATATGCTGGATATGAAGCTGTCCTCAATTGATAACATTTTGGACGGAACGTCCCATATCTATGATCCCACTATGGAGTAGACTGCACTCCAACCTGAATCTTAAAAAAGTGAAAACAAAACTTGCTACGAAACCACTAAAACAACAAGACAGGGCTGGTTGATCACAAAGGGTCAGCTAACAGGCTACCAATGAGTTTTTCCAACACATATAGCTTCTAACTAAATAGACTTGAGAGCACATGTAGCTTACCAAATAAAAATATGTCATCCTAAAAGGGAAAACAAAGTGCCAAAGTATAATAACCTAATCTAAATGCACATAGAAAACAACCCAGAAATACTATACCAATAACTATCTTTGTATTATTTTATATTTCTTCAAAATAGCACATAACCAAATTGAGTTTCATCAAACTGATACAGCTTACTACACACCCACATGCAAAATTAGACACTACTAATACAAAAGATGATAGTTTGAAATCCAGCCTATTGCTTACAGTTTCCAGTCCTCAAGAAGCCTTATCTCTGCACCCGAGGGGTTTCGTCTCCAAGCCACAGCTGCTGAAACACAATGTCCAGCCTAGGAAAAGAAATGATTTTTGTTTTGTCAGGTTTCAAATGTATCCCTTCTCCTCTGCCCAGCACATTATATAATTCAAGCTCTCCTTTCCCATTGCAACTCAATCAGAGGCAAGACACTGCTCAAATGTTGGCAGCAACTGGGCAAGTTAACTGACAAATCTAGCTCCCCAAACTAGGCAGTTAACTGACAAATCCATCCCTCAAATTAAGGCAGTCCCAAACAGTTAACTCTCAAAGCCTTTCCCCAATCAATGCAATCCCAAACAATTAGATGAACACAATTCCATTTTTATTCTAATCCACTAAAATTGCAATTAACTGACCACACAACCTCCTGATTCCAGTCCTAACTAGCTAAAAGTAACTAAAATTCCAAGTATGCTACTCCTGTGCTGACAGTCCATTCACTCAATAGCTGTGGATTAGAGAAATGGAATGCATGCACCACAAGTGTCACAAATGGGACATTACAAATATACCCTTTCCAGATTGCTTGCTCACAAGCAATGCAATGCTGGACATCCAAATATCTCTGGTCTTTCCCAATACATCCTCTGCAGATAGATTCTTCCAATGGACCAGGATCCCAAACCATTATACATGAACAATTATCTTGGACTTGAGAGAAAGGAGTTCTGCAGCATTTCCCACAAATTATAACCATCAATTTTTCACTACCACTGGAATACTTCACATGATGACAAGAACTCTGACACTTAATCCACAATCAAGTACAATATTGCATGGTAGTTTACACAAAGAAGCATTAAATGAGTCAACTTCTTGATAGCCTACTATAATTGTTGTATCATTAGAATGTCATGGACAATGTAAATATCTCAAGTTACCAATACATTCTTGCTCCTTGACATAATTACACAGAATCTTCCAATCATCTAATGTAGCTAATGTGATGTCATTTCCACATAAATACAGTCCGTTGCATGCTTTAGATGCAGAAAAACACACCCGGTATGCTCTATCAAATACCCAAGTTCAAGCTCAGCAATCTGCTCCTATTGCTTGTTGTTGTTCAGATTCTGCTCCTAAAAGTTGCAAGGGTACTAATGTTCACATCTTTATCCACCAATTTCTCCAGCTCATGCTTGATGATTTGCTCCTCTGTAGCTTGTTGTAGCTTTTGTTCTGATCTTTCATCTTTCTGCAGAAACATGATCTTTCTTCTTTCTGAAGAAACATGGGCCTAACAAGTATTGGAATGGAACTAACTGCTAGTTGGTTATTTGCAGTTTAACTTTCTCCCCTTTGTGATGTCAAAGCTGGATCTAGATTTTGCATACTACTTTGAAGCTACTAATTTTGTTTCAATAGCTCGATCATTCTATCTTGGCTCTTCCAAATTTCCATTAGTGTATCTTGAAAAAGATCTACCCTCTTTCCTTTAGTCAAGATTCTCAAAATTCCCTCCATGATTCACAAGCTGGCAAGATGTTAGCTCTAACACTACTCTAATAACCTAGTCTAAATGTACATAGAAAACAACCCAAAAATACCTGGAAATTCTACAGCAATAAAAAAAATCATATTTTTTAATATTTCTTCAAAAAAGTATATAAGCAAATTGATATTCATCAAACTAATACAACTTACTAAACAAACTAAAATGCAAAACAGCACATTATTGGTATTCCAACTATCAGTTTGAATGCCATCCTATTGCTTATGGGATTTTGTGCTCAAGAAGCCTGATCGCTACACCTGAAGGGCTTTGCCTCCAAACCATAGCTACTGAAACACAATGTCCAACCTAGGAAAAGAAATTATTTTGTTTCTGTCAGATTTCAAGTGTATTCCTTCTCCTCCACCCAGCGCAATTAGATAACTCAAGTTCTCCTTTCTAATCACACCTCAATCAGTCGCAAGACATCCCTCGAATGTTGCCAAGAACTGGGCAACTTAACAAACAAATATAGCTCCCCAAACTGGAAAATTAACTAATAAATCAGTCCCTCAAGTTAAGTTAGTTCCAAATAGTTACTGCCAAAGCCTTTCCTCAACCAATGCAATCCCAAACAGTTAACTGACCACATGTTCACCTTTATTCTAGACCACTACAATCCTAACTAACTGACCACATGCCCTCCTTATTATAGTCCTAACTAATTGAAAGTAACTATAATTCCAACTATGCTACTTCTAGACTGACAGTCCATTCACTAAATAGCTGCATATTAGAGAAATGGACCCCACACACCACGAGTGTCAAAAAGGGGATAATACACAAAAATGTGTGGGACTCTCTCTTCATCAGTCATTCTTAACCCTTAATTTAAACTTTCCCCTACAGTTAACCATGGAAAAACAGCCACTATGACAAAGCAAAACCACCATGATACAAATGGAACTGCCATAAAAGCATTCCTTTGTGCAGATCAAAGTAAGAAAATTTGCAGACTTTTGCAAAATCGTTGAGACTCATCAGTCAAAGAAGAAACCACATGACATCCATTAGACTCACAAATTAACAAACAAATCTAGCTCCCTAAACTGAGCAAATTAACAAACAAATTTAGCTCCCCAACTGGACAATTAACTAATAAATCAGTCCCTCAAGTTAAGTTAGTTCCAAATAGTTACTGCCAAAGCCTTTCCTCAACCAATGCAATCCCAAACAGTTAACTGACCACATGTTCACCTTTATTCTAGACCACTACAAACCTAGCTAACTGACCACATGTTCACCTTTATTCTAGACCACTACAAACCTAACTAACTGACCACATGCCCTCCTTATTATAGTCCTAACTAATTGAAAGTAACTATAATTCCAACTACGCTACTTCTGGACTGACAGTCCATTCACTAAATAGCTGCATATTAGAGAAATGGACTCCACACACCACGAGTGTCAAAAAGGAGATAATACACAAAAATGTGTGGGACTCTTCATCAGTCATTCTTAACCCTTAATTTAAACTTTCCCCTACAGTTAAACATGGAAAAACAGCCACTATGACAAAGCAAAACCACCATGATACAAATGGAACTGCCATAAAAGCATTCCTTTGTGCAGATCAAAGTAAGAAAATTTGCAGAATTTTGCAAAATCGTTGAGACTCATCAGTCAAAGAAGAAACCACATGACTTCCATTAGACTCACAAATTAACAAACAAATCTAGCTCCCCAAACTGGGCAAATTAACAACCAAATCTAGCTCCCCAAACTGGACAATTAACTAATAAATCAGTCCCTCAAGTTAAGTTAGTTCCAAATAGTTACTGCCAAAGCCTTTCCTCAACCAATGCAATCCCAAACAGTTAACTGACCACATGTTCACCTTTATTCTAGACCACTACAATCCTAACTAACTGACAACATGCCCTCCTTATTATAGTCCTAACTAATTGAAAGTAACTATAATTCCAAGTTCCAACTATGCTACTTCTAGACTGACAGTCCATTCACTAAATAGCTGCATATTAGAGAAATGTACCCCACACACCACGAGTGTCAAAAAGGGGATAATACACAAAAATGGGTGGGACTCTTCATCAGTCATTCTTAACCCTTAATTTAAACTTTCCCCTACAGTTAAACATGGAAAAACAGCCACTATGACAAAGCAAAACCACCATGATACAGATGGAACTGCCATAAAAGCATTTCTTTGTGCAGATCAAAGTAAGAAAATTTGCAGACTTTTGCAAAATCGTTGAGACTCATCAGTCAAAGAAGAAACCACATGACTTCCATTAGACTCACATGCAAGTATGATCCAAGTACTCATTCATTTTCTGCAAGTCTGCAGCCCAAAACTTGGCAAGTCTTGTACTCAGACTCACAAATCCTGAGCAAAGACTTGGCTGTCTGAAAACAAAAGGCAATTTTGGGCTTTAAAACATCAATTCTTTTCATTTTTCCAGTCATTCACTCAGTCTTTTGTCACTTTTGTCTTCAGCAAGTGCATTCTCAGTGGATCAACTTGGCTGTTGGTTGATTGGAAGTGCAATTTGAAAAGATCTTATTTATTGATAGTTGGTAAAAAGTGATAAAATGATTAAAAATGGCATGCACCAAGAAGTTTCCTGTGGCCTTGAAGGTCTTAATTTAGGCCTGGTAATGAGGACTCTACCCCTCAACCCCACCCTGAACCACTGTAGGGAATACACCATGGTACTGCCTCTCAACCCCACTGTTGCCACCCCTAGGTCCCCTCACTCTAGTTTTAAAAAGAAAAACATAAAAATTGTTGTAATTCTAGAGCTACACCCTCAAGATCACTTGATCAATGTTTTGAGATGGTTCCTCACAGTTACGGCATAGGGAGCTAAGAAGTGTTGCATCTGAGCAAGTTGTTGAGAATTCCAAGTGCTAAGATTTGTTGTAATAGTGATTGATGTTCTTGAAGGCCTCAAGATGATACTACATTTGTAAATTCCAACAGAGATAATAGAAAGAAAAGGCAAGGCCTTACTCTTCTGGAGTTTCTTCCCATTTTGGGTACTCCAAGGCAATCTCTTGTGTTGATCTCTAATTTGTGGCACATAATTTGTTATTTGGGGAATCCAAAGGTCTAAATAACAAACAACATGTTGCCTGTTTACTTTCAGACTGTGCTTTCGGACTTTCAGTTCTTGTTTTGTTTAAGTTCACGCAAGCAATTGTTCAAAACCACTCTAGCACTTGAACAAACTCATTCCCAGAGCAACTAACAATTGTGTTCTTAAGCAAACATAAAGAAAACAGCAATTAAACCAGCTAATATATTACATAGAAAGATGAAGATTTGCGTTGGTGAATTAATTATTGAATGTTTAATACTATTTACAGATCAGATTTGTAACAAAACAGTTGTGGCCCTTGTCTTCTGTGTGGTTTTTCTGGTGATGTGACCAGTTCTAAATATAGATGCCAAATTAGAAATCCTGCAATATGAAGGTGAAGTAAATGTTAAGATGATTGACCATTGACAGGCCTAGTTTCAAGTATTTCAATTTACATAATATTTGTGAACAGTAGCTGTTTTGTATCCATTAATTGAACTTGGTAAATCATTCACTCACAAAGGTATGCCACCTAGAAGAGGAGCAGAACAGGAGATCTAGTTGTTACCAAATTAGCAGATTGTCCTCTCCCAAACATTGGTCTCTATACACAATCACTCGTGGAGACAAATGGGGGTAAAACTAATAATTGCAATCTTTGTTAAATTGAGGTGTGATCCATCCAAGCACTTCTCCATGCAATTCTCTAATTGTTATTAGACCTAAAAAACATGGTTCATAGAGAAAGTGTATAGATTATAGAGCTCTGAATAAAAAAGCAATCTAGTACAGGTACACTCTTCCATGAATTGATGATTTGATGGACCAACTTCTGGATGCTAAGTACTTGATGATGTTCGATTCGAAATTTGGATACCATCAAACGAGAATTAAGGAGGATGTGTGAAAAAAGGCATTCAAAACAAGGCAAGATTTGTGTGGGTGGCTTGTACTCACTTTCAAGTTGTGCAATGCACAATCAATTTCTTGAGATTGACAAATGAGGCATTGAGACCATTCATATATCCTTATGTCATTGTTTACTTGCGTGATATATTGGTTCATAGAAAAAAAATTGATGAGCATTTAAAGCATTTGAAACATGTTTTTCATGTTTTTCAGGAGAAAAAGCTGTTGCTTAATGAGAAGAAATGTGAGTTTCCACAACAATCATTTATCTATTTAGGGCATGCATTTGGAGAAGAAGAATTGAGAATCAATTCAATAAAAGTTAAATCCATTTTGATGAGGTCTTGACCTTCCAATGTGACATAGATAAGTAATTTTGTAGAGGCACTTCAATGCTTGAGAAAGCTCATCAAAAAAAAATCCACATCAACATCTTTGCATTTCCTAACAGTAAGTCATCATCCACACAATCAAAATTACAAGAAGAATGTCTTTGTACATGTATCGGTTTCTTCCACCAATTGATTAGGTTATCAAGTAAAAAAGAGGTGCGTCTAACATGTTGACTTATGTTTTCTAGATGGGTTTGGTTTCAACTTTGTGCACCATATCTTAACTTGAAATATTTGTCCATAGGACATATACTGATGGATATGAACATAATGAAGATTTTATAGATGTGTTTCAGCATTTACATGGGGCAAAAAATACAAATTTTGACTCCAAAGAAGTTTGCTCTAGGATTTGGAAAATGTTTATGTGCCTATAGAGGGAAGAGTTCAGTTGATGAGAGAAGCTCGTACATCAAAAGTTGCATGCCACTATGGTATGTCAAGGCAGTGGCACATTCACAAAGGTATATTTGCATTGTTCTACGAGGTTTCAAGGACGAGGACGGGGACGGGGGGACAACAAGGGACACGTTTCAGGGATGCGAGGACGGGGGGGTATAAGTTTGGGGGCGGCCAGGACAAGGGTGCTGAAATTCATATAGTACTTACAAAAATAGTTATAAAAAGATGTATAAGTATAAGAATTATACATCTTGGAGACAACTAGGAGTCCCCTACACATCTTGAGGACACCCTGGCATCCTCAAAGTCCTAGCGGCGTCTTGGAGACAACAACACTGGTGGTGGGATGGTGGCACTGGTGGTGGGCTGGTGGGGAGACGTCCTCCCCAAGTCCCCAAGTCTCAAAAACGTCCCCGTCTAGGAAACACGGGAATTTTTTGGGGGAGACACATCCCCATGGAACACTATATATTTGACCAAAAATGCAAATTGATGTTGCATTTTAAATGGAAACATGGTTTGCATGGCACAAGCAAGTCCAATGACAGAAATTTGGGTTTGTATATGCTATCAACGGTTCCTTCTATGCCCTAGGAGAGCATCTCCATTCATTTTGAAGGAGATTTGCCCATGTCAAAGAAAGGGCATGACTAGTTGTCTGTTCTTGTAGACCAATTTAGTAAAATGTGCATTCTCATTCCATGTAAAAAGACTCAGTTGTTTTTCACTAATATTTGGACTCACTTTGGTGTGCAAAGTATACCTAGCTCTATCACTTCAAACAAGGAGACAAGGTTTATGAATTTGGACCTTACTGTCCGAGAAGATAGATACAAGGCTGAAGATTTCTATTGCCTTTATCCACAAACAATCAAAGTGGCCAATAAAAACAATATTGCAGCTTTTGAGGGCATATGATAGGAAGCATCCTAAGACTTGGAACAAAAATTTAACATATATACAACATTCCTATGATAGGGCAATTCATTATTTTACTAATATATCTCCACTTGATAAATGTTTTAGTTACATATATCCAAGTTCTTTCGATGTAATGATGGGATGGCAGAAAAAAGTGGATACAGAAATCTGCATAGTAGAGATCTTAATTAGGAAGATAAGAGAAATTCACTTGTGCAAGAGAGGTTGAAGGAGTCCAATTCATGGCCTTCAGGGTTCTTGATTAGATCCTAAACCTGTTATTGAATAAATACACCCTCAAGGGTCACTGTAATCAAACTTCTTATCTGATTCTTCTTGGTTAGGGCATAGGTAATAGTAAACTCCGGATTCGGAAACAATTGCTGAAGCTCTAAAGAGACTTCGGAGAGAAAGAAGAATATGGACTACCTCTAGGAAGGAAACTGTTAAGTCATCTATTCTTGCTGAAATAAACAAAACCAGCTCTGAGAACCTTTTGAATAATGAGACCGAACCCAAAATATCTAAAGAAGTTCGTTTTCCAACTCCCGAATACAGACTTATTCCATATTCTGAGTTTAGTGATCAGGAGAAACCTATCACAGACAGTGACAATGAATCCTAATCATCTTTGTATTAGAATCTATCACAGGAGGTGATAGCTATTTTTTGTAAATAAATTTTGTATTGAGTCTATCACAGGAAGTGATAGCCATTTTTGTAAACAATTTTGTATTGAATCTATCACAAGAAGTGATATCAATTTTGTAAACAATTATGCTTGTAATTTTATAGCACTTGACTTGAGTAATGAAAGTCGGAAATTTTTTGGTTGTTTATCTGCAATGAAAATTTATTTAACTTATGTGGAGCAAACTATGGAAATAAAAAAAAATTTAAAAAAAAACTAACTAAAATTACCAAACTTACCTAGGAACTTCATTGGAATGGATAATTCCGGAAATGGGTTTAGAGGGGATCAGGATAACAACAATCCTATGGCAAAATTAGATCAACTACTGAATCTGATGAATGAAACTCAGGCCTGACTAGTCAACCTAGAAAGGAAAGTAGAAGGGCAATCTGATGAGAGATGAAAGGTCAGAATCTCAGAGTGATCGACATGAAGATAATTCTAAAACTTCGAGCTTGGGAAACAAGAGAAGTCAATTAGCCAATGAGCTCGCTAGAGATATGAAAAAGATCAAACCCCCTAAGTTTGAGGGCTCCACTTCAGGAGATGTCATTGAGGCATGGTTGACTGAAATGGAAAGTACTTTGAGTTAATGGACTACTTTGATAATTCCAAGGCAGCTTGGGCAGCCTATCAATTGGCAGGAGAAGCCGCTACTTGATGGGAAAATAGAAGGGCTAAAATGGGTCCGGTAGTAGCAAAAGTGACCTGGGATCAGTTTGTGAGAATTTTTCATCAAAGATGGCTTCCACAAATGTTTTACAATCAAAAGTTGTTGGACATTGAAAATCTCAAGTAGGGACCCTTAACTGTTAATGGGTATTGGGAAAAGTATACTCGTTTGTTAAAATATGTTTCGCAATACCAGCAGGATGAAAACTTTCGTGTTCGGAAGTTCATAATAGGGTTGAACAACCAATTCGGAGGTCCAATGAATGTTTTGGCACCACGAACTATGGATGAAGCATACGAAAAAGTTGTTTGACAAGAGAAAAGGTTGCAAAAGGATGATTCCTTTAGGGATAAAAACCGCAACAAAGTCAAATGGAACCAATCGTCCCAAAATTTCAAAAGGAAGGGCTATAAGAACAATTAGTATGACTACAAGAAAGATAAGAAGGGCAATAACAGTACTAGGAAGGACGAAGCTAATTCAAACAAAGGGTCAAAAAAGAAGGGACCATCAGGGGGATGCTTTACATGTGGAGGAGAGCATTACGCTAACCAATGCCCTACTAAGAATCAGAATGGACAGCAACAACGAAATCCTCTACCACCTGAGCAAACAGTTTTCCAACAAAGGATTCATGCAACAGTAGATAACAGGCAAGCGGAATATCAAGTCACACGCATTGAGACTACAGGTTTGCTATACGGAAACCCGATAACCATCTTAATAGACACCAAAGCCACTGAATGTTTCATATCCCCTAAATTGCTTGGTATATTTCCTAAAAGAACTGGGCTCATGGCCAAATCATGGACGGTTGAATATGCTAATCAAACAAGAGCTCGGGTAGTGCAATGTCTGTTTGAAGCTAGGGTAGAACTTCCAAGCTTCACCACAGAAATTAACCTTCGTGGCACCTCTGGGTTCTTATGATGTGATCATTGGAATGAATTGGTTAAGAAAGCATAGGGCCAAGGTTGATTGTTTTGCAAAGACAGTGGAGTGTGTGGATGGCGTAGGAAACGCGGTGTATATTCAAGGAGTACAATGAGAGGTTAAGGTATGGAAAATTTTGACCATGCAGTTAAAAAGAAATAAAAGGAAAGGATGTCAAATATTTGCAATTAAAATGGAATAAGTTAGGGAATACAATGAAAGCATATATTATGATGACTTGATAATGCACACACAGAGTAAGGAAGAGCAAATGGAAACTGACTTTAAGGAAGAAACTGTTAGTGTTTCTTAGATCAGATTATATAATCAATTTGAACAAAAGAAATGCAACACATAAGACAATGAACACAACAAGATACCCTGGGAAAACCCTCCTCTTGAGGGAGAAAAACCCAGCAAATATATCTCTTATATATTGAAGGAATAAGAGCAGAAATCTGCTTGAACTCAGGCCCAACACAATGCCGAATTTGATACAATGAATAATAGCACCTCTCCTAGATGCAAAGATACAAATGAATATGTTTCTCCTTGAAATCGGTCTGCTGCTACAAAATGATGATCTGCTGCTACAGGATGATGATCTGCTGATTAAGTGTGAACTTCTTTTAGGACTGCGAATTCTGCTCTGCCAATAAGATGCGAACTTCTTGATGTATTCGAATTGTACTTCAATAACCAAAAGTAACCTTGTATATATATCTTCTTGGCGCCTCTTCATTTAGGTCGGCTTTTATGCAAATAATAATAAATGAATAAATATAACTTAAGTCGGCCAATCAACAAGTAAATGATATAACTCAAAATAGGGTCGGCCCATGCTCTAGTTGATATTTAATATGAGACTTAGTGAAGACCGACGCTGTATTAACATCAACACTCCCTCTCAGCTAGGGATGAACTTCCATCTGCACAAGACACATTATGTTAGAATGAAAACAAAATAAAATATCACCTCAACGTGATATTAACCATTATGGCTACTCCCATAGATGGTAAAACTCATCACGGATTCTCTCACGTGATGTTGTCATGGAGTCGCACACATGACATCCACCATAGCTTCTCCCAGAGGGTGGAAACAAGGGCTTTCACCTCAACTCTCTCTAATCAGAGAATTGCATTATCAAGGACTTACACCTCAACTCTCTCTCAGCAGAGAATTGTATTAACAAGGGCTTGCACCTCAACTCTCTCTCAGCAGAGAGTTGCATTCTCAATCAAGGATCACTGATTACTGAGACTCTTTCTCAGTCAAGGCTGCATTCTCCACCATACCAAGTTTCTCTCGGAAGTATACAAACTTCATCCTGGCGAGAGGCTTGGTGAGAATGTCTGCCGTTTGCTCTTCAGTGCTGATATACCTCAACTGTATAGCTTTCCTTTGCACCATATCTCTAATATAGTGGTACTTGATCTCAACATGTTTTGTTCTGTCATGAAACACAGGATTGACAGAAAGCTTCACACAGCTTTGATTATCACAGTGTATGATAGTAGGCTCCATTGATTGACCAAACAATCCTGCAAGGAGCTTACGAAGCCACACTGCCTCACGAGCTGCCACACAAGCTGCAATATACTCTGCTTCAGTTGTACTCAAGGCCACTGAAGACTGTTTCCTGCTACACCAGGAGATCATAGCAGTCCCCAAACTGAAGCAACAACCAGAAGTACTCTTCCGATCTGAGACACATCCTGCCCAATCAGAATCAGTAAAACCATGCAGCTCCAAATCCACATTTGAAGAATATCTCAACCCATATCCAATTGTGCCACATAAATATCTCAGGATATGTTTAGCTGCTACAAGATGTATTTGCTTTGGTTCACACATAAACTGGCTAAGTGCACTCACTGCATAGCAGATATCAGGTCTAGTGTTAACTAGATACATCAATGAACCAATCAACTGTCTATACATCGTAGAATCCACTGGTTCTGAACTAGCTGCAGCTTCTTTCAACTTATCTAAATTAGACTCCATGGGTGTAGACATAGGTTTGCAGTCAAGCATACCAAACCTTTTGAGAATGTCAACAGTATACTTGCCTTGACTTAGAATCATCTCATCTGGCTTTTGCCAAACTTCTAAGCCAAGAAAGTAATGCATAAGACCTAGATTCTTCATCTCAAACTCTGAAGCTAATTCCTTCTTGCATTTTAGTATTAGATGTTCTTCACCAGTAATGATCAAGTCATCAACATATAAAACTAAAATCAATGCTTCACCATTTACTACCTTGAAGTAGAGGTTAGAATCTGCATCATTCTTTGAGAAACCCAAACTTGAAAGGTACTGATCAATTCTTTCATACCAAGCACGAGGAGCTTGTTTAAGACCATACAAGGCCTTCTTCAGCTTGCAGACATGAGATTCTTTCCTATGTACCTCAAATCCTTCTGGTTGCTCAATGTAAACCTCTTCCTCTATTATGCCATTCAGAAAAGCTGTCTTTACATCCATTTGGTGAATCTTCCATCCTCTAGATGCGGCAATAGCAATGATGGTTCTAACAGACGTGTAACGAGCCACAGGAGCAAAAGTTTCTTCATAGTCAACTCCCTCTTTTTGTGAGAACCCTCTAGCCACAAATCTAGCCTTGTGTTTCTCAATGCTCCCATCAGCTGCATGCTTGATCTTGAAGAGCCACTTAGAAGACACCACAGATTTGTCTTTGGGTCTAGGGACTATATCCCAAACATCGTTCTTAAGTATAGACTGATACTCCTCAATCATGGCATCTTTCCATACTTGTTGACTAGAAGCTTCTTCAACATTTGAAGGCTCTGACTCAATAATCTGACTCATCAAGGCAACATAGCTAGAGAACTTGTGAGGTCTCTTGCTTTCTCTGAAGGCTCCTCTTGGAGCTGCAAACCTTTCTGCTTCCTGCATTGTCCTGCGAGCCCAAAGAGGTCTTTTCTTTCCAATCACAATGTCTAGAGGCCCATCAGTAAGATCCAAAGGCTCAGCTGGATCAATATCTTCTTTAAGTTTTGTATCCTCCTTCAAATTCTCTGGGATATGGTCAACTTCCATATCTTGAGGAGGTTCTTCTTCATCGACATCCATAGGAGTGCCTTTGGACTTTCTATAAGCAACATCTTCCTTAAATGTGACGTCTCTACTAATCTCAATAGACTTCTGTCCTGGAATGTAGATCCTGTAAGCTTTTGATGTCTCACTGTAGCCTACAAGAATTCCTTTCTTCCCAGAAGGTTCTAGCTTTGTTCTCTTTTCCTTTGGAATATGAACATAGACTGGACAGCCAAAGATCCTCAAATGACTAACTTCAGGCTTCACGCCTGAGAATGCTTCTTCAGGAGTTTTATTCTCTAAGATCCTGTGGGGACTCCTGTTTTGAACATAGACGGCTGTTCTTGATGCTTCAGCCCAAAGAGAGATTTGTAAGTCTTGATCATGGATCATAGCTTTCACTGCTTCCACAATAGACCTATTCTTCCTTTCAGCAATACCATTTTGTTGTGGATTATAGGGAACACTGAACTCCCTCTTAATCCCTGCTTCAATACAAAAGTCTCGAAAAGTGCCAGAAGTGTATTCTCCACCATTATCAGATCTCAATACTTGGATCTTCTTCCCGGACAGATTTTCAATCTGCGCTTTGAATTCTCTGAATCTTACTAATACTTCTTCTGATTCTTTCGATCTCAAGAAATAAATCCAAGTCTTTCTAGAGTAATCATCAATGAAAATAATATAATACAAGAAACCACTAGATGATGCAATAGTCATTGGACCACACAAATCAGAATGAATGAGATCAAGAATATATTTAGATCTACTTTCACTGGAATGAAACGTACCTTTTGTGTTCTTGCCTAGGGCACATCCCTTGCATGTACCTTCATGTTCTTGATCGAATTTCGGAAGACCGGTGACCATCTTCTCCATGATAGGTAGAGCACGAAAGTGAATGTGAGCCAATCTTCGATGCCAAAGATCACACATGCTGGTACTGTTATGCACAAGTGCTTGAAGAGGACGAGTGCACAGCGTGTAGAGACATTCATGTCTAACTCCAATCACTTGAGCAGTTTTGAAGCTGGAGTTCTTTGCCCATATAAGAACTTTCCCTTTAGAGAAGGCAACTTGATAACCTTTGTCTTCTAATGCTGAAATTGAAACAAGGTTCCTCTTTATCCCTGGTACGAACAGTACATCATTCAATTCCAAAGAAATTCCAGAATCCAAGTGAAGAGTGGAATTTCCAAACCCTTTTACAGAATATCTAGCATCATCTCCAATAACAACTTGATCACTAGAGTTGCTTTCCATTAAGTTTGAAAGGTGACTTCTGAATCCGGTGATGTGTCTAGAAGCACCACTGTCAATCAACCAAGTGTAAGAGTCCGTAGAAACATTGCTAGACAAGGCTGAATAAAATAGATAATCACTGGAGTCCTTTTGTGGAGTGACTTCTTCAACATCTGCAGTGGCAACTTGAAGCTTAGGTCGTTGAGGGCACACCCTCGCAAAGTGACCATACTTATCACAACGAAAACATTGAATCTTGGACATGTCTCGTTTTCTTTTGAAGGTAGGAGCATCATCATTTCCATCTTCTCGATTCCTTTTGAAGAATCCTTTCTTAAAGCCTTTTCCTTTGTTTGATGAATGAGAGATAAGAACTTGTAATTCTTCATTCTTTGAGCTTTGACCAATCCCCCTTGCTGTTAGTCTTGACTCTTCTTGAATGCAATCAATCCTTAATCGATCAAACTTGGGAAGTTCGGATCTTGCACTGATTCCTTGGATGAATGCCTCCCATGAAAGCGGAAGACCATTGAGAGCAAGCATAGTCAGTTCTTTATCATCAATCATGTGTCCAATAGTGGAGAGCTGATCTTTTATCTCTGAAATCCTCATGAAGTATGTAATAACAGATTCTCCTTTCGCCATTTTCACATGATGAAGTTGTTGCTTCAGAGCAAGGGCACGACTGGTGTTGTTGATTTCGTACATCTCTTCCAAGGTTGTAAACATCTCTCTTGCTGTATCCAACTTGAAGATAATTGGTACAATATGATCTTTGACGGAATCAACCAATGCTTTCTTTGCCCTAGTGTCTTTCTTCCTCCATTGCAGCTTCTCTTCTTCCCCCTCAGGTTCGGGAACTTTTGTTTTCACAAACTCAGCCAAATCATTCTCTTCCAAGGTTAGCATGAACCTGAATCTCCATGATATGTAGTTCGAGATCCCTTCGAGTCTATCCTCGATTTTCAGACCGTTCACCATCTTGAGAAATTTGGAAGATAGACTGAAAAAGAATAAGTGTTGCGAACTAAATCTGATCACGATCTTTTTCACACCCGCTCTGATACCATGTTAGTGTTTCTTAGATCAGATTATATAATCAATTTGAACAAAAGAAATGCAACACATAAGACAATGAACACAACAAGATACCCTGGGAAAACCCTCCTCTTGAGGGAGAAAAACCCAGCAAATATATCTCTTATATATTGAAGGAATAAGAGCAGAAATCTGCTTGAACTCAGGCCCAACACAATGCCGAATTTGATACAATGAATAATAGCACCTCTCCTAGATGCAAAGATACAAATGAATATGTTTCTCCTTGAAATCGGTCTGCTGCTACAAAATGATGATCTGCTGCTACAGGATGATGATCTGCTGATTAAGTGTGAACTTCTTTTAGGACTACGAATTCTGCTCTGCCAATAAGATGCGAACTTCTTGATGTATTCGAATTGTACTTCAATAACCAAAAGTAACCTTGTATATATATCTTCTTGGCGCCTCTTCATTTAGGTCGGCTTTTATGCAAATAATAATAAATGAATAAATATAACTTAAGTCGGCCAGTCAACAAGTAAATGATATAACTCAAAATAGGGTCGGCCCATGCTCTAGTTGATATTTAATATGAGACTTAGTGAAGACCGATGCTGTATTAACATCAACAGAAACCTTCGCTGAAAAATATCCCTACCTTCAGGAATACCAGGATGTGTTCCCGGAGGAACTACCTAGTTTACCACCAAGAAGGGTGTTTGATTTCTCTATAGATTTAGTTCCAGGGGCTGAACTTGTTTCTAAGGCACCGTATCGTATGACCATCGTGGAACTAATGGAACTAAAGGCACAATTGCAGGAATTACTGAATAAGGGATTATTTCGACCTAGCGTATCACCATGGGGAGCATCAGTAATATTTGTCAAGAAGGATGGGACGCTTCGCCTATGCATAGATTACTGTATGCTAAATAAGCTCACCATCATAAATAAATACCCCTTGCCCAGAATAGACAATCTTTTTGATCAAATGAAAGGGGCAGCAGTGTTTTCCAAGATAGATTTAAGGTCAAGATATCATCAACTAAGATTGAAAGAAGAAGACATTCATAAAACAACCTTCAGAACTAGGTATGGTCATTATGAATTTACAGTTTTGCCATTTGGTCTCACCAATGCCCCAATTGCGTTTATGAACCTAATGAACAGTATTTTTCGTGACTGTTTGGACAAGTTTGTGTTGGTTTTCCTCAATGTCATTCTTATTTACTCAAAAAACAAGGATGAGCATCTTTAGCATCTTCGGGTGGTCGTCCAACGATTGAGAGAACATAAACTTTATAGAAAATTATCAAAATGCACTTTCTTTCAGAACAAGGTACAATACTTAGGGCATATAATATCAGCTAAAGGAATAGCAGTGGATCCAGCAAAGATAAAAGCTATAGTGGAATGGCCTGTACCAAAAAATGTGCACGAGGTTAGAAGTTTCATGGGTTTGGCTAGGTATTAGTAATTACCGAAGGTTTGTTAGAAATTTCTCTAGGATTGCTCACCCCATTACCTCCCTTCAAAGAAAAGGAAAGAGATTTGAATGGACAGAGAAATGTCAAGAAGTGTTTAATACATTGAAGGAGAAATTAATGACTGCACCAATTTTAGTAGTACCAAACCCTAATGGTCATTTTGTAGTTATAACGGACGCGTCTGGTGATGGTTTGGGCGGAGTATTAATGCAAGATGGGAAGGTAGTGGCTTATGAATCTCGAAAGTTGAAGCAGTATGAGCAAAATTATGCACCTCATGATCTGGAGTTAGCAACTATTGTGCATGCCTTGCAAATGTGGCAACATTACTTATTAGAGAAGACTTTGAACTCAAATTAGACCACCAAGGTTTAAAGTATATATTCACCCAGCCTAATTTAAATGCTCGCCAAAAGAGGTGGATGGAGTTAATTCCAAACTATGATTTTGAGAACAGTTATATCAACGGTAAGGAGAACAGAGTAGTAGATGCTCTGAGCCGACAGAAGCATATAACTTCCATGGTGACAAACAATACAAAGTTTAGAGCTCAGGTACTACAGAAATTGAATGAAGATGAATTCTACTTGCAAGTTCGTGAAGCTCTTCAGGCAAACTCTCAAGAGCCTAAATATGAGGGTTTTCAGATTGAAGCAAATGGACTTTTGAGATATAAGGGCAAGATGTATGTACCAAACTCAATAGAACTAAGTAAGTTGGTATGGAAGGAGGTACACACAACACCATACTCAGGTCATCCAGGGGTAACCAAAATGTTGGCCGATGTCAGACCTCTATATTTTTGGAAGGGAATGAATAAGGATGCAGCTAGATTCATTGCAGGATGTTTTGAATGTCAGAAGGTTAAGGTGGAGCACCAACATCCGGTAGGATTGTTACAACCTCACAGTGTACCAAATTGGAAATGGCAAATCATCAGTATGGATTTTGTACAGGGTTTACCGATGACGAGGAGCAGACATAATGCAATACTGGTAGTAGTGGATAGACTTACCAAAGTAGCACATTTCATACTCGGAAATTTGAGAGATGGGGCTTATGTGATTGCTTGAAAGTTTGTAGAAGAAATTTTTCGTCTTCATGGAGTTCCGGAAAAGATTATTTCTGACAAGGATGCCAAGATGACATCCAGGTTTTAGCAAACTCTATTTTCTGCCTTGGGAACTCAGCTAAATATTAGTACAACTTATCAACCTGAAACAGATGGAAAAACGGAAAGAGTAAATCAGATCTTGGAAGACCTACTAACAATGTACTGCATGAACCAGCAATATAAGTGGGAAGAATATTTACCATTGGTAGAATTTGCTTATAACAATTTGTATCAATCAACTATCAAAATGGCACCTTTTGAAGCACTGTACGGCAGGAAGTGCAGAACACCTATCAGTTGGAACAGGATGGAGGATAGGATCATTCTAGGACCCGAGATGCTTCAGAAAATGGAAGAACAAGTTAATCATACAGAGGTTGAAGGAAGCTAATGATCAGCAAAAGGGCTACGCTGATGCAAAACGAACCCCCAGGCAGTTTGTGGTTGGAGAGAAAGTTCTCTTGCAAGTTAAACCTCGGAAGAGCTCTATCAAATTTGGAAAAACCTCTAACTAGCCCCGAGATATGTAGGACCTTTTGAAGTCCTGGAAGTTGTCAACCCAGTAGCATACAGAATTGCTCTACCTCCGGCTCTCGCCAGATTGCACAATGTATTTCATGTCTCCTATCTTAAGAAGTACTATGCAAAATTTGACCATATGATTGACTGGAATTCCTTGCAGATGAGGGATCCTAGGGTGATCACAATCGAGCCACTTAGAGTGCTCGAGGTACGTAAGCTATGCTTACATAACTGCGAGGTGGTACAATGCAAGGTCCAGTGGGACCAATATTCAGAGGAAAATGCTACATGGGAGGATTATGATGAAATCCTTCAAAAGTTTCCTTACCTATTTATGAACAATTAAGAACTTTATATATATTTATGATTTTAGACCTGAACTTTTAAATAAACAATCATCGAGGATGATGATTCTTAAGGGGAGAAGTATGTTCCATCCCTTTTGTCTTGAACCAGATTATGGCAATAATAATATGGTCGTTATGATAGTTGTGTTGAACTACCCTTCATGAGAATGTGAAAATTGGGAAAAGAATTTTTAATTTATTTGTTATGACTGCACTTATGAATGATTTCTTTATATATATATATATATATATATATAAGTGAATGTGTTGATGTGTTTTTATTTTAAAATGATACAAAGAACGGTCTAACCCTATTTCTTTGTCAAGTGGTTGCAAGATTGTCAACACCTCAAGGGAAAAGGAAATATCATCAAGGAGAGGTCGTAGTTTATAAAGGATCAAATTACCATCAAGTCACGAGTTGGTGTAAGGTGGCTACGTTGAAGTCGTAATATTGGGACAATATCTCACTTAAATAATTATAAAAAACAAGTAAACTTTAAATGATCACCAACGCTCCCCTTTAGAAGTCGAGCAATAAACTCTTGGAGCACACCTTAAGAGATAGTAAATGAATAAAAAAATATTAAAGCTAATATTAATATCAACCTCTAAGTTCGATGATCAAATATTAAAGTTAATAAAATATCAGTTCTTGTCGTCGGTGTGGATGGGAGGCGGTAACTCCCCGCCACCCTTGCCATTGTGCCTTCTAGAACGCTCAAGATGGAAGGCATGCAGTCGTTTCTTTTCTAGGAGTCTTGGCTCAGGTTGAAGGGAGGATGGTTTTATTTATTTTCCAAGACTCTCACTCTTTTCTCTTCTTCCCCATTCGCATTGGCATTCATCTTGTTTTTGCATTCTCTTTTGGAAACCTTGGTCGAGCGCCATTTTGGCTTGACTCAACACTCTGATCTCTAGAATGGAGAAGGCATTCTATACTCTCTTGTAGCCCGCCTTCACTGCATTCTTCTTGACAGCGAAGTATCTCTATACCTTTGTAGCCATCATCGAGATTGTTGGGAGGAAAGGCGTCCAATGTGTTGTCGAGCTTCAGTCTACATTTTCCAGGCATGTGTATAAATGTCTTTGAATTTACTATACCGTGCTTACTGAAAAGTCTTTTGAGTGCATTCAAGGAACTGAGATGCAATTGTCGATTCATTTCTTGATTCTCGTCCAGTCTACAGAACTATAATGTTGGAATTTCTTGCAAGTCTTTTATGCTCCATCTGGCTGGGTTATCTCTTTCTATTCCTATCGATCCTGTGGTGGTTTCTAAGCTTGTAACTAAGATTTTACTTTTGCGTCTTCCTCTCCTCTGTTTTTTTACTTTAAGCAAACAATAGTCTGCTCTTGGTTCTAATCGGGTTTTGATCCTTAAATTGAAATCACTATGCTTGGGCTAGTTGATATATTTCTTTCTTTTGGCCTGAATCAGCCTTGGTCACCTGATTCCTTGAATTTGAAATGCTCTGAGTTTCTTTCATTAATGCTTAACTTGAATTCGGCATCTTACTCTGTTCTATAGCCTCGAATCTGATCAGATCGTTAGTCTCCTTTCCATCACAAATAACTGGAATTTAATATAACTAAAGAGTTCTTTTCAATACTGTCTTATGACCTCATTCTCTCCTCTGTAAGTCAGAAATAAGTTTCTACTCCTGATTGTACAAGAAAAAATTAAGAGTTGAATCTCTGATAATATAAACTCTATGGGTTAAGAATTTAAATGTCGAGTAAGGGTGAGAGTGTTGACAGCACTAGAAACGTGCTCATTATTGATAAAATCCTTGGCCAAGGTTATGATGTTTAGATTACGCAACCATCAAGAATCAGATATACCCCTAGTCAGAATGGTCTTTCTAATTAGGAGAACCTATAGTGAGAGATTGACCAGGGTAGTATAGGTTCTTGACACCAAACTCAAATGGCATGATGGTAATTTGTGAGGTCCTTTATTGACTACCCTCGTGAAGGGTCGGGTTTCTTCAATTGAAGAAACATGGGAGACCAGTAGGTCTTTGGTTGGGCGGAAAAGCCCTTGATGATGTTTTTGTTTCCCTTGAAGACAGAGTCTTGTTCAAGCATTTCTGCAAGAAGCCTTCATGTACCTTCTTATAACTCTCTCTCTCTCTCTTACTTCAAATATATTTACTTTATAATGTTTATTTCACTGTTGTTTTAAATACTCTTTTCATTTCGTAGTTAATGGAAAAGTTAGTTCGTAATCAACTGTTGTTTTCAGTTATATAAATTGTTAATTGTTCCATTTCAGCTGAAATTGAAAAACTAGAATTTAGTTATTGAATGTTAAGAGTAGTTAATGCTCAGATTATTTATCTTTCCTACTCGTTATTGCAAAGAAAACTCTTGCAAGGAAAATTAGTTAGTTACACTTCAGCTGAATCTGGTAGTTAGTTACCGATCTTAAACTGTAGATTAGCTAGTATGTAACATTCAATCAACAAAAAAACACCAAACCGAAATCTGATCAAAAATCCAAAAATGAACTGCACAGGAAACAATTATGTTTCTACTGCAAGGAGCCATGGAACCGTGACCATCGTTGCCTTGGGAAATGCAAGGTTCATTTGATTGAGGCTTTTTCTAACAATGAGGAGTCGGAGGGTCATGAGACCAATACTAGAGATGACAGTGGATAGGATGAGCCACCTCCATAGTTAGAGTTGGATGGTTCTAGAGCCAAGGAGACTCCCCAGAGCAACATAGCCTCACTATTCAGAGTCCATAGACTTCATCCATTCTGTTGGAAAGGTGTCCTTAAGGGACAACGCATGGTCTGCTTGGTGGATAGTGGAGCCACACACAATTTCATCGACGAGGGTCTAGTGGTGAAGTGTGGACTACAAATTGAGGAGTTATTGGAATTCAATGTGACTGTAGTAGATGGGTTTCAGCTGAGTTGCATCAGGATGGTTCCCCAGCTTAGCATCCGGATTGGAGATTACACCTTAACTGATAACTTCTATGTGCTGAATCTTGGTAATATTGATGTAGTTTTGGGTTTGCAATGGTTGCAATCACTTGGGAGGTACATTCAGGACTTCCACAGAATAGAGTTGGATTTTATGGTTGATGATAAAAAGATTGTGTTGAAGGCTATGTCTGAAGGTGGTCTTCAAGTAGTGTCACCCAGGAGGATGGAGGTGTTATTTAGACATGGAGAGGTGGATTGGGCAATACAGTGCTTTGTTTCTACCAAGCCTACCTCCAACAACAAACCACACCTCCATGTTGACATCCAGACAGTGTTGGATAAGCATAGGGTAGTATTTGGAGACATTCCTCCAAGTCGGCCACCTGATTGTGGGTTCAATTCAAGCATATCATTAAGCTTGAGAAAGGGGCTAGGCCAATTATAACTACGCCCTATCGACACCCACTCCATTTTAAGGAGGAGATTGAGAAGACAATCGAGGAGCTTTTGAGCATGGGACACATCCGACCCAGTTCTAGTCTATTTGCCTCGTCAGTTGTTTTGGTTAAAAAGAAGGATGGAACTATGCGCATGTGCATAAACTACCGGGCTCTAAATAAGAAAACCATAAAGAACAAATATCATATTCCCAGGATCAATGAGTTGCTTGATGAGTTACACGGGGCTGTGTTCTTTTCCAAGATTGATCTTCGCTCGGGTTATCATCAGATACAAGTCCGGGAAGAAGATGTTCATAAAATTGCTTTCCGTTGTCACTACAAACATTTTGAATTCCTGGTCATGCCATTTTGACTCATTAATGCACTAGCCACATTCTAGTCATGCATGAATCACACCTTCCATGAGCAGTTGCGGAAATTTGTTTTGGTTTTCTTCGACAACATTTTGATATACAACAGGACATGGGATGATCACCTACATCATTTGCATGTAGTGTTGAGTATCATGGAGGCTCAATCGCTTTACACGAAAGCTTCCAAATGTGAGTTCGGGATGACTGAGATACTCTATCTCGGGCATGTGATTGGGGCTAATGGTGTGAAGGTACACCAAGAAAAGATACAAGCAATTTTGGACTGGCCGCCACTGAAGAACATATCTGAATTGAGAGGCTTCTTGGGTTTGTGCTCTTACTATAAGAGATTTGTGAGAGGTTTCTCACAATTGGCATCATCTTTGACAAACCTTACTAAGAAAGGTGTTTTTCACTGGTCTGAGGAAGCACAAGTAACATTTGACAAGCTCAAGGAAGTCATGAGCTCATGCCCAGTTCTAGCATTGCCGGATTTTACATAGCCGTTTGTCTTAGAGTGTAATGCATCGAGTCAGGGAGTTGGTGTAGTTCTAATGCAGAATTGACATATGATTGCAATCAAGAGCAGAAAGTTGAGGGACACAGAGAAGCCGTACTCCACATATGATAAGGAGATGCTAGCGATTATGCATGCGCTAGCTAAGTTCAGGCAGTACTTAGTGGGGACTAAATTTGTGGTCAGAACTGATCACAACAGTCTCAAATTTTTTTGGAGCAAGACTTGAATGAGCGGCAGCAAAAGTGGGTGAGCAAGATTCAGGCATATGACTTCGATGTGGAGTATATTAAGGGGAAGAAGAACATTGTTGTTGAAGCTCTTTCCAAAAAACCAACACTTTGCTCTCTCGTTGAGATTTCAACTGATTGGAAATCTCAATTAGTGGTCGAATACACCAAAAACACTTTCGCCTATGATTTGATGGATGGTCAGGTATAGGATAATAGGTATTCAAGATATCATTTATTATAAGAACATAATTTATCTTGTACCTGAATCAAAGTTGAAGGCTAGGATTTTGAGGGCTATGCATGATACCCCTCTAACGAGACATCCAGGTTTCTTCAAAACTAATCGTCAGATTCGTGAGAGGTTCACCTGGAAAGGATTGAAGGATGATGTACTACAGCATGTTAGAGAGTGCCTGGCATGTCAACAAAATAAGGCTGAACACACATTCCCTACAGGACTTCTACAGCCATTGTCGATACTTGAACAGAAATGGGAAGGAATATCCATGGACTTTATCACAAGGCTTCCACGTGTTTAGGGGAAGGATTGCATATTTGTAGTTGTGGATAGACTGACAAAATACGCCCATTTCTTTGATGTATCTACCAATTACTCCGCACTTCAGGTGGTAGAATTATTCTTCAGAGAGGTGTTCAGGTTACATGGACTCCCCAAAACGATCGTCAGTGATCATGACAACAGATTTCTAAGTATGTTTTGGCAGGAATTATTTTGTTTGGCAGGTATAGAGTTGACATCGAGCACAAGATACCATCCTCAAACCGATGGTCAAACAAAGATAGTAAATAAATGGGTTGAGGGCTATCTGCGGAATTATGTTTTAGGGCAGCAGCATGCTTGGATCAAGTGGTTGTATTTAGGGGAGTATTGCTACAATAATACCTACCACATGTCAATTGGCATGTCCCCCTTCAGGGCCTTATATGGGTATGATGCCTTATCATTTGTAGATTTGGCCTTTGATGAGAGCAGGGTCCCACGAGCCAAGGAGACAATGCAGAACTATCAAGATATTCTCAAGGCATTGAAGGACAATCTGCAACATGTGCAAAATCAGCAAAAAATGTATGCAGATAGGCACCGAGTTGAGAGGTCATTTGAGGTTGGAGACTTAGTTTTCCTGTGCTTGCAGCCATACAGGCAATCCTCACTGAAGAAAAGTGGTGCAAAAAAACTTAAGCCACGCTTTTATGGGCCCTATAAGATAGTGAGGAGAATTGGTGAGGTCGCATACGAATTGGAGTTTCCGGAGGGCAGTAAGATTCACAACGTCTTCCATGTCTCTTGCCTCAAGAAGGCATTGGGTCAGCAGGTTGTGGCATCTCCAAAGCCTCCTCCACTTGATGAAGAAGGAAATTTGGTGTTAGTTCCTTAAGGTATTGCAGATTGGAGAGAGAGGAAGCTGAGAATTTGAGAATACCTGATCAAATGGAAGGATTTACCAGTTGAGGATGCAACTTGGGAAGTGGGAGAGATTCTGCAGCATCCTAAATTGCAATTGCTACAGGACCAGCAATCCCGGGAAGGGAGGACTGTAATGTCCCTCTTCGTTTGATGCCAAACATGAAGAAATTTTCTAATCTTTCATTCCCAGAGGTCGGAAATAAATTAAATAGTAAGGGGAAATGAGAATAATTAAATTAAGAGCCAAAAAGCTTTAGTTCAGATGATTTTATTTAATTATTCATTACGACTATTGATGGGGCCCTTTTAAATGATGGCTTATTAACTACTAGGCAAACGCCTCTTGGGGGTGAATTAATTAAAGTGCCTTAAGTCTAATCTTTTGCCAAGGGCAAATTTATTTAAATGAAAATCAGATTTATTCTAAGGCATCGCTGGCTTTTTGGTGGGGATAAGTTTTGAGTCGATGAAGGATAAAAAGGACTCGAGCTGTGTTTGGAGGTATTCAGAAATTATTATGATATTTTATTCCTCTCATCGAACTAGACTGAAGCTTCTCACCAGGACGAAACCCCTGTGTGAAATGGGATGAAAACCCCATATTACTGGATGATATTCTCAGGAATGACTGTAAATCTGTGCAAGAATAAAATGTGCTACTTAAAAGTCAAATCGCTGCCTACAGCGAAGGGACATGGCCTGTTATACAATCAATATTGCTTGCTGAGTGTCACGTGGGGATCAAAGGTTAATATCTGCTTGTGTAGACACTGGAATACTCTCAATTCTGAGTCACAGTTCCAAGAAGAGGAGCTGGGCGCACTATCATACTGCCTTGAATTCCAGAACAGCGTTTCTTTCAGGTTCTCTATCATTTATGCCTTGCTGTTTCAATTCTGCAATACTGCATGTAGTTAGGAGTTATTAGATGCATGTGCCTGGGCTGCTATATAAGTCTGGGCGACTTCAAGTCAAATAAACTGTAAGGAAAAATCTCAGAAAAAATACATTGTTTACTTGCACTTTCATTTAATGAAGCTGTTCACTATTTCTGCTATAATCTGTGTGCAAATATGTTGAATAAAAACATCTATCAAACAAAATTTTCTCATAAACTTTTCATACTTCCAGGAAAGTATATTTCAAAGAAGGCAGAAAGAGATGGAGGCAAGAAAAGGCAAGACCTTGATTTTCAGATTTTCTAGAGTTTCTCCCCATGTTGGACTCTCCAAGGTGATCTCTAGCGTTGAGCTTTGTTTAGCATAATTTTCAATACTTTTTTATTCAACTCATACATACAACTATCTACATCCATTCCAGCATTTACAAAACTCATTCCCAAAACAATTATTGACAGTGTTCTTAAGCAAACATAGAGAGAACAGCAAATAAATCAACAAAAATCCAAATGTTAATTGAAAGACAAGGATTTGTATCGATGATATATAGAATATCTTAACTGATTATGGATCAGTAGACCACATAAATGTGAATTAAATTAGAGTTGCCTTTTAAGACTTTAAGAAAGTTCAATGCTTGTGGATCAGTGCATCACATAGAGTTACCACAATTAAATTTCTTTAGCATGATTAAGTAAATTTTTAAGAATTATACTTTGCATTTAGAAGCTTCTTAAAACATTTAATACTATTGAAGGATGAACATAAAACCAAAGTTATATCATTTCTGCTTATCTTTCCTTAGCTTTGTCAAATGAGGATTGAAAGAGAATTGAGGGAAGATATGTGTGAAGATAGTTTGCTTAATTTCTAGCTCAATGTGTCTTTAGCTCTTAAACAAGAGGTTTTCTAGGCCCGTGAGAGCTTTAGTATAAAAGTGAGGTGAGTATTCAGAGTGAGGGATTTTCTGCTGTGAGTTATATCTACAGTATGCGGTGAGAGTGTATTGTGAGCATTAAAATGATTGTCTTTATTGCTTGTGGAGCAAAAGGAAGGCTTTTTTCTGAATTTTGGCGTTTTTCCTCATGAGAAATTCCAATTGTTCTGAATGTCCAAATTTCGTTGAAAACAGAGGGATATGGGAAGAGTTAAAGAAATTTTATTTGCCTTTTTTTCCATTTTTGCTGGCTTTTGGTCTTTCCCAAATTAGAGTATTATTTATGAGGTACACAGAGAGGTGAAAGTTGTGAGGAAGAGAGATGCATCTGTTTTCTTCTTTGTACACTGATTTTAAAAGAGAATAGAATCAGACAGATTTTATAGACTACAATGAAAAGTACATTCTTCTTTAGCTTTGAGAGGAGCGGCTTGTATTTTGGTAATCTTTGTAAGCTTGAACTATGAGGTATGACATGATAATCCTTCTCTGCGAGATTTTCTGATCTCTGCTTTGTAACTGAGTGGTGATGAAAAGGATGGCATTTCTTCGGCTCTTCCCTATTTTCTGAAAGGAAGAGAGCAGATTTTGGGTTGCTGGCTAGCATAATTGCTGGTTCTGAGGCTTGGGCACTAAATTTTAAACGCGGCTTGAATAAATTGATGATTGCACAGTCTTGGATTGGATGGCCTTAATGCCTTAGTTTGGATGGAGTGCTCCACGCCTCTAATCGATTTCATTCTTTCCTTCCGCTGACTCAGTGTGATGAATTTAATAACACCTGGTTGTTGGCATCTTGCCAATTTTGGGAGATCTAGGATCCCCCATGTATCTATAGAGAACAAATGACAAAGGGCAAAAGACGAAAAAGTTAAGTAATCCAGTTTCAATATGGCCCAGATGAAAAAAGAACAAAATTGTCTGTCTTCAACAATGATATCTGAAACAGAAGCAAATACAAGAAACTAGTGATTAGCAGCAAACACTGAACATGCCCCAAAGTTGGAATTACCAAAAAAAGCGAACAAAATGTATTGAGTGCATAACTACACAAAAAAGCTGTATGTTTTAAGTTCAAAACTCGACAGCCAACAAGAGCACTGCAAAGAAAGACAGTAAATGCACTACAAAAGAAAGCAAGAAAAGTACATCACCACTAGATAGCACTATGTTCTAACTTCTGAAAAGACAGGAAAAGGTACCAGAACCAGGAGGGTCAGACAAAATATAAAAAACCAATATAGCAAGTTAGCATAGCCTTGTAGAGCTCCTCTGGTGCACTTATCATCAATTAGATCTACAGATAAAATGGAAAGAGACAATTTAAAAAGGAACCAACAGTCATATTTCCTCATTAACCACATGAATCATTTTAGTTCAAAGCCTCTTCACAGATTTAATCATCCTTTGGCATGTGATCTGAAGCAAAGATTCAGTTAAACTTCTCATAAAGCTTTTCATTTTTTATATAAACCATTCAGATAGATAAGGCAAACAGTACAGGGAACCAAAAAAATATGTAATTTCGTAACTGTAATTTATGTGCTGAATGTTGGACAAAGGTTTTGACCGAAGCTACTTACCCCCAATACTCTTTGCAGCATCTTTCAGGCTTCCAGCAAAATACTGCCGAAGGACTGCCAAGCTTATGTTTTTCTCTACTTTACCACGTCTCCTGATATTCACATTCTCCTTAACAGAAGCGAAAGAAGTGGATTCCCCAACTGAATGTGCAGTAGCATTGCCGTTATCAACTCGGGCTGAATCAAGTATCTCATAGTCAATAGCAGAAGGTGATTTTGCTGCAGGCTGTTGTGTTATTTGGTTTTGAATATTTTGCATTGGTTGTTGCAGTGAACCTTGTTGTTTCCATTCTTGTTCTAGAGTTCCTATCAAACATTTTTCACCCTCTCCAATCAGCAACTCATCCTTGAGATTATTTTTTCCACTTTGACACTCACCTGTAACTTCTGGTAACCTTTCTTCCTCTACCTCCTTGTCAGATACAGTCCGTAAACTCCTGCATACACTCTGCATAGTTGTAGATAAGGAATTTAACATTAGCTGCTGCTCTCTAAAGTCTTTGCAGTCAACAGGCAGAAAAAATTCCAAGACATAATCATCATTACTAGCAAGGGTGCTCCTTAAACGAATAGCGACAGCAGCTCTCAACCAAAACATGCGTGCATAGTGCAGTAATGGATACTCCATCTTGCTGAAAGTTGTTATATCAGCTGAGAAATATGGCTGATTGGATTCAAGTGCTTTTCCAGGAACACCTTGTCCTTTCAGGAGATGTTGCTCAGAGCATGCCTCTTGAAATCCAAACATTCGAGGATCTGTCACATAACATGCCTCAACTATTGTAGACATACAAACTTGCCCAGCAGAGCGGCCATCAATGCCAATACAACTTCCTTTCTTGTCACCATCAGTGGAAACATTACGATGCCTGCACGGAGCCCAGGTTTGAGCTAATGGTAACTTATGTGTCTCACAAACTGCAGTCAAGATCTCTAAAATCTCAGGCAGAACAGCTTGGCGGCTTTCATTGTATATCTGTTAATTTGAAATTTACACACATATTATCAAGCCAATCCAACTAGAAGAGGCGGGAGGCAAAAACTAAAAGAGTGAAATCAGCATAGGGTGTAATCAAGCTCCTTACCTGCAGCTTTTGATGATCTAAAATTTCAGAACTCCTCAAGTTAACAGACTGCAATACCATTTTGTAAAATATTAAAAAAGGAAGACAATTTCACATGATATCATTACAAGCACTAATTCAAACTGCATATTAACTGAAAGAATACTTTCTATTTTTAACATAATTTTTGGTAGACTCAGTAAGTCAATACCATTAGCTATTAATATGCTCTTTTCGTACACGTTACATAAGCATGTGTACTCATTGCTAGAAGTTACAATGTGTGATTAATAATCTCTTTTTTTAAATCACGCATGACTATTTAGTATTATATGTTAAAGCTGGTTTTGCTCTCTGGTCTGTCTGGACTTGGACCCCAACAGGTTTTAGCTAGGGAACGTATAACAGTTTTTTGCAGTAATATACATATTTTAGTTTTCTATTAAGCTGTGCCAAAAAGTGCTTGAGTAGAGCCAAAAAAATAACAAGAACAATGTGCACCTCAATTACTAGGTGTAAAAAGAGGTAATATAATGCCTTTGCCTTAAATATATCATTTTGTACAAATTGATTTTCATTTCTTCTTTCACTTTCCCAATATTTCTAATGCTTCATAGAATTGCCGAATCTAACAGCATATGGCACTTGTGTTGGGTAAACTATTATAAATACTTGTATATCTAGCAGGGAACAATTCCAGTTTTGAGATGCCCAACCAATAGAAAAATGGCATAAATGCATTGTAAATGAAGAGAATGAACAAATAGAGTTTAAAACAGACCTCAAGTGCTTTGCAGACATTCTCAACCTCAGGTGCATAATGGATCTTCTGCGCGGTCATAATGAGCTCCACAACACCAATACAAGTTTGATTTTCTGGTTCAAACACAGGAAGGGCAAGACTACCCCGCACATTGTAGACTTGTGCATGAATAACACGAGGATATTCCTTGCTACTGTAATACTGTACGTCAGGTGTCCATTCAGGCAGTTTTCTTAGGAAAACTCTTCCTGGAATTCCAAGACCTTCTTCTGAGTTCTCATCGGTAGAGAATTCAAAATCCAAGGAAACAGTTCTAAAGTTAATGAGCCTATCACTGCCAGGATCCAGAGCATAGGGTTGTCCAAAGGTGGTAAGAACACGCTTACCATTTTTCTTCACTGGTACCCATACCTGTGCCAGCACATTATTTCCGCTAAAGGCCTTTATATATCTAAGAGCCTGTGTCATCCTTTCCTTTAGAAGAGATGGTCCATCATATGTTCTGACAGTTCTCAACAGCGCATCATTTTCTTGTTCTGACCTGTCATTGGCAAGATCATCATTGTTGCTTCCTTGGGCCATACGAATTTCATTTTGTTCATCATTTGATCCTGTAAAAGATTTTTCTGGCATACCTGAATCCATAGCCTGCTCAAAGTCTGATCCTCTGATTGGGTTTGACTTCAACAATTCATTCCTCACCTGAAAACCCTCCAATCTCACAAAATTATTTTGTCTAGCGGCGGAAGTATCATTTTCAATGCCTGAAATCACTGGATTTGATTCAAGAGCATCTTCCTCTTTTGTTATAAGCTTCTGCTCCTGCTTTTTGACATCATTGCTCTGAAGCCTCTGGTCCTGTACAAGCTGAGGATTTTCTGCAGTGGGAAGAGAGAACAATGAAAAAAATGGTGCGTTGAAGAAAGAAACTGAGGAGTTAGGTGACATTTCTGCAAATTCCATATCACCACAGTCTTCTATCCATGACCCAACGGCCAAAGAATCTCCAAAAGCATCCAAATCCATCAACTCTGGAACAGCAACATTCTCGTCCATTTCCTTACCGCCCGTTTGTGTAATCCCTTTAAAGGAAGAAGAATCCATGAAGCCCTAATACAACCACAAAGAACGCATTACTTGTCTTAAAAAGCAGAACCTATAACAGTAAACATTCATTCAAGCCTATCTCTCTCAGATCCTACTTGAATAACTTTAGAAATGACAATCCCATTGATTGAATATGACCCAATACAGGAAAACACGCCCAAAAAACCCTATTTTATATATGTTGTGTCAAGAGTTTATTTCGCTGGAATAGAACATTTATTCAAGTCTATCTCTATCAGAAGCCACTTGAAGAACCTTAGCAATGAAAATTCCAGAGATTGAACAACACCCGCAGAATCTATTCTCTATATGTTGCGTCAGAACCCAAGAATCTAATTTGCTCACAAAGAACATTCACTCGAAATCTATCGGTCTCAGAAAATTCTACATGAACAACTCTAGCAACGATAATTACTGTGATTGTACAATGCCCTCATGATAAAATCTACACCCAGATAATCCTATTGTACTTGTATTATGTCAAGCATCTATCTGCTTCTGATTCCTCAGCTTGGTGAATGAAACATACTGATAATCACATGGATTTGATATGACTTCTCGAAAAATAGCCCTCCAACAGCAATATAAATAGGCCTTCTGAAATCCCAATCCCAGAGGCTGCAACTTCGCAGAAGAAACAAAATGATAAGATGATGTTTGTGCACATTTCATCGCCAAATCTGATGTACATTTCCACATCAGTGGTGGCTGGCCTAAGTGCGCGCATGGGGACCCACAATCTCTTCTCAGCTTCTTTTATTATAAAACCGGGTCCGTTGCCTTCAATATAAAACTTTTCTGTAACGTCGGAGAAAATTTAATATTGTTTCATTCCAAATCTCAAACAGTTAAAAAGTTAAAAAGACAAAGCAGCTGTGTGGAAATCGAGCGATTTTGATTGTACAGAGATATAAAAAATTCAAACCCACAAGTGATTTTCTGAATCGAGTTGACTAATCAGGGATTCTAATGCAATGGATAACATTGTACAAAATTTTACGTGAGGAAATTGGAGATCTCTTTCTCCTTGGCGAAAAAAAAAAATATCGAATTTTCTAATTTTAGGTTTTTGAATTAAACAAACATCACACACGCAACAAGCGTAGTCATTGCGCCGCGGGCACGCTGGTGTAGCACCCCACTGACTGTAAATTTAAAATGTGCCGTAAATAGTTTTGTCGCAATGTTCGATATTCCAGGAGGATTTTGTATTTTTTTTCCTTTAATCTTCATATTTGTCATTTTAGAAAAATGATATTTGTTTTAGGGATTCTCAGATTACTTAGAATAAGTTCCTTCTTCTGAAACAACTGTTTTCTTGAGATTCCACAGAATCATTAGTTATCTACAACCTAGCTAATTCTGAATCTGACGCCATGAAGAGGCCAAATTTGATGGCCATTTAGCCGTATTTAGAATTTTTTTAATAGAATTAAAATTTTGGCAAGAAAGTATTATGTTAAGGGAAAGATGTTGGAGATATACTGAAAATTTATGTACGATTATATATTTAATTTTTTAAATATTTTTTAAATAAAATATATCTTTAATATTTGAAAGGTAATTTTGAATAGATAATGGTCATAAAAAATTAGAGTTGATAATCAAATTTAGACATTAGATTTATGAAGAAGTCTTCTACAAAATATGATGTGAATAGTTTTTTTTTCTTGTAAATATCTAAGATGTATTTTCTTTAGGGTTTTTTTAATCTAAGATTTAATTGAATGTAAAGTATAATAAAATATTTAATAGGTTTTTATTTGTTGAATTAAATAAAGAGAAGAGATTGATCATAGAAAAAGAAGAACAAGGGAATGAGGTTGGAAGAGCTTAGTCATTTTTGGTGATTAGTGTTGCTCTATTTTAGGGTGTGATAGATGATAAATTAGTATTAGGAACTCATCATTTTTTCCATCTTTATTGCCAGTTGTCATTGTGTTCTTAGAATGACATCACATGACCTTCTAGCATCGATAGTGTTTATATGGCTGTAGTAGTCTCTTTATGTTGTACTGGTGTCTTATGTGGTTACAAGTTCATCTTTTACAACTCTACAACTAGTTTTTAGCTTGTGATATATGAGAAAGGATGGTGTCATAGGCACCTCTAGGGGCTTGTCTTAAGGAGTTTAATGTTGATGATGGTCAAACCTAACAAAAGATTGGAAAGGTTTAATTACTGGATTCTTTGAGAATGTGCATAGTATTTGGAGTGGGTATGTGCAAGTACAAGTGTAGTAATGATTTCTATTATGTTGTTTTATACCTTTGTTTGTTGTTATTTATATACCATGTTGTGTTTTCTCTTGTGCCTATAGCAATTAGCTTTCTTTCCTTTTAATAAATAATTATATGACCATTTTTACCATTTGGACATAAAATGAATAGAGATATGAACTAGATTAGAAAAGGTGGGCATCAAAATTGGAAAAAACAACTTTTGATTTTTAGGAATGCTACCACATGTGGTCCTATCCAACGGACAAAATTGTGAATGTTGTGGTGCCCTAAGTAGTCAAATGACAAAGACTAAAGTTGAACTAGGGTGTATGGGTGTGAAAAGGTTGAATGTGAAATGAATAGGACAACTTGTGGGCCAAACAATCCTAAAGGGGTCTCTAATTTGTTTATAAATGGAAAGGGACTAACTAAGGGTCCCATGCAACGGTACTTAACTACTTTTTTGCAGAAACCACTACTACATTTTTTTGGAACTATTTTGGATGTCAATGGTCCCATGGTTTTTATTTTTCTACATTTTTAAAGTAATTTTCAAATTATAAAGTTTATTGTTACTGTATAAATTTAAGAAAAAAATAAAGTGAACAAATATAAAATTGTGTGGTACATTTGTGATTATGTAGTGACTACATAATTCCAAATCCCTTCATTCATAGCTAAAAAGTGTATTTCCTAAACTATGGTTACTTTGCCAATTATAAAGAAATTTTTATTTGCTAAACAAAAAATTGCATGAGATCACTTGTACCTTTGAAATTTAAGCCAAAAAAAAATTGCATGAGACAATGTTGAAAGAGTGCATGTGACATTTTTATCTCTATATGCCCTTTAAGGAGTTTATCGTGAGCTTACTTGTGAATGAGAAATTGAGCAAGTTAAGTTTTAGTGGGACTAGCGTGGATCTAGTTCTAAAACATGGTCTAAGAATATTAAAGAAATGTAATTACTCCATCACTATCTATTTTTTTTCAAATCAAGTATGAAGTTTTTTAAGGGGTGAATAATGTAGCAACCCTATTTTGTCATCTAGACTAGAAAGCTAGTCCAAAAATCTCATTTGGACCATTTTTATTTTGATATGGACTGTATGGACATTGATGGAAAAAAATCAATTTAGATTGTTAATGTAGTGTTTAATGTTATATTGAGACAATCATTTGAATTTTATTAATCCAATGTTTAAATTATAAATGTATTAAATTTTAATGTGATGTTGACGTGTATGAATGATAAGCATGAAGTTAAAATTTAATTATTAGAAAATTGTTATATATAAGCATAGGTTTTGTGTGGTTATGAGTGACATGGGAATCATATAATATAATCTCATTTGTGCATGATTTTACTCCACTTGATGTTGTTGCTTGTTTGCCTCATGTGTAGCTTTCAAGTGATTATGCATTACCTAGAGTTGAAGGGGGTGTCTATGATTTGAGTGGGATTAATTAAAGCATAATCAATAAGCTAGAGGAACTAACTCGATGATCAAGCTTTGGGCTAGAGAAATGATGAGAATAAAAATATTTGAATGATCCTAAGAAATCTTAGAAACATTAAGGAGAAATGGGATGCGATTATTGAAACCTAAAACATAAGAAACAGGATATTAATAAATGAATGAATGTCTAGAGTAGTCATGGAAAAATATAGGTGCAAAAATATTGTGGATAGCCCAAAACTAGAGAGGCGGAATAGAGAGCTAATCAACAAAACTCAAATGTAACCAAGAGAAATCATTGTACAACACTCGGGAGGTTAAGCTTTGTATAGTATGAGGAAATCAAAATTAATGACCTCCAAGAGTTGGACCTAAACATATTTTTTGTGTTCAATGATTAGATAATGGAGGAAAATAAATGAATAAGAAGAACCTTGAAACACATCTTGGGACTGAACCAAGTCAATATCAAACCACCTAGAAATGAACTCTAAGGTAATTTTGTGGTAAGGAGTGATTTATAAAAATAAAATAAAATTAATGTACAATAATGAAGAATGAATCAAAAAATATATAAAATGGTGCAAATAAGAGTGAAATTAATGTGGATATACATCAGTCCATGATCTAGGATTAATATGAAAACATGTGACTTGTTAATATGTTATTATATTAAGGACATTACTATCAAGGTGGGCACAAAACTAAATGAAATAATATGGGTACATGTTAATTTCATAGTAACAAGAATATAAGTATTTTAGGTATCTTGTATCTTCTCTTTATTATTGTTTATTTTATTTTGAAATTATAATGGTGAAATTTATGTACCCATATCATTTATCATTTACTTTTGTGCTAATGTTGAGAGAATGGCTTAATATATTTACACATAGACAAATGGCATAGTATTGTGAGAAGTTAAGTTTCATTCCCTTGGCCCTTACTTATCCCCATAAATACATGTATCTTGACATATACATATATATTGCACCTATGCATACACATGTATTTACACATTATGTTATCCACTTGATTTGGTCGTTTCCATGGCTCAAGTTTTTAGGTGTGGAATCAATCTTGTAGCCACATATTTGACCCCAAAACTTTCAAATTTTTAGAATTAATTTTTGGCCAGCTAGATCACTTATCATTTCCTTGTCCTAAGTTGACTAAATTCATGCTTATGTAATTTATTATTATTTACTTGTATTTAAATGCATTCATTACACTCATTTTCATCATCAGATAACATTAATATCACTCATAGTTACTAAAGGAGCATGCTATGAAAATTTTGATAGTTATGCATCACATTGAACTCAAGAATATTTATTTGAATAAATTTTATTTCCTTTAATCTTTTATAAAAAAAAATCATGGGTTGACCTAGGAGAACATGTCCCTTAACAATGTAGCGATGATTATCTAAATTTATTTCTAAAACATCACTCTAGAACTTTGCACAACTAAATTTCATTGTCTTGGATCACTTACACAAGTTTCTTGAGGTTTGACTTGGTTGAATTGGTTCCCCCTACTATCTAGCTAGCAATAACCAACTCCCTTGGATGGTCAAAAGAAATTAAAAACTTGGAATTGATATCCTTGCAACAAGATTCAGTCAATCTGAAGAATAAACACTTACCTCTACTTTTACATGAGCCTTTATTTATATATATAAACATGTAACCTTTTATCTTTCTCTCCTAGTAATAGATGGAAATCTAAACTCCCTCAAAGTATCCCTTGGTGACATATTACCAATAGTCTTTAAAGAAAAAGAAAAAGATATACTGGACATAGGTGAACTAAACAAGCTAAAGGACAAAAGCGCGGAATCATAAATATTAGATCCATACACCAAAAGGACATATTCACAAATGAAAAAATGACCTTGAGGCATGAATGTGAGTCTAAATAGAGTACATAACTCATATAGAATATGAAGTAACAAAAACAAAGAAGAAGCCACCACTTGTAGTGGAGTTGGTTGGGGCTTGGGGTTTGCATCCCTTGTAATACCCCTCTGTTTTGTCTTTTTGATCGATCAGTGTTTTACTCTCTTATGTTGTACTTTATGTTAGTACCTTGACTATGGTAATCGGTAGTTATTTGATTGCTATCTATGAAGCGACGTGAATGTTATATTTTGATGTGATGGTATGTTATTATGATGTTATCAATAGGGCATGTTCTGGATTAGCATTATGGATGTTTGAATTAATGATGTTTAATGCTTTGGATTACATTAGTATGTTAGATTTGTCAGTTAGTTACATTGTATTGGTGAAGGGGACGGTATCGCATCACTCGCTTGCAAGTGCCCTGCCATTCCGTAACTTCCTCTTCACGGTGTGTCTTATTTATGACATATTTATGCATGTGGATATACTCTTTGTTCACAGGTTGATAGGTACAAGACATTGACTTCACCTGGTTTCACATGTTTGAGCATGTCCATTGACCAACGACATTTGATTGGGAGATAGTAGCTAGGTTTTTCGTGCCAAGCCGTCACCCTAGTCATAGTGTGTTGTTAGGTGTTATTCGGGTTAAATTGTTTTAATATTGTTCAATTTGTCTTGTTTCAATTTAAATTGGAAGTTAGAAAAATGTTAAAATATATGTTTTTGGTAGTTAAGTGAGTGATTAAATTTATCTGGTTACATGTTAGAAATGTGAATTAATCTATTAATTAATTTAATTTAATTAATAAATAGTTTAATCTTGTAGTAGATTCATTCTATTAATTTATTAAATTAGTTGTGTTGAAATGAATTAAATTATCCATTTTGGAAATTCATGGATATTTGGTTTGGAATTGAAAATAAAAGAATATGTTTTAAAAAGTCAATTTAGAATATTTGAATGCAAACAAAAAAAGGAAGATATTTGCATTTCTATTTTTGGAGAATTGATGAGGGTGGTTGTAGGATTTTTTGGAAAGAATTTCATTATTATTAAATTTTCTTCACAAGTTTTGTTCATGGAGTTTTGGAGAAAAGTAAAAAGAGAAAGAGGAAGAAATTGTTCGATTTTGTGGGTTTTTGGAAATAGCTTAAAGAATCTGTGGAGCTGAAGAGGGAATCAAGGCACCATCAGATCTTCTCTCAACTTCAAAAAAATCAGGTTCATGTCTTTTAAATGGTTTGCTTTTGAGATTTTTAAATTTTAAATATTGTGATTGAAGATCATGTGGAAAGAGCTTTTGAATTATGTTGTTGGAATGCAAAGGAAACACAGTTGGAATTTTGTTCTCCAAATTAGCAAGAAAACCCCTCTTTAAAATAAAATGCCTTAAAGGAAATGATGTTTTTGAGTGTAAATGATTGTTTCTTATATACATTATTCTAGTTTCTCAATTTGTTTTGTTCATGTAAACCAGTAATGTTAAACATACATACATACATACATACATACATATTTGATTTATTTTTTATACGTGTCTAAAGGAGGGGTTATGTTGGCCGATTTTTTTTGAAATAACCAGAAAAGGCGGATGAGATTCCGTAGGGTTAAAACCCTGTCCTTTTTTTGTCTTAAAAAAAAAAAAAATTATAAATAAAAATTTGCAGAGGAGGGAGGCGGCGCTGGGGGCTCACCTCCCCACCGCGACCCCAATGGAGACACGTGGGAAGGGAGTCGCGCCTAGCGCGGCCTTCCCAACCCCCGCCCGCGGTTGCTGTGGGAACAGCCATCGCCACTGTTGGTGGCGTTGTTATACAATGCCTCCAACAGTGGGGATGGATGTTCACACAGTCGTCGCCCAGTCAATGCGCGGCGCCCAAAACCCACACCCATTCCTTGGCACGCGAATCGAGAACCTCCGGCGGGTTTTTCAATAAAGCAAAAAATAATAATAATAAACAAAATAAAATTTGTTATTTTAAATTTATTTTATTATTATTATATTTTATAATAATAAAATATGATTTTTAAATATTTTATTATTATATTTTATAATAATAATTAAAATAGGTTTAGTAATAATATTTAATTTTATTATTATATTTTATAATAATATAATATGTTATAGTATTATTTTATTATTATATTATATAATTTTAAAATATTAATATTTAATATTGCACAATTTCACCTCATGTAATTAAATGGATATGTATATATATTTTTTTATATATACATGTTTTTAAATTATGTTTTTTCCTTGTGGCATGATTTAAATCAGATTGAGCAAATTTAAACATAATGACTTTAATTATATCATTTTTTCTTTTTAATACGTTATTTCAAAGGAGATTTAGTTTTGAATTTTAAATGGCTATTTTAGACTAAAGAAACAATATTTATTTTAAAGCAATGTATTTCGCCTTGTGGAAATTTAACTAGTTAATTGATCATGTATCTAAATGCTAATAGGGAAATTAAATGGTTAGTATTAATTTCTTCCTTATTGAAATGGCATATTTAATTCAGTTTTTCTAATGCAATGCATTATTGAATGTTGAGGAGTATATGGATTTAGTGAATCCAAAGTAGATCTTAATGCTCGCCTTGATTATGAACTGTTTATGTTATCATTCGGGAAATGTGGGTCATAGCCTTTGACAAGTCCTCCAGTTGGGTTTTCAAGGTAGTAGGTTGTCGTAATGTGTTGGTCAACCTTGGGATTGCCTTGGGTGGTGCGTTTAACTAGTTTGTTACCCGGTCTCTATGAACGGGGATGTTTTGTGTCGCTTGGATTAGGAGTGGACTATGCGAGTTGTGCCTCCTTGTAAGGAGTGGCCTTATTATCTTTGTACCTCTAGTGTTTGGAGAGGGTTTTGACTTATGTCGCCTCCTGAGAAAGGAGTGGTTGTGTTATCTTGTTTGTTGCACTTTGTTACCCTTGGTGATTGGATGGTGTGTGTGTTGTCAAGTAGAAGAGTGGCTTCCATTTGGAGCCAGAGCCTGGAAGAGGTAATATTGGGTAACCTTCAGAAGTAGTTTAATCAAGTGATAACTAAAACAATACTTAGAAGATTAGGTGGTACTTCTCACTAATCAAGATAATTATGCCTCACTCATGGACCCAAATGCTCGTTTAGGCTTGGGATGGGTGGGAAGGCCTGGAACGGCAAGGTCATCTATCTTGTTTGTATGAAAGGTATTTGATTCCACATTAGTAAGTATGAGGTTCGAGGATTAGTAGAGGCCACCAGGATAACCCATTATGGGGGATGGAGCCTATGAAGATCCGCAGTGGGTAACTCATGACGGACTATGTGATGACAGTCTATCTAGGACAATAGTTGGTACTTGTTTATTTTGGGTATGGTTTTCGTAACATACCTGATGTGACCATAATTGGTATTTGAATTATGTGTGTACGATTCTCGTAACATACTTGTCCTGCTTTATATCTGGAAGCAATATGACCATGTTAGAGTTGTACTTGTGTGGTACATGTGATTGGTTGTTTCAGTTTGGTTCAGTTTTGTGTTAGCTTGTGTCTAGAGGTAGATGTCCTTGGCTAGGATTCCTTGTTACTATCTCCTAGCATGGGGGGTGGGCCTTCAGGTTCCACTTGGTTGGGTGGCGTGCACCTAAATCCGTTGGGCCCTCTTCATGTTCGTTTAGACGAGATCTCCAGTTGGAGAGCTTGTGGGATTCAGTTTTAGTTCTTGCTTTATTTCATTTCAGTTGTTCTCGTGATTTATTGCCCCTCATTTGTTATCAAGGTGGAAATTTGTAATTATTATCATGCTTATTGGATTTACCTCATTCGGGGAATGAGAGATGTAATTGTAATATTTAATTATGGATTAATGAAATTGAAAGTTATCTCTTGTGCTTGAAGTAATTTATCTTATTTGGAATGTATGTGTTTAATTTCATAAGTAAATAAATGATATGGTTTATATTCATGTTTTTTGTTGAGGTTCTATATAACCTCTATCTTGTAACCTTAGAGTTTGTTGGCATTAGATAGTGAACTTGCTAATTAATTGTTCTAACACAAAAAACAATAGTTTGTTTAAGTAGTTGTTTGCAACTTCCTCTAGGGTTGCGTGGCGAGGCATTACACATGGTATCAAAGCCTAGGTTTAAACATTGGGTACTCTGGGATTATGATGGAGCCATTAAGCTTTCAGTTGTGTAGGTTTTAAGTTGTGTGCCTTGCCTAATACCTTGAAGTGTTTGTGCAGGATTATGCCTCCCAGACGTGGAAGAGGTAAAGGGTGTGGTCGTGGCCGTATAGGCAATCGTGGTGGGAGTCAGCATGACTCTCCTCCTTGCGTATCAGTTGTTCCAAATCAGGAGGAACATCAAGCATCGCAGAATGCCCCAAGGGTCAGTGATTGTTAGCAGGATCCAACAGGGATTGAGGTTGCGCGTAGAGCACTTGAGGAGGCTTTAGCACTCCTTGGTTCGAGGCAGGTAGATGCACAGGGTAATCCTGGTGTGAGAGTAGTTTCAGCGCAGGCAGAGACAGTAGACTTAGTGCATATGATGGATTTGCGTAGGGCACATCCACCTTTATTTGATGGATCCAGAGGTCACTTAGAGGCTGAGACTTAGCTCATTGACCTCAACCAATGCTTTGCTATGCACCTATATGGTAGTAATACTAAAGCATGATGCACTATTGTACATCTACAAGGACTCGCGTCCACATGGTGGAGACTAGAGGAGCAGAGGCTCCATATTGATATTCACTCAGTATCTTGGGAGATCTTCTTAGAGCGGTTCAAGGCTCAATTCTTATCCGAGCATTGGCGTCAGCGTCGAGGCGACGAGTTCCATGCCTTGCATCAAATGACCTTATTTTTTGAGCAATATGAGCGGCACTTTTATGAGCTCAAATAGTATGTAGGGATTGGTGATGATGAGAGTATGTTAGTGCACCATTTTTTCAGGGGCTTAAATGCTCATCTTAGCAGTGGTGTGAGGGTTTTCAAACCCAAAACCATGGATGTGGTAGTGGATAAAGAACGCCTTATTGAGGAGAATCTGAGTATGGCATTTGGAGGTCACATAGGAGTGTAGGTTGGTAGCAATTCAACAGCAGGATCTAGTGCTCGAGGAGGGCAGCCTCAGGAAGGTGCACCTTCTCAATCTCATTAGAGACCATCTCAGAGTGGTCAGTAGCGGTAGCAGAGTGCGCTTGGAAAGCGTAAGGACTGGTAATCATGTCAAGATGGTGGTGGTTCTTCACCTAGGAGGAACCAAAACTGGTGGTGCACCAGGCGCAATCGTCAGGGGCAGCCAACCCAGAGTTCACAACTTGTGGTTGACTGGGGTAGTGTGCAGCAATCTACTACACCTTTAGGAGATAGAGGGTTTAGTCGTAACACGGGGTGTTACTCTTGTGGCCAATAGGGCCACCTTGCTAGGATTTGTCCACAGTGGAACACTTCTAGAGTTGGTCGCTCAGTGCAGGATACTCACCCTCAGGGGTCAAGTTTTTTATTTGTATGCAGTTTGTATGAGGGAGTTATATCCCTACGTGTTTGTAGGCTTCTAGGAGTAAGCCTAACCTTAGGGGGGAGGATGTAATACCCCTTCGTTTTGTCCTTTTGATCGATCAATGTTTTGCTCTCTTATGTTGTACTTTTTGTTAGTACCTTGACTAGTTATTTGATCGCTATCTATGAAGCGATGTGATTGTTATATTTTGATGTGATGGTATGTTATTATGATGTTATCAATAGGGCATGTTCTGGATTAGCATTATGGATGTTTGAATTAATGATGTTTAATGCTTTGGATTATATTAGTATGTTAGATTTGTCAGTTAGTTACACTGTATTGGTGAAGGGGATGGTATCGCATCACTCGCTTGCGAGTGCCCTGCGATTCTGTGACTTCCTCTTCACAATGTGTCTTATTTATGACATATTTATGCATGTGGATATACTCTTTGTTCGCAGGTTGACAGGTACAGGACATCGACTCCACCTGGTTTCACAGGTTTGAGCGTGTCCATTTCCCAACGACTTTTGATTAGGAGATAGTAGCTAGGTTTTCCGTGCCAAGAAATCACCCTAGTCATAGTGTGTCATCAGGTGTTAGTTAGGTTAAATTGTTTTAATTTGTTCAATTTGCCTTGTTTTAGTTTAAATTGGAAGTTAGAAAAATGTTAAAATATATGTTTTTGGTAGTTAAGTGAGTGAGTAAATTTATCTGGTTATATGTTAGAAATGTGAATTAATCTATTAATTAGTTTAATTTAATTAATAAATAGTCTAATCTTGTAGTAGATTCATTCTATTAATTTATTAAACTAGTTGTGTTGAAATGAATTAAATTATCCATTTTGGAAATTCGTGGATATTTGATTTGGAATTGAAAATAAAAGAAAATGTTTTAAAAAGTCAATTTAGAATATTTGAATTCAAAAAAAAAAGGAAGATATTTGCATTTTTGTTTTTGGAGAATTGATGAGGGTGGTTGTAGGATTTTTTGGAAAGAATTTCATTATTATTAAATTTTCTTCACAAGTTTTGTTCATAGAGTTTTGGAGAAAAGTAAAAAGAGAAAGAGGAAGAAATTGTTCAATTTTGTGGGTTTTTGGAAAAAGCTTAAAGAATCTGTGGAGCTGAAGAGGGAATCAAGGCACCATCAGGATCTTCTCTCAACTTCAAAAAAATCAAGTTCATGTCTTTTAAATGGTTTGCTTTTGAGATTTTTAAATTTTAAATATTGTGATTGAAGATCATGTGGAAAGAGCTTTTGAATTCTGTTGTTGGAATGCAAGGGAAACACAATTGAAATTTTGTTCTCCAAATTAGCAAGAAAACCCCTCTTTAAAATAAAATGCTTCAAAGGAAATGATGCTTTTGAGTGTAAATGATATATATATATATATATATATATATATATATTGTAAATGATTGTTTCTTATATATATTATTCTAGTTTCTTAGTTTGTTCTGTTCATGTAAACTAGTAATGTTATATATATATATATATATATATATATATATATATATATATATATATATATATATATATATATATATATATATATATATATACATATTTGAATTTTTTTATATGTGCAAGATGGGTTTATGTTGGTTGATTTTTTGAAATAAACGGAAAAGGTGGATGAGATTCCGTAGGGTTAAAACCCTATCCTTTTTTTGTCTTTAAAAAAAAAATTATAAAAAAATTTTTGCAGAGGAGGGAGGCGGCGTTGGGGGCTCACCTCCCCACCATGCCCCCATGGGAGACATGTGGGAAGGGAGTCGCACCCAATGCGGCCTTCCCAACCCTCGCCCGTGGTTGCTATGGGAACAACCACCGTCATTGTTGGCGGCGCTGTTACACAACGCCTCCAACAGTGGGGACGGTTGTTCACACAGTCGTCGCCCAATCAATGTGCGACGCCCAAAACCAGCACCCATTCCTTGGTATGTGAATCGAGAACCTCTAGCGGGTTTTCCAATAAAGCAAAAAAAAAAAAAAGATTTGTTATTTTAAATTTTTTTTATTATTATTATATTTTATAATAATAAAATATGATTTTTAAATATTTTATTATTATATTTTATAATAATAATTAAAATAGGTTTAGTAATAATATTTAATTTTATTATTATATTTTATAATAATATAATATGTTATAGTATTCTTTTATTATTATATTATATAATTTTAAAATATTAATATTTAATATTGCACAATTTCGCCTCATGTAATTAAATGGATATGTATATATATATTTTTATATATACATGTTTTTAAATCATGTTTTTTCCTTGTGGCATGATTTAAATTAGATTGAGCAAATTTAAACGTAATGACTTTAATTATATCATTGTTTCTTTTAATATGTTATTTCAAAGGAGATTTAGTTTTGAATTTTAAATGGCTATTTTAGACTAAAGAAACAATATTTATTTTAAAGCAATGTATTTCGCCTTGTGGAAATTAACTAGTTAATTGATCATGTATCTAAATGCTAATAGGGAAATTAAATGGTTAGTATTAATTTCTTCCTTATTGAAATGGCATATTTAATTCAGTTTATCTAATGCAATGCATTACTAAATGTTAAGGTGTATATGGATTTAGTGAATCCAAAGTAGATTTTAATGCTCGCCTTGATTATGAACTATTTATGTTATCATTTGGAAAATGTGGGTCATAGCCTTTGACAAGTCTTCCAGATGGGTTTTCAAGGTAGTAGGTTGTCGTAATGTGCTGGTCAACCTTGGAATTGCCTTGGGTAGTGCGTTTAACCAGTCGGTCTCTATGAACGGGGATGTTTTGTGCCGCTTGGATTAGGAGTGGAATATGTGAGTTGTGCCTCCTTGTAAGGAGTGGCCTTGTTATATTTGTACCTCTAGTGTTTGGAGAGGGTTTTGACTTATGTCGCCTCCTGAGAAAGGAGTGGTCGTGTTATCTTGTTTGTTGCACTTTGTTACCCTTGGTGATTGGATGGTGTGTGTGTTGTCAAGTAGAAGAGTGGCTTTCATTTGGGGCCAAAGCACGGAAGAGGTAAGATTGGGTAACCTTCAGAAGTATTTTAATCAAGTGATAACTAAAACAATATTTAGAAGATTAGGTGGTTCTTCTCACTAATCAAGATAATTATACCTCACTCATGGACCCAAGTGCTTGGTTAGGCTTGGGAAGGGTGAGAAGGCTTGGAACGACAAGGTCATCTATCTTGTTTGTATGAAAGGTATTTGATTCTGCATTAGTAAGTATGAGGGCCGAGGATCGGTAGAGGCCACCAGGATAACCCATTATGGGGGTCGGAGCCTATGAAGATCTGCAGTGGGTAAATCATGACGAACTGTGTGATGGCACTCTATCTAGGACAATAGTTGGTACTTGTTTATTTTGGGTATGGTTTCCGTAACATACCTGATGTGACCATAGTTAGTATTTGAATTTTGTGTGTATGGTTCTTGTAACATATTTGACCTGCTTTATATCTGGAAGCAATGTGACCATGTTAGAGTTGTACTTGTGTTGTACTTGTGTGGTACATGTGATTGGTTGTTTTAGTTTGGTTCAGTTTTGCGTTAGCCTGTGTCTAGAGCTAGATGTCCTTGGCTAGGATTCCTTGTTACTATCTCCTAGCATGGAGGGTGGGCCTTCGGGTTCCACTTGGTTGGGTGGCATGCACCTAAATCCATTGGGCCTTCTTCATGTTTGTTTGGATGAGATTTCCAATTGGAGAGCTCGTGGGATTTAGTTTCAATTCTTGCTTTATTTCATTTTAGTTGTTCTCGTGATTTATTGCCCCTCATTTGTTATTGAGGTGGAAATTATTTGTAATTATTATCATGCTTATTGGATTTACCTCATTCAGGGAATGAGAGATGTAATTGTAATATTTAATTATGGATTAATGAAATTGAAAGTTATCTCTTGTGCTTGAAGTAATTTATCTTATTTGGAATGTATGCATTTAATTTCACAAGTAAATAAATGATATGGTTTATATTCGTGTTTTTTGTTTAGGTTCTATATAACCTTTGTCTCGTAACCTTAGAGGTTATTGGCATTAGATAGTGAAATGCTTATTAATTGTTCTTAAACAAAAAAAAAATTAGTTCGTTTAAGTAATTGTTTGCAACTTCCTCTAGGGTTGTGTGGCGGGGCATTACATCCCTCGAAGTCACAGGTTCGACTTCGCTTCGTAGTGGGAAAGGCAAGGGTCAGTAATATTGTGCCAATTCCTACTTCGTTGACCCGAGGTATAGGAATGGAATTTTCCCCTAACCTCCTTGAGGTTAGATTCTTTATATACAATTATATTGTAATCCTTTATATATATTATTATATGGGGCTCGTGCTCTTTGCTTAAAAAAAAAAAGAAACAAAGAGGATATTTTAAGTTCCAAAATGATTTGAAATATTAAAATTATTCATCATTGAATTTAAAGTTATATATCTTATTTACTTTCTTATACCAAGAGATGTTCCACAATGATAACAAAGGGTGGAGTGTAATTATGCGAGCGTATTAGCAAAAAATCTTACCTTTTACCTTAAATTTGAAAGTTTTTTACATGTCAAACTATTAATACTAAATAATAAACATAAATATAAATATATGAAATCAATTTTTGCTTTAATCCATGCTATCAATGTCTTTTTTCCTATAAACAAAATAAAAAATAATATATATATATAATGTATTTAAACATGAGTAAAAGAAGAAGAATTTACTTTTACTTGCTCAAATTTATTGTAGTTCGCCATCACCGCGACCTATTCCAATAAAGGGAAAAATAATGAAAAGAATATAAAGCAAGATGAAAAAAATAAAGTTGAAAAAAGATTTGGCGTTGTCATGAGTAAAATGATAATATAGTTGAATTAGGTTTTTCTTTGTTTATTTTATTTCAAATACAATTTACACTGAATCATTCAATATTTTTTTATAATAATTTTACAAGCATATAAATAAATTAGTTATAAAGTAAAATAAAATAATTTGATAGTTTTTCAATATATTTAGTTATCTAGTTATGTATTTATTGTAATTTAAAGCAATAAACTTCTTATTAAAAGAAATCTTAACATATGAATCAAATAATTTATTTTGTTTTCATTTAAGTTTTTCAAAATTATGGATGAAATAACTCTTCCAATAAAATATATATTTTAAAAATAAGATAATACATAAAACTATTTAAATACTTTATTTGCACATATCATATTGATATAATCATATACTAAAGATATGAAGTAAATAATTTATTTAAATAATACGAAAAAATATTTTAAATATATTTATCTAAAATACCAAATATCAAGAAATATCTTTCAATATTTTAAATTAATATATTTAAAAAATATATACTAATATTTATTTTTCAAAAACAATTATTTAATTCATAATTACGTTAACTCAAAATAAATATTAAATTAATCAAATTCATTTATACTTAATATGTTTAATTCAATTAACCCAAACTAATTTTATTACAACTAATATGCTAGTATAGTTTGCAAGCACCAAATGCTTTTCCATCACTAGTCAATGAAATATTAGCTACACATCATTATCAAGGAATCTCTATATATTAAAAAGGAATCATTCATTTTATGACTTACAATTGTTCTTTGGTAAAGAAGTCCACGATTCTAGTTATTATTATTATTATTTATGTTGGAATCTTCAATTATATACTAAGTCTTATCACAAATATTTTTTCAATTTATTCACTTAGTCAAAACATATTTCCAAGCTCATGCTTTTCACATGTGAGTGATTTTAGAGTCACAAAACTCAAATTGAACAAGTATAGAAAGAAACTTCGCGACCATGTCCACATCTTTTTATGGTGGGTTTCTTTTATACCATCTTACCTTGACTAAAGTTATTACTATATAAGGAGATCTAAATAAATTGTCTTAATTAACTAGGATTATAATTTTATAAAATCTTATATTTATAATCATGGTAGAATATATATACACACTCATGGTTATAAATATAAGGTTTTATCTTATCTTTCATTTTATTTTTGTAATTTATATGTATGTTTTTCTTATTTATATTTTAAATTTAGGGTATGGAATAAATATTAAAATGATATTATGTGATAGGAAACAAGTTTTAGTTATGTCTATTATTTATTTTCGGTATTTGAGCTTGTTAAAAGTTATATAGTTTTATCTTGTTTTAGACTTTAGAGCTCATGATCCTCTATTTTGATTTGTAGTTGGTCTAGAAGATATTGTAGCATCTTTGAGATCTTCACAATATTTGATAAATTTTTAATCTATTTGATAAAAAACCCATTATCATTTCTTCAAACTTGAAAATATTGTCTCACCCTCAAGAGAACCCTAACGAATTACCTATTTAGTCTTCACTATAAACTAAGAACATCACCAATGTAAAATTTCACAAACTAGTAGTCATTGTGTATGTTCATATTAAAAGGAAACTAAGAGTATTTCGAAAGATCCCTTACCAATTCTACCCTGAATTTTTCAGTTTTGCTCTCTTGCCATAATGTCAAACAGTTGTCTTGCATGGTCTGATTTGGTTTTGCTGATTGTTTGTTTGAGTTTCATTGCTTGTTTTTCATTGCAAAATCATAGAAGAAAGCATAGAAATGAAAGAGAACTATTGCATAAGTGAAAGACAACAATTGCAACTCAATAGAATCCCTTTTATTCAACTATATCAGATCTGATTACAAGTTTCAGTCTGTAACAACAGTCTAAAACCCTTATATAATGCAATATTTGACTACCCAAAATGATAAACACATACCCGGATGTATAGCTCTAATTTGTAGCTTGATTATTGAAGTCAAATCATGAATCACTTCGTTGTTACAACTTCAAACGGTATGGCTGAGTATGATGACGAAATAAATGTTGTAGAGGATCACCAATAGGTTGGAAATAATGATAAAAATCAGGAACATCAACCTTTTACCAAACCCTAGGTGCCTCCCAAAATACCCAACAAGCAGCCTTGATCAAAACTCCACGAATAAGGTACCAAATCGAAGATAAATTGTTGCCGTGGAAGAATATGCCATAAAATCAAATACCCATGTGCCTTAGCTGCCATAAACTATCAAAATCTGCAAAATATATATCTGAAACTCATCCAAATAAGCCCAAATGAAGACCCAAGGTAGGCCCTCCCCAAAGGTGAACTGGGTTCTCGTCCAATCCACGATAGCCTTTGAGAGTTTTCGTTCCCAGAAGGCTGAAGCAATGCTGAAACCCTTCTCCAGAGCTCAAACCTGCAAAGTGTTTTGTAAAAATGAAAGTAGAATCCTCAAAAAAGAGCCCAACACTTTGCTTTATAACCTCTCATGGACTTTTTAATAAAAGTCAATAAAATAATTTTCTTGAGGGTCTTTCCTCATCCAAATAAAAGGGCCACTTTTTAAAAACAACTTGAGTTGCTAGGATGGGGGCACTTTTCACTATTCACCTTATGATTTTCAATTACTATTCACCTTTTACTATTCCCATAAAACAACTTTAATCTTTTCACTTTAGCTCTAGATTCATCAACTGAAATCTAAACTGAAAGGCTCGTAAGACTCCCAACTAGACTCCACAGCCCTCGGTTGGGTACCCTAATCATGTTGTTGACCTATGAGAACCCTAATAGTAGGCCAACCTTCGCTATAGATTGAGCTATCCAAGGAAGGGACATTACAGTCCTCCCTTCCCGAGATTGCTTGCCCCCAAGCAACCTGCAATTGCAATATCTCTCAACTGCCACAACATCTGACATCTAAATAACAAACCATCTGTGTCTGATCGCCAACCACCCGGATCCCAAATGATCCTGGAAAGAACTCCAACCAACATCCGCTGTATACAGCTGAAATTCTTGTCACTGTCAAGCCCTGTCAAGTGAAGCCAATTGTCCAACAAATAAACTCTTGGATCTGAATTATGAAAATCATCTCTATATAAATTGTGCATAGGAATCTCTACCATTTGTTGATCAGTGAGCTTTGCCACCCAAGAATTGCGGAGATGAACCACATGCATCCACACTATCCATAAGCAAACTCCATCTGGATCCCATGAATAAATTGGAAAGCCAACACCTGTGATGTTCTGTTGTGCCACTCTGAAAACCTCTAAAACCCAAATGTAGCAAATCTCTACGTTTTGACACAAAAGGCAATCAACAAGAGGGAACAAAGTTGAAGACTTGCCAAATTTGGACTCATCACCTGTAGATGGAAATATATCATACCAGAGTGAATCAAAACACCCCTTATTCAACCCACCTCTCAGTGTCATCAAAGACATGGCCAAATCTTGTGTATGTGGGCTAAAAGGAAACTGATGAACACACCTCATAATGCAAGCAAGGTGAAACTCCCCTAACTGCACCAATGGAAAACCAAAGTGGTCATGGGTACTCCATCCTATACTGCCATCATCAAAAGGAAACTCACAACTCACAACTCACAACAAGATGTTTTGGTCTCGTAGCAACATCATCATTATGCTTTGCAGCCGTGTGAACAAGACCTCTATCAGAAAGCAACTGTAAGTATCCTAACTTACTTCCAGGAGTAAGAAGAGTACCATCATGGATGCCACCTATCTCCTGAAAAGAGGCTAGAATAACACCAGGGTCCAACATGCAAAACTTAGAAGAAACCATCTTCTTCTGATAAGACTGTCCAATGTCAATCTCAAAAGTACCAATGTAGAGTCTGGTGCTCAAATATCCCATGTGTACATAGATCAACTCACTAGACCACCAAATACCATGGTTGTAACTCATGCCAGAAAATAAAATGAAGTCATAAGTGTCGACATACCAATACATGTCAAAGAAATCCATGTCATACTCCATGTCCATCAAATAGATATGCCTCCTCACACTCCGAAGCAACTGATTAGTTGATGTAGAATCTGAAAAATCGGAAAGTGCCATGGCGTTCCAAGTAGGACAACTACTAACCCATGAAGAATCAATGAAGGTGAAGTCACCAATCAACAAATTGAAAGCTGCCATATCATAATAAATCGGTGACATTACCAATGATGAGTTATGGACGCCTTCAACACCCATCAAAGACAACTCTTGAGTGGTTGGTTCACTATGGGTGTTATCAACAAAATCACCAACTGAAAATTTTGGAGTCTTCATTAAACCATCCAAATGACATGTCTCATCAATATCATCACTACAAACATATGAACAACATGAATTTTCTGATTCATATAAATTTATTTGTTCATGGTGTTTGGCTGTCATAAAAGGCTTGTTCATGACATGATCAACCTCATTAACATCATTCTTTAGCAAAAGAGATCTAAGATAAGCCTCCTTTTGTTGTCTTGTTTGATTTATGCAATGAACTTGTTCTTTGACTTGTAGTAGATGCTGCTTTGCAAGGGCAGCCACTAACTTAGCCTCTTTGGCCCTTTGTGACCATATATCGCACAAAATTTGTGTCTTTTCCACATCCTCCCAAGTCTGATATAAAAAATCAGAATTCTTATGATTTGAATTCATCTCACAAAACCCATTTTTAACACCCAATTCTTGAGTGCCATCTTTAGAAGACTCCATGGTATTATCATCCTCATGTTCAAGGAGTGTTCTCTCATGATGGAGTAAAGAAATATGACTGTTGTCATCAAAATCAGAATACCTGTTATATTCTTGTGCCATGTCTTTAAGCTTCACAAGGGCATCTCCATTGAAAATTTCAAGCCCAACCTTTAGACTTTGTGTACCAACACTTGTAGACTCATCTTCACAAGTTCTTCCATGTGTAAGAGTAGCAATCTCATAAGAATGGGGAAGGATATCGCTGTCCCAAATCAGACCTTTGGAATCTTCTTTTATGTTTACATTGTAGTCATCGAACACCGTAACATCTTGATTTGTTTCATCTTCCCAAGTGATTAGGGGTGGAAGTGGCTTAAAAAAGTCTTCATCACTAAATGTCACAAGGCTGCAAGGTACCTCATTGTATGGTTCTTCAATCCTTTCCTCAACTTGTTCAGCTCCTACACCAATTGCCTTGTCATCTTGTACCCTAGGAGTAGCTGCTATAAAGAACTGATTTTCTAAATTATGAAATGAGTGATTATGCCCACTCAAAAGTAGACAAAGATCAACAATCTCTCTATCTTGCTCTTTCACCAATTGGATAGCCATGTCTCTATCTCTAACCATTTGTAAATAGTCTTCTTTTATCAACTCCAAAGCCTCCTTGAAAGGGTACAAATGCGTATGAGGAATACCATGTCCCATTCTTTTTTGTCTTTCCTCTCTTTGGGCTGTCCAAATGAGGTCTTCTAGGTGTTTGTGAGTGCTATCCATTCTTGACAATGCTTGAGTTATTCTATATTCCTTCACCACCATTTGATCTTGCAAATCTTCCCAAACCAAGGGCTTTTGTTCCAACTGTCCTTGGCTGCCATATACTGATTTTTCATCATGTGTAGGGGAAGTAGAATCAATTATCATTCTAGAAGAAGCATTAAGATTACCCAAAGAATCCATACAATTGCTGTCCATATCACTAGCATGTTCCATGCTTTTGTAATCTTCAAGGTTAGAGTGCACTTGCATACACTTTGCAACCCCAATTCGTAGCATTTCATGTCTTGAAACTTTGTCTTCAACATATTCAGTCAAAGTATCATCACCATAAGCTGATATATTTTCCATTACTAACCAAACCCAAGATGTAGTATGCAAAACAAACCAAACATTATCAAAATGCAAGATCTTCTTAGTCGACAGCCTCTTAGTCTCCATAATCAGCTCTTTAAGACCAAATGCTTCATATGATCTTAACAATTGTTCTTTCATTGTAGGTGATGCATGACTAGCCAAATTGAAATGAAATATTTCCATTCCACATAAATGGATATATCACTTGTGGCTGGTCCATCAAGTGTGTAACTACTATCATCATTGTTTTGAGCCTTCAAGGAGCTCTCTAAAAGAGGACAATCATAAACTCCAGGATGCAAACTAGACCAAATTGAATATCCTAAATCATTCCTCCTTTCTTCTTCACATAACTCAACATGCTCATCTTGTGGGCTTACCTCACGGAGCTCTTCCCTTGTATGCTCATCATCTACACATTCTTCCCTTGGAAGAAATGAGGACCTAATGTATGACTCTCTTTGTCTTCTTGCATTATCAAGCTGATTGCATCTTTCCTTGACCTCTTGCAAGTGTTGTCTTGCTTGGGCAGCAAGCATCTTGGCTTTTTTGGCTCTTAGTGACCACCCATCATACAACCCTTGTGTCCTTTTAACATCTTTCGCAGTATGGTGAACAAAATCAGGACCTTTGTGGCTTGAATCCACAATATATATCTCATGTGTAACACTCTCTACTTGAGTACCATCATAGGAAGACTCAACAACATCATTACCTTCATGTGAAATGGATGTTACCTCATGATTAGAACTGCTGCTGCAAAAATTAGAATAGGTGTCATACCCTAGTGTCATGTTTTCAACATTTCTAATGTGCTGATCCATGATTGTAACCTCTTCCACTTTGTGATCAACATGTTGACTCAATGGTGTGATATGAATCTCCACTTGATCCAAAGTTATTTCTTCTTTAGGACTCCACCCGATGACTGATTTTCACATTCATTGTGATCACTTGTAGGCTGCAAACTACAAACAAGTGATTCTTCTACCGTTCCTTGTTCTTGCACATTAAGCTCTTCACTTTTCCCGATGGTTTCTCTCCTATCTTTTGATATTTCTTTCCTTTTTCGCTGCTGATATGGACTTGAAAACATCAAGTCATCTTCATCCTCATCGGTATACCCAAGAATTGTGTGAAAGAAAGCATGTCTTGTATCTTTTGAGGAAGAGAGCGATACTTGGCATAGCTGGCCATAATTGCTTTATTTGCTGGTGAAACATGAGGACTCTTACTTGTTCTAATAGATGGAGATGATCCACTAGAGTGCCCAAATTTCTTTGAAATTGTATCATTCAATCACTGCAATTGACGGTTGATCTTATGTTGTGACTGTTCTAACTCTTCCCACACTTGTCTATCCTTCAACAATTTTTCCATGATGACTCGTCACGCTGCCCAACTGAAAACTACGGAAGTACACACAACTTTGAATGCACCCAACAAGCTGGCAAGATCCAAGCTCTGATACCACTGAAAGATCCCTTACCAATTCTACCCTGAATTTTTCAGTTTTGCTCTCTTGCCATAATGTCAAACAGTTGTCTTGCATGGTCTGATTTGGTTTTGCTGATTGTTTGTTTGAGTTTCATTGCTTGTTTTTCATTGCAAAATCATAGAAGAAAGCATAGAAATGAAAGAGAACTATTGCATAAGTGAAAGACAGCAATTGCAACTCAATAGAATCCCTTTTATTCAACTATATCAGATCTGATTACAAGTTTCAGTCTGTAACAACAGTCTAAAACCCTTATATAATGCAATATTTGACTACCCAAAATGATAAACACATACCCGGATGTATAGCTCTAATTTGTAGCTTGATTATTGAAGTCAAATCATGAATCACTTCGTTGTTACAACTTCAAACGGTATGGCTGAGTATGATGACGAAATAAATGTTGTAGAGGATCACCAATAGGTTGGAAATAATGATAAAAATCAGGAACATCAACCTTTTACCAAACCCTAGGTGCCTCCCAAAATACCCAACAAGCAGCCTTGATCAAAACTCCACGAATAAGGTACCAAATCGAAGATAAATTGTTGCCGTGGAAGAATATGCCATAAAATCAAATACCCATGTGCCTTAGCTGCCATAAACTATCAAAATCTGCAAAATATATATCTGAAACTCATCCAAATAAGCCCAAATGAAGACCCGAGGTAGGCCCTCCCCAAAGGTGAACTGGGTTCTCGTCCAATCCACGATAGCCTTTGAGAGTTTTCGTTCCCAGAAGGCTGAAGCAATGCTGAAACCCTTCTCCAGAGCTCAAACCTGCAAAGTGTTTTGTAAAAATGAAAGTAGAATGCCTCAAAAAAGAGCCCAACACTTTGCTTTATAACCTCTCATGGACTTTTTTAATAAAAGTCAATAAAATAATTTTCTTGAGGGTCTTTCCTCATCCAAATAAAAGGGCCACTTTTTAAAAACAACTTGAGTTGCTAGGATGGGGGCACTTTTCACTATTCACCTTATGATTTTCAGTTACTATTCACCTTTTACTATTCCCATAAAGCAACTTTAATCTTTTCACTTTAGCTCTAGATTCATCAACTGAAATTTAAACTGAAAGGCTCGTAAGGCTCCCAGCTAGACTCCACAGCCCTCGGTTGGGTACCCTAATCATGTTGTTGACCTATGAGAACCCTAATAGTAGGCCAACCTTCGCTATAGATTGAGCTGTCCAAGGAAGGGACATTACAATTTCCTAATTAATCTAGACAAAAAGAAAATAAAATAAAATTAGATCTAACCATACTAGTAAAATAACAATAGGAGATAAAATATCCTTGGTGAAACCCTCACAGAAAACACCAACAATAAAGCACACTCAATTTATTATTCTTTAACACAATAATTATAATAAATTCACAAAGTCTTCAAGCTTTAGTCCTAATACTTACAATTAAAGAATCCCTCATTTCTCCATCTTAAACCTCTAATATATTAGCCAAGGAGATCCAAGATACCACCAAAAGATTCTCAAGATCAGAAGTGAAATATAGGTCAAACTAGTCCAAGACAAATCCACGATCCCTTCTCCAAGAGTAACTCCTCCAAAGTTATAATATAACTTCCAATTTAACTATTTGACCCCTATGATCAAGGTAATCAAGTGTAACTCTCAAATACTCCATGCAATTGCAATTATACCTCTTATACACCTCTTATAAACTCACTTAAATAGTTGATCAAATATGTTAGTCATATACTGTTATAAATTCACTTTTCCAATGACTTCTTCTAACCATCATAAGGTAGATGACATTTAGCACCAAGGGATTCCAAAGGTTGGATAATCTTACCAAAAGTTTATAGGTATTTGTGTTTCATTTGAAGAAGGCTCAAATGTTCTTACTACCCATAGGAGTTTTGAATTACATAAGTCAGAGGAGCTAATAAATAAATTGGTGTTGGCTTTACCAGCTTTGATGGTGTGTTTTAGGTAGATTGTGTTGCTATTGGCATATAGTCAGTGGATTTTGAGTCGAAGAAGGAAAATAGTGTATTTTACATCAGAATTTGAGTGTGTGTGAAGTGTAATTATTATTTATGATCCAAGATCTTTTATGGCATTATGTAGGCATTGAAAAAGAAGTGGCAATATTACATGTTACCAAAGGATTTTTGTTGTACATTGTTTGTTGGTATTACAATTTATAATTAACATAAATAGTGGCAGCATACCATTTTTTACATGAGTAAGACCTTGGAGATCTTAGGAGAAAATAATTACTAGCTATGAATGGAAGAAAAACCCTATAAGTTTATGTAAAGTGTTAGGTGTTTCAGTTTGCAAAGGGAGAGGTCAAAACATAAGTTTGTATCACCTCTTACCAATACCACAAAATTCTTGGGAGGACATAACTAATCCCTCATATTACCCATAACCCAACATGATAATGATTTTATGTTGTTGGTGATGAATAGGTTATCCAATATGACACATTTCATTTTATGTAAAAAAAAATAGTAATTCAACACACATGGTAAACATATTTTTTAAAGAAGTTACAAGATTGCATGAACGCTCAAGAATATTATATCAAAACATTACACCAAAATTATGGCTCACTTTGGAGGAAGATGGAAACTAGGTAGGATTTTAGTTCAACATATCATACTCAAATTGATAGGAAAACTAAGACCCTGTCAATAAGATTTGAGGAAATTTGATTAAATATTTAGTAGGTGGCAACCTTGAGCAATGGGATTAAGTATTTTTTTAGGTTAAGTTTTCCTATAAAAATAAATTAAAACAAGATCATTCAAAAAATATTCCCAAGTTGTGTATGAATGAAACCCTATGGGAGTGGCAAAGTTAAGGGGTGGTGAAATACACTCCGATTTAAAGTGTTGAAGCAATAGAATTTTCCACCCACATACAAAAAGTACATAAGGAGGATAGATGTTTTTTTTCTAACAACTATTATAAGCACAAGGAAAAAGAAGATAAGAGGAGGGTTGAAAAGGAATTTTTAGAAGGGGATTTGGTTATCCCATATTAGGAAGGAATAGTTTCCAAGGGAAACATTCAAAAAATTATGTTAGAAGAAGATAGAGTCTTGTAAGCTTCTAAATGAAATATCATCAAATTCCTATTAGATTGAGTTGTCTTCAAACTTGAATATTTCACATTTTTTAATGTAGCAAATCTATATAATTATTATGTAAGTAAAAAAAATACTAGTTGATGACAATGAAGTGAATGCATGGATAGAATCCCCTAAATGGAAGAGTAGGATTCCAAATATATAAGGGAGGAGATAGATAAAATACTATATAAGTGAATCACCAAGAAGACTAGAGGTGAGAAATATGTCTAGAGTATTTGATTTGAGTAGAAAAGTGTAAGTATTAGATAATCTTGCATCAAGGTTATCTCTATCTTAAGTTAGCTACTATGGCCATAATCTTAAAGATATATATGAAGCATTATGAATAGGGGCTCATTGTATTCTTACATAGAATGTATGATGTAAGAGCATCCTTGGTTGATAGGTAATCATATATCAACCAAAATAAAATTATATCTCTCCTTACACTCTTTATTTTACAATATTTTGGTTGTACATCATGTCATAGTGTCCATTCTTTTACCAATATATTTTTAATTTGGATGATGTGTTTTAATGTGAAGGGATGATATCACTTATTGATATATAAACTTTCTTAGTTTCTTCTTTTTGTTTCAAACATTTAGAGTTGTACAAATTCAACTTGGCCAACTTGTAAATTTAGTACTTAATTTTTAAATTCAAATATTAGATTAATTTCCTTAGACCAAGCATCTTTTTAGGTCTCAAAATTGTACTCCCATTATATTATAACATAGTGTTACTGACAAGACCAAGGTATATCATTTGTGCGGGTAAAACAATAGTTCATCAACTAGTTATAGAGGATTAAGAAATAATGACGAGAGTGGATAGGATCTCCTACACTTTGGGCTTAGCTAGGCCCAAGAAAGTGTCTTAGAGGTACCCTTAGACAAGTTTTTTTGCTACAACTAAATAATATTATATAAAAAATAGGTTAGAGTGGTACCCAAGTGCAATCTTTGATCTCAAAATCTATCAATAGATCAAGAATTCCCATTGTTATATGAATTATATATAGTGGATAAAATCGTCATTGCAAAGAATGTAAGGCATAGGTGCAAGAAGATGATTTATATAAAATCTCATAATGATGTTTCCCTATTTGGAACTACTAAATCATAATCTACACTAATTCTCAAATTAACTCCTATACTAATGGTGAATTATGTGTTCTTTTTAGAGTGTGGAAGGTCAAGCTTCTCATGATCAGTGGCTTATTGGGTTGTAGAGTCATATTCAACCATAAAAACATAAAATAAGAAAAAACAACAAAGATATGATATTGTGCAACCAAGTCTACTTAATTATCCTTCTCCTAATTTACAAACATTCACATGTAGTTTGAAAGATACCAATACAAACAATAATTTTTGTATTACATTTAAAGTGTTGTGATACTTATCTAATTCATATAATAATTGAACAACCAAATATGGTGAGGGAAAGATACAAACAATGAGGAACTTGTCACTCTTCTCTAATTAAAATTTTCCAAAATTTCTACCATAGATCAAGGAGATAGAAGACTAAAAATATCTAGTTTAGTAGCTATATTTTTGCAACCTTGTAGATGAATTACTAATATGGTGAGTGGATATACAATTTTTGAGACCCTAGAATATATTTTTAAGCACTAAGTGAATTGAGGAAACTTGAATGACCAATCCTTATTACAAAGAAAACTGAGACCTATATAGCTCTTGGGAATGACCAAATCCTTGACCAACTCAAAGAGGATGTGAAAATCATCATTACTCATGAAATCACTTGATTGGTACCAAACCATGGATTCCCATGCCCTCTAGGAATTATTCTCCTTGATTTATTCCATAAATAATGACCTAGAAGTACCTACAAAGTGTAATGAATGTTATTTGGGGTTTAGAATCATCACATATAGATCTTTTAAATTTATATATGTTAGGATTTTAAATTACAAGGACCACCTAGTAAATGAGGGGTCTTTTACCACATTAATTGCATCAAAAGGTAGTTGGAATGTATAGTGGTAGTTGCAAAGTTTTAAAAAAAACTAGTGATCTTTCCTATATTAAGAAACTTTGCTACAACTATCCCTTTCTCTTTTTCTCAAATATTTAGCCTTTGTGTGAACCATGTTGCACTTTTGCATTTTTTGTGAACTTGCAAACTATGTGATATTTAAAACTTATCCACTTGTATTCTTCATTTTCTTTATGTTTCCCTTGTTTCATCCTTCTCACAACTTTGGGCTTGTGATGAACCTAATCACATTTTTGAAAAGTTCATGAACTCATGAACTATGTGACATCAAGAAATTTACAAATTTATTTTTCCTTTTCTTCACTTCATATTCCTTCACTTGTTGCATTGTCACAAGGTTCACAAACTTGTGAACTTTGTGGCATTACTAACTTTTCCTTACTTCACATTTAACCTTTTATTTGTTCAATATGTCACACATTTTGTAACTTGGTGAGCTATATCACAACTTTGCAAAGTTTGCAGATTCGCGAACTTTGTGACCTCAAGAACTTAACTTAGTAAAACATACCTAGGAAACCCCCAAACTTAGCATTTTTTTGTTTTTTTGAGAGCATAACTCAATCTTTGAAATATTGGGGAGGTAAAGATAACACTTAGGTAAAATTTTAATAAGGTAACATCCATTTATATATGTCTCAAATTGATTATAAGTGATGTACCAGATTAGGTTGACACATGAAAGGGAAGTGATTTAGGTAAAATTTAACATTGCAGGATTGAGTCCCAACACATCTCATGATAGAGATCGAGGATATAACATCTTAGTGTTCACAGATTTAGATATAAACATATTGACTATCATTTGATACTTTGTTCTCAGTTATATGTTCAAATTGCAATAAAGATAAATTTAGTCATTTATATGAAGTTTTGAGTTAATATTTAAGAGACATACTATGGGATTGCAGCTACTCAAGCAAGGGTCACTTGAGGTAATTGCAATACTCCGTATAGTTTAGGTTATGATTTATAGTAGATTAAATTGCTAAGTTATATTTCCTAGTTTAAAGTTAAATTGAATTATTAAGTAGTGATTAATTATTATTACAGATATTTTAATCAGTTGCAACATAGTTGAGTCATTAATCACTATCCTCATAAGATCAATTATCCATAGCAATTGTCATTCAGTTAGATTTGCTTTCAAATAAAATTATTTTAGTCAAGTTTCTTTCAATTGAAGTTGCTTTTGTTAACTCTTCTATACACAATTGATTAGGACAACTTAGGATTCTTAGATGCACATACAATTCTAACATCATCTAAGAAATTATGATTCCCTGGTTGATAAATTAAATTTAGTACATCTAGGTTAGTGAATTTATTAATAAGGGATCTTTTGGTCTATTGAATTGTATGCATGCATTGTTTGCATCAATTGATTGAGCATAGATGAAGATCTAGATGAACTTGGTTTTTTGTGCAGAACTAATTATATGAATGACATAAATTACCATGAAAACAAATTTGTAGCACACATTGAGATTTTAAAAACTAATAAACTAATAAAATTATGGCAACAAGTTAAAAGTAAATAAAGGATACATTACCTAATATAATAGGATAAATTGCATAACCCTAAGGGATGGGTCACACAACCTAGCTGGACTAAGTTTACAATTCCAAGTTGTGTGCAATTGGGTAGCCATGACTCACTCTAGACATCATTCACTTCCTTTGATATATAATTTCCTCTTATTCCACCCTATACATGGATATCATAAAATTATTTTGTTTCCCTTTATACATGAGTATTATATGACTTGTGTTTATCTTTCACGCATAATATTAAACATATTTGAGGCTTAAGAGCCACATCTTATCATCCTTATCAAGGATTTTTCTAAATAAGATGGTGATCCTTACACCCATTTACCACCTACACACATATCTAGCTTCTACCATGTTCTTACCATTTTTTATTTGATAATCATGTTTCTAATGTAAACAAAATTTTTAATATAAAATATCTTTAGTTGCTACATGTTTATTTCAACCAGAAGTATCCTCCAATATAGCACACTCATATAAAATAATACAATAAAATCCAAATAACCTTATTATGTTATCAAATACAATGAATACAACAACTCACATCATTAAACACTTATTGAAAAATATCATTTTACCTTTTTTGGATAACCTTTTTTCCTCTACACAAAATCCCCTTCAAATTTCTATTTAATCTAACATTTTTCTAATAAAAAATAACATTTATTTTCTTTTATAATTTTTTAATACTTCCAAATTTCTCACATCCAACCTCCATGTTGAAACTTTCACTCATTGTTTACTCTAATAATAAATTTCATAAATAGTTAAACTCAATTGTTTAGTCTAATGATAAATTTGAATGGACAACTAACCCATTTTTTACTCCAATTTGAATGTGATATTAATCCATGCATTGAATTCTTATTTATTTCACTTTAAATATAATTTTGCATGAGCAATTAACTCATGCATTAAAAAAATCTAATTTGATCTTTCACTATGCTTCAACTATATTTGAGTCATTAACTTGGTTAGTCCTCCATCCCTTCTTCCAATTACATACATATCAAAACCTTAGTAGCACATTCTATAATTTTTTTAAATGACATAAAAATGGGATTTAAATTTTTTCACAAATAAAAATCTCATCTAGATTAGTGATTCATAAGTAATTTTTTTCTAATACTAATAATGTAAATGTGTCAATTATTTAATATGTCAGACATGCCAATGATAATTTCTTTGGAATCATCTCCAATTATCAACAATAGTATAATCACTATTATGGTATGGTTAAAATTTTAAAAAAAGTCCAAAAAAGTGTGTTACACAACAACATCCAATTATATCTTATGGTGCAAGTTGTAAAACGGGTCTTCCTAACATCTCATAATTACTACATGATAAAACATTGATTTTTGCACCCAAATATACCAACTCACCTTTCAACATCTAGCCATTAGGTTGAACATCTATTAATATATATTCTATTTTCTAATGATGAATTGTACTACACAAATTTCTCATTTTTTGTGTGGTTGCTTTTAAACTTTCTCCCTCAACTTACATCATTTATTTACCATATTTTCTTCTCAAAGCATCACATGTTTAGACTACCCGTACTATACAACTTCACGACTAGTTCCTAACATTGTCATATACAACCATCTTAAGCACTACAACACATTTGTGTAGTCACCCTTTTGATTTTTCTTTACCTCCATTATCTCCTTTCTTCCCATAGTGTTGGTTCATCTCCTCGTTATTAATTTCAATGAGTTTCGTCCATCTTTAATTTTAATGTCAATGTTTTTAGTGTTTCTTCTTTAATAGCTCTTTTCAATCTTGTACACCTATATTAAATTCCTCCAACTTCGTGGATGCCATATTTTTGTTCTTCTTTCTATCTACTTCCACTTCTTCCTTTACCACTATTTTATCTAAAGATCTCCCACCAATTGTCACCAACCTTTGTGTTGCTCTTCAACAATTATTCATGAATGGAGAGCGTTTGTAAATTAAGTCCATAAAATTGTGTTCTTAAATTGGATAGTCAATATAATTGCTTGTGGAATCCTTATAGAATTTAGTCTATTTTATTTGACCTTTAGTTACATAATTCCTTGAAATATGTCTTGCTTCTTCATATTTAAATCAACTGGATACTTATGTGCACTATCTACCCCTTCCTTAACCTTCAAATCCCTTTGTTACCCATCAAGATAGCCTCATCTATTTCCACCATATAATTCCATGTGTCTAGTACTAATTTTGATACTAATTGTTTTGGTCTCTAGTAGCATTTGACATGCCACAAAAATATTATCATTAATTTTATTTTCTTTATATGATGTACAAATATTATAAGATGATATTTTTATAAACACAATCCTATACATATAATTCAACTTTTTTGATACCTGATTAAAATATATAAAAACTTTTTTCTTCTCCATAAGCTCTAATAAAATATAAATTTTACTTTAATAATATTATAAATACAAGATTCCACATAAACTTTAAGAATATTATTATGATACTATTTAAAAAACATAGCAATAGGTAAGTGACTCTTGTTTAATATTTTAGCATTATGTAAAAAAAAGTCCCCGTCTAGAAAGCTCATCTCACTTAATTGAATAGAGGCCTTGATAACACCCCCTAATGCTTTCATTTGCTGATTTAAAATAAAAATAAAAATAAATTATATTTTTGTGGTTTATGTGGAGAGTCCAAGCCGCTACTTGAGTAATGATGGGGCGCGCTTACATAAGAGGGACTAATGACTTGGGCGTTGGAAAATAATAAAAATAATATAATAAATAATAAATAATAATCAACAACTCACAAAATTGACAGAAATTACGTTTACTTTTTTTGGCCTCCCTAAGGTCAACAGCATCTATATGTTGTCTAAGTGACGTCATTGCTGGCGTCATGCTGCGTTGCTCCTCGACAAAAGTTTGAGTGAAGAAATATTAGAATTGAAAGTGTAAGACGGATGTAATGGGGTGTGGGTGTTTCTAAAAGCAAACGTGTTATTATATTTTATTAGCAATTGGGCTTAAAGTTTAATGTTTTTGATAGTTTTGAGAAGAAAAATGTACTAATTGATTGTTTTGTTTGTAGTTGTAAGATAATTGTTGAGTATTTTGAAAGAGACATGTAAGAGTTATAATAGTTTAAAGCATATTGTATTATACTTTATATTATTGTGTTATGAGAATTTATTCTTGTATATTCACTTATGAGTAGAATAAATGGAGTCTAAAAAAGAGATTGTTTAGAGATGTTTTTTTTTGTGTTTCTATGGATTTATATATATATTGTTTTGCATGTACGTATTTCGTTGGAATGAGAATATTGGGAGACTCATAGATTAAACAATTTTTGAACTTGTGACGTTGTTGTGAATGTAAGACCTTGACAATATGTGTTTCTAATGTTGATTGTTGAACTATTGATTGGTAGATTTTGCTCTTTATGGATTGTTAGTGCCCAAGCCATGTTTAATGGGATTTTTTGTCAACCACTATGAGTGATATGTTGTCTTGATTTCAACATTTTTTTGTTATGTATTGCAACCAAGCCATTTTTTGTAAACACGTGTATTGTTGATTGAGGCATAACTTGTTGACCCCTGGGATTAGCTCATCCTGTCTTGGCTAATACTTTAGGTAGCCCAAGTCATGGGTTCAACTCTTGATTTTCCCACAGTGTGGATGAGGGTCTGTTGCACATCACTCAAGAGGTTATAAGAGAGGCCCACCTTGTAAAGAGCTAAGCTCCAAATTGTTGGGCTAAACTCTCAATTCCTCTCAATAAAAAAGAATGGAGGATAACTTGTTCATTATCAAACACACATATATCGGTGTGTGACATGAGGAAATGCCAATCTACTATTGGTCTCTTGATAATCTTTATATTTGAAAGGAGGCTGTAAAATTTGATTTGTGCAAGCTCACCTATTTGGTCAAAAAAGTGTGTCCAATGTAACCATTGTCTAAAGATTACTCCATATTATTTTTATATATGACAACCCAACACACATTGAAATGTTGTTTACAAGTGGCAGTCATCCTAAGTCCCAAACAAGTATAACTAAGTAACCATTGAATGATCTTTAATCATGATATGGGAATGCCTCATGCAATCTACTATCGTACAACCTTGGTCTAATGAAATTTATTTTGTTAATAGAATGTAATGAATGAAGTACATGTGACCTTGGACAAGTACACACATTGTTATTTCATTGCAAAAAAACTTAAATAGAGAAAGACTTAATTATAATATAACAAATGAAGTACACATATTTTTAATTTTAGACACCAGTTGGAATAAATAAAAGTGCTCAAACAATCAAACAATGTAAGGTGAAAATTCATTCCATAAATTTGGAGTGCATGTATACACCATTCCATACAAGAGCTATTTGAGCCACTTTAGGCCATTATTAAAAAATATCACAATAAATTGTCACTGCATCCTGTTTTATTCCAATATCTAAACAAAGTCTCTTAATCCAAATGGCTTCTTTACAAGCATGAGTATCTGCCATATACTTAGCTTTCAGTAGCAGGCAAAGCAACCATAACCTATCGCTTACTCATCCAACTAATTGCACCATCAAATAAAGTAAAAACATAAGCACTAGTGGATTGTTTGCTATCAAAATCACCTGCCTATTATGAATCCAAAACCTTGAATATCAAGGGAAATATCATCTTCATTTATATTACTATGATAACACAAGGAATAATCTGAGGTACTGTGCAAATATCTGAAGACTCTTTTAAATGCATCCCAATGAACTCTACCAGGATTAGGGATATATCCGAAAAGAACTCCCACTACTTGGGCAATATTTGGTCTTTTACAAACCATAACATACATCAAACTTCTAACTGCACTCTAGTAAGGCACCTTTCTCATGTCTTCCATCTCTAAAGGGGATGTTGGACAATCTGAAATAGATAACTTTGTTCCAATTGAAATAAGAACAACAATGGTCTACAATCTTGCATATTAAACCTTTGTAAAATTAAATTGACATACTTACTTTGGCCAAGCCATAAATTTTTGTTCACTCTATCTCTTTTAATTTCCATCCCAAGAATGTTTCTAGCTGCATCGAGGTTTTTCATTTCAAATTTAGAAGCAAGTTGAGATTTTAGTTCTAAAATCATACCTTTCCCTTTACCAATAAATAACAAATTGATCAACATATAATGAAATAAATAGGAAACAATCACCATCAATTTTATAATAAATACAATGATTTGATTTAGAATGCTCAAATCCCAAACTCAACACATATGTATGAAATTTCTAGTACCACATCCTAGAACTTTGTTTCGGGCCATACACAAATTTCTTCAATTTGTAAACCAATTTACTTTTACCTTTCACCACATAGTGCTATGGCCATGTCATATAAATATCCTCCTCCAAGTCACCATGAAGGAAAGTAGTTTTCACATCCATTTTCTCAACCTCTAAATCATAAGCAACAACAATAGAAAGCAAAAATCTAATGGATGTCATTTTTACAATAGGAGAAAATATCTCACCATAGTCAACACCCTCAACTTGAGAGTAACCTTTTACAACCAACCTTGCATAGTACTTCTCAATACCTCCATCTAAACCAATACTTTTCTTGAACACCCATTTGCAACCAACAGGTTTTCTTCCTTCACGTTATGGTACAAGATCCCATGTATCATTATTTTTTAAAGTTGTCATTTCTTCATCCATAACAATCTTCAAGGATTCTGCATCATTTATACCTAATGCCTCTTCTACTGATCTGGGTTCATCCATGTTAATATTCAAAGAAAAAATACATCTCCAATCATCAGGTGAATACCTTTTAGGTGGTTGTATATGCCTTGTAGACCTACGAACAAGTCAAGTTGGAGGTTCTTCCTCCTCTTCTAAATATTCCAAGCTAGATGAGCTCTCCTTAACTTGTCTATCCATGGGCCTCAATTCAAATTTATCATATGTAGAAGGAAATTGAATCACATCTTCTTGTTTACTTTGTTCTAGCTGCAATGTAACAAAAGAAGTCTTAGTTTCTCTAAAAATAACACTTCTACTATATATTACCTTATGTGCAACAGGGTCCCAAAGCTTGTATCCTTTCACACCATAATTGTATCTGATGAAGATACATTTTATAGCCGTTTTCTCCAACTTTGTTCGCTTCTCCTTTGGAACATGTGCATATGCTTCAAAACAAAAAACTCTAAGATGTCTTAATGAAGGCTTGTGACCCAACCATGCCTCTATAAGCATCTGATCAATAAGAGCTAATGTAGGAAACCTGTTAATTAGGTAACAAGTAGTGGTAACATCTTCAACCCAAAACCTTTGTTCTATACCAACATCATTCAACATACTCCTAACCTTCTCCATCAGTGTCTTGTTCATTCTTTCTGCAATTTCATTATGTTGTGGAGAATATGGAGTTGTTTTTTGTTTATGAATACCACAAACTTTACAAAATCTGTCAAAATCATTAGAGAAAAATTCACCACCATCATCAATCCTTAAGAATTTTATTTTTCGTTCCAGTCAACAACTCAATCATTACTTTAAATTCTTTAAATCGATTGAAAAATTCAAATTTACTCTTTGGAAAATACACACATCCTTCTACTATAATCATCAATAAATGAAACATAATATGTGTATTTACCAATTGAAGGAACATCTACAGGACCAAACATGTCAAAATGAATAAGATCTAATACACCACAAGATTTATGAGAACTCGAGTAAAATTGAACATAGTTTTGTTTTCCATAAATGCAATACTCGTAGAAATCAAATTCAAGAATACAATTAGACAACCCTTCAACAAGGTTTTTATTTTTCAAGGTCCTTAGACCCTTTTCTCTAATGTGGCTTAGTCTTTGGTGCCATAACATAGTTTTCTTTGTAGGTAACTTTGATTCAGAAGAAAGAGCACCCTTGGGTACCCAAAATCCATGACCATTTGTTGAAAATGAAACCATCACCTCTTCCAAAGACTTTATTTTCACATAAGTACTATTGTGCTCAATAGTGCATGCATCAAGCTTATACAATGTGCCATATCCGATACCTCTATCAATCACCATAGCACCTCTAATCATCTTACATCCTACATCAGAAAATAATACTTGCACACCTGCATCTATTAGTTTTCTCATAGATAACAATTTTTGTGCTAATCTAGGGATATGCAACACACCATTAATCCTTTTTTCTACCATCATGAAACCTGATTCTAACTTTACCACAACCAACAATAATTAAATAAGGATCATCACCCAAGTATAACTTACCTCCATACAATTCTTCCATCAATCTCTATTAAAGGTCATATGGAAATATGCACCTAAGTCAATTAACCATGTATCATTACCTACACAAGTTGCCAAAGCTACAATGAATGCATCACCATCTTCCTTCCCAAACTTGAATCCGAATCAAACTTATTGTTTTCTTCTTTGCAGTCCTTAGAAAATTTCCCAGGTTTACCATAGTTCCAACAAATAAGTTTCGACTTTCCAGGAGATTTGGATCTCCCCTTGGACTTGGATTTATCACGTTTCTCATTCTTCTTGCCTTTTTCCTTAGGTCTTCCACAGACATTCAGACCCTCCTTGGCACTACCTTCCTCCTCATCTCTTTAGAAATCAAAGAACCCACCACATTTGTTGTCTTCAATATAATAGAAGTACTCCCAATAGCCATAGCAAGAGAATCCCATGAATTAGGCAAAGAACAAAGTAAGATATGACATTTCTCCTCCTCATCCATTTTGACACTAACTGATGCCAATTGAGCCACCAAAATATTGGATGCTTCCAAGTGGTCCATAATTCATCCATCTGTAATTTTTCCACCCTCTTCTATTCTTAAGGAATACAATATCTTCCTCAAGAAAATATTGTTCACTAAAAATTTGGCTTGATACAACTCACCAAGTTTCTTCCATAGTTTCTATGTAGAGTTTTCTTCATGGACATTGATTAAAACATAGTCTACTAAGCACAATCTAATTAGACCCTTGGATTTACGGTCCATAACATCATATTGAGTAGCCAAAGTAGGATTTGCAAGCCTTGAAACATTCTCATCGACAATATCCCACAAATCTTGATCTATCAATAGATCCTCCATCTTCAACTTCCACATTTCAAAATGATTTCCAAAAAGTTTATCCGCCTCTATTCTCCCTAATGAACTTTCCATCTGAAAAATCTTGTAACAAGATCACAAAGTGTCCTCTATACAAGCTCCATCTCAAATCTGGATTAGTTAAAAAAAACTAACAAACCTACAACTGAAACCAAAGATGGTCAAGCTCTGATACCACTTGTAAGGAAGCTAAGGTAGCAGAACAAATTCCTACACTAATCTTGAGAGGAGAATAATGCAAAACTTTACAAATTATAGTTACATAAACTTAAACATAAATATCATGCATACCACAACACGGTGATTTACATGGGAAAAACCCTTTCAAAAGAAAAACCCCATACTCCAAAAGCTACCCAATATATTATTTAGAAATCACAAAGATTACTATATACTTGCAGAGCAAGCTTCTCACAGGAGTATCACTGAACAAAGATCCAAAGGAAACATGACCGCTATCAGATTCTCAAAATACATCACAATAAACAGTCGTAATACAACACCCTTATAAAATAGGGTTGCCTTGTAAGGAAATTCAAGCCAACAAAATAGTGACCATCAGATCTGAGACCTAATGATGAATGGTCTAGATTTACAATAATAAAATATACATAAAATGTAGCTTTCAGGGGCACTGCCCCTAAATCCCCATTGGGGTGTGTGGCCCTCAAACCCCTTGTCGTTGGGATGAGCCCCTTAGACCCCCATAGGGGGGTGCCCCCCTTCACCCCCCTACAGTGATGTATCAACAATTTTTTATGTAATTACAAGGTTGAGACACATTTTCCCAATAGTAACATATCTGCCCCCATAAGGATCATCGACCTCGATGATTTAATGTATCATAATAAGATCATAAAGCAAGTTTTCTTCTAGCTATTAAAAAGTAGTAAATAAATGAGGAAACTTTTGATAAAATTCATTATAATCCTCCCAAGTGGAAATATCCTCTGCATATTGGTCCCATTGGACCTTGCACTGAGCAACCTGTCTATTGTATGCAAGTGGAGTTTATGTACTTTAAGCACCTTGAGAGGCTTGATCATTACCACTCTTGGATCCTATACCTATTGTGCATTCTAGTCAAGTATATGATTAATACCCGTTATATACTTCTTAAGATATGAAACATGAAACACATTATACATCTGAGCAAGAGCTAGAGCTAGAGTGATTATGTACGCAATTGGATTAATCACTTCAAGAACTTCGAAGGGATCCACAAATCTAGGGGCTAGTTTGGACGACTTCCCAAAATTTATAGAACTTTTTCTCCCACTGAGAATTGTCTCGATGTATGCTTAGCATTAAAATATTTTTTTGCCTATCATTTTCTTTCACCAATCTTTTCTTGATCAACTTGATCTACTCCTCCATTTTTTATAACATTTTTGGACCAAGGATAATTCTATCTTCTAACCTATCCCAACTTAGAGGAGTTCAACTTTCGTATAATACTTCAAATGGAGTTATCTTTATTGTGGAATGATAAGAATTATTGTATGCAAATTCCACAAGAGAAAGATAGTATTCCCACTTGTATCATTGATCCATGCAATACATCCTAAAAAAACTTCAAGAACTCGGTTTACCCTTTCTATTTGACCATTTGTCTCAAGGTGATAAGTTGAGCTTATATTGAACCGAGTTCCAAGTGAATAAAATAAGGTTTGCCAAAACCTCGATGTCATGCATGCATCTCTATCTAAGATGATCTTCTTAGTCCAACTCTGTGCAATCTAAACACTTCCTAGACAAAATCACAAGCTATTACCGATGCTCCATCTGTTGGATTCCCAAGTATAAAATGAGCTACTTGGTGAGTCTATCCACCACTACTAGAATAGCATTATGCATATTTCTAGACATCTGAAGACCTTGTACAAAATCCATACTAATGATTTTCCACTTCCACTATGGAATTTCATGAGGATACAAAAGTCTTGTCGGGTGATGATCAAATTTTACCCTCTGGCATTTTAGACATCCTACTACAAATCTTGAAATATCACTATTCATTCCTTTCTAGAAATAAAGTGGTTTTACATCATCTAGGATTTTTGTCACTCCTAGGTTTCCTGAATATGGTGCAGAATGAACCTCTTTCCACACAAGACTTCTTAACTCATATTTTGGAACATACATTCTTCCCTTGAACCTTAAAATTCCATGTCATTCAAAATAGAACCCATCACACCTCAAATCTCGAGGATTGACTGAGAGAGCTTGGTTAACTTGCTCATAATACTCATCTCTTATAGACTTTTGTAATACATGGTCTTTAAACTTTGAATGAATCAAGATCATTGATGAAATGTGTGTCCTTTAACTTAAATAATTCGCAACTCAATTTTCTTTTCCCTTTATCTCAAAATTATATTCAGATATCAATTCCAACCATCTTCTTTACTGAGCATTAAGATGCGGTTGGGGGAATAAGTATTTAAGACCCTAATGATTTGACTAATCTCAAAAGGTTTTCCCAACAAATAATGTTTTCACATTTACAAAGCATGAATAATTATCACTAATTAAAGATCATATGGAGTATAATTCTTCTCATATGTCTTTAAATTTTTTGACTCATAGGTTATAACTCACCCTTCTTGCATAAGAACCCCACCTAATCCTTCCCTTGAAGTGTTAGTGATTACAACAAGTTGGTCTTTTGAATCAGGAACTTTCAATATCAGAGTCATAGTCAACTTCTATTTTAGTTGATTGAATGCCTCTTATAATTTTTTTGACCTATCAAAATGTTTTCCTTTTATCTACAGAGAAGTGATAGGGTAGGAAATCTTAGAATTTTTTGACACAAAATTTCTATAGTAACTTTCTAATCCCATAAAACTACACACTTCATGCATATTTTTTGGTGCTATTCATTCAAGAATAGCTTTGATCTTCGATGGGTCGATTGCAATTCTTTCTACTAAAATTGCATGACCTAAATATTGTAATTCTTTATGAAAGAACGTACATTTAGAGAGCTTCCCATATAATTTGTGTTCTCTCAAACGTTGTAGAACAAACTGCAGGTGTTGGAAATGTTCTTCCTCATTCTTAGAATATATAAGAATGCTATCTAAAATTACCAGAACAAATTTATCCAGGCAATATCTAAAAACACTATTCATCAAATTCATGACTGTTGTTGGGGCATTTGTCAGTCCAAAAGGTAAGACTACAAATTTGTAGTGCCCATACCTTGTTATGAAGGCTATTTTATGAATATCTTCATCCTTCAGCCTTAACTGATGATATCCAAATCGTAAATTGATCTTTAAGAATATTGCTTCTCCACGCATTTGATCAAAAAGATCATCAATACATGGTAAAGGATATTTATGTTAGATATGCAGGACAATTGAGAGGGGGGCGAATCATTTGTACATTAAAACCTTAAATCCTCATTAATCATCAGACCTTTATTAACTTTCAAATCCTTATCAATGTTTAAACCCTTATTAAGCATTAGCAAAATATAAAATGTGAACCATAAACACATTCAATACCATACACAAGAGAACACTAGATTTATGTGGAAAATCCTAATAAGGGAAAAAACACAATGAGGTTTAGCTTGCATATATATGAATAGCAATACTGAATACAATAGGATCACATCCAAAAGGGCTCACTACCCAAAAGAGAATAATGGCTCACTACCAAGGGCTCACTACCCAAAAGAAAGAATAGAAGAAGACTATTACAAAGAGATTCACTATCTCAAAGCAACAGGAAAATCCACTACTGCAACTCTGGACCATCTGTAAACTTTGGCTCACTGCCTCCAACAACTTTAGGCACATTGAAAATGTATACACCTTCTTCTCACTGCATCTAGTAGCATTAGGAATTTAGGCTTGCACTCAGATCATCACACTTGATCACATTCACAACTTTCACTCACCACACAACATCTCCAACAATTAACCTTGTATATATATCCTCCACAACCTCAAAAAACTTCTCCATGTCAGCCTCAATGAAACGTATTCACCTCAAAAGGCAACCACAAAATAGGTCAGCACCAAATAATTTCATGGTGGAAATAATTGAAGGAATACCACACAAAGGGTTAAATAGGATCCAAATCTACATCGACATGCGTTACCATGCTTCCAAAAACAACAAACAACCTCCACAATTAGCGCTAGCACCCAGGTCAACCAAACCTACACTAACACTAACAAGTGACCACATAAACGACTCTCCAAGTCTGAAAACATGTGGAACTCAAAGCAACACTTTACAACATCCCAGAATATTCCAACATCATTAGAATATTTTGAAATACTACCAAAACCACCTGAAACTAAAAACACCATCATCTTGTGCAACCAACAACATTTCCATAGACATATAACATACTAACCAACCTTGTAAAAAAATTGAACACAAAAAACTCTAAGGGAAGGTAGATACAGACAATATTAGTGCATTCCCAAATTTGCAAGATAGGAAACTTCAATACGGAGAAATGTAGAGCAATCTCATTTCTCCCAAACAACCATTTTCATAGGCAACACACTATCAAACACAACTTCCATTGTTGCATGATCCAAAATTTCAATCTCTGGATATAACACCTTTGATCATAACACCCAAATTACACAAGCATATCTTCAACAATGAAGAAATGTGAAGCACACCATTGAACACACCTCTATCACATTGCACACTCTTTTATTCAAATTTTCTCAAAATCACTTGGAACCAAGTGAACCAGGTAGATCAACAACACCACAAACACTTTCTCAACATATCTATAGCATCTGCAACATCAAAATCTCTCCATCTACAATACATGCTCAACACCACTGGAGGTTGACATTAGTGACAAAATTAAAGGCAACAATTTTCCTAACCACACTGAAGGTTGACATTAATGTGACATCAAACCACAACGCATCCACACTAAGGGTTGAACTCTTATGTAAAAATATTCAACAACTCCAACAATCTCCACACACTAGGGGTTGACATCGATGACGACACTAATGATAACACCAAAAATCTCCCCCTTTGTTATTGATGGCAACACCACCTTTGAAAACTGTCAACAATAAAAGAAACTCTACAAATTCAACAATCATACGACTCTCCCCTTAACCGGGACATTCCTTATACTTCTACACAATCTCAGACTTCACTCTCCCCATATTTTTTAGACTTTATCTCTCCCCCTTTGACATCATTGGAAAAGGACAGTAATCTCTCCCTTTTTCATCACATGAAAGCTTCACTTTAGGCAACACCAACATACAAATCTCTCTATCTCCCCTTGCTCCTGATCTCTCTCTACTGCTCTCTCCCCATTAGGGGCACAAGATATGCTCCCCTTGACTGCACCAACTGAAGACACCACTATAGGTACTCCCCTTGAGAGGTAGCCTTCATCAATCCAGGACCAAGAATGTATCTTGAAATTCTCTCCTAGACAGATGCACCAACTTATGTATCTAGTTGAAAGGAGGGGTAATAACCCCTAACTTTTGTCGAAGATACTCAAATGTATCTTTTGGAAGAGCCTTTGAGAAAATATCTACAACTTGATCCTTTTTAGGCACATACTCTAGCTTCACCTCATTCTCTGCAACTTTCTCTCTAAGAAAGTGATACCAAATAGAGATATGCTTTGTCCTTGAATACATTACCCAATTTTTTGAAATATTGATAACACTTGTATTATCACATAAGATAGAAATAGGCTCATAATATGACACCTTGATATCCTTAAATGTTTACTTCATCCACAACACCTATGTGCAACATGATGCTACTGCAATGTATTATGCCTCTACAGTAGATAATGACACTAAATCCTACTTCTTACTCAACCAAGAAACCAACCTGATTCTGAGAAAGAAAGAACCTCCACTTGTACTTCTTCCATAATCTACAAAACCTACCCAATCTACATCTATATATGCACTCAAAGAGAAGTTAGTATCCTTGGGATACTATAGACCAAAAATCAAAGTTCCCTTCAAATATCTAAATATCCTTTTAACTGCCGCCACATGTGATTCTCTGGGATCTTCTTGGAATCTTGCTACAAGACAAATTGCATGCATGATATTCGGTCTAGTAGCAGTAAGATATAACAGTCCACCAATCCTTGGTCTATAATTTCTCTGATATGTCTTAGGAGATTCATCATTTTTTCTCAACTTGAAACCACTAACTATGGGAGTATACACCGGTTTAGAATCCTCCATTCCAAACTTCTTCAATATTTCCTTGACATACTTTGACTGTGAAATGAAAATGCATTTTTTTGATTGAGTTATTTTTAACCCAAGGAAGAAATTCATCTCCCGAAACATTGAAATCTCAAACTCTTTTTGCATATGCTCTAAAAATCTCTTACACATACCTTCATTTCCTCCAAAGATTATATCATCAACATACACAACCAAAATCAAGATCTAATCTACCTTAACCTTGAAGTAAAGATTGGCATCTACAATACCCTTTTTGAATCCCTGTTGCAACAAATATCTATCTAGTCTTGCATACCAAGCTCTAGGAGCTTGTTTGAGTCCATACAATACTTTCTTCAACCTATAGACCATATCACCATCTTCTGACAATGAAAAACCTTTCGGTTATTCAATGTACACCTCTTCTTCTAACTCACCATTCAAGAATGCAGATTTGACATCCATTTGATACACTTTGAAGTCTTTATGTTCCACAAAAGCCAAAAATATTCTAATGGCTTCCATTCTGCCACCAAATCAAAAGTTTCTTCAAAATCTATTCCTTCCACTTGTGAGTAGCCCTTACACACAAGTCTAGCCTTATTTATAACAACCTTTCCATCCTCATTTTGTTTGTTCCTGAAAACCCATTTAGTTCCTATCACATTCTTGTTTGTTGGTCTTAGGATCAATTCCTGCATCTGATTCTTCTCAATCTATCTCAACTCTTCTTCCATAGATTTGATTTAGTTCTCATCCTTGCATGCTTTAGTTATTGTCTTAGGTTCTCTTTCTGAAAGTAAATAAAAGTTTAATTGTTCCTTTTTCATAGTATCTTTTCTCCTTGTCAACACACCTTTGATATTATCTCCAATGATTTGATCTTTTGAATGATTCTTCTACACATACTTAGGAGTCTTAGGGATATTTTTCAGAGCTTCTTCCTCTTCATCTATCCTCTCTTTTTCCTTCTCTTCATATTTTTCTTCTTCACTACAAGGGGATTCATCATATTCATATCCTTTTATCAACACAAAATTTTGACGTTGTTCTTCATCCACTTTAACACTTGCACTTTTAACTATCTTCTCCAACCTTTTACTATAGTCGGTAAGATTTTCTCTTAGTAGAATGTCTAAGGAAGATTCCTTCATCAGATCTTGCATCAAACTTTCCTAAGTTTTCTTCATCTCTTCTAATACAACATTTTCTTCCAAACACTTTGAAATATTTCACAGTAGGAGGTTTTCCATACTATAATTTATAAGGATTCTTTGAACTATTCACTCTTGTTTTCCCTCTATTAAGACTGTACACTATAGTATGAATTGCTTCTCTTCAATAGACATCTGATAAATTTTCTTCCTTCATCATGGTTCTTGCTTGTTCCTGAACTTTCCCATTCTTCCTTTCCACAACTCTATTTTGTTGAAGAGTCCTAGGAGTTGTTAACTGTCCCTTTATTCCATAATCTTCACAAAAATTGTTAAGCTCATTGGAGGTGAACTCGCCACAATTTTCAAATCCATTTCATTCTCAACCATAGATTTAAATGCTTTAAACTTATTTGGAGATTTGAATTTTTCTTTGAGAAATGTCACACAAGTCGTTCTATAATAATCATCTATCAATAACATAAAAGACCTATCATCATGAGAGCTTCTTATTCTGGTAGGTTCACATAGGTCTGTATGTACTAGCTCCAAAGGTCCTACAGTAGAATATTCTTTACTTTGAACCTTTTCTTTATTTGCTTTCCAAATTGACATTCCTTGCAAATTATATTGATAGGCTTTGTAGTTCTTGGAAAATCTCTCATAGCATTAGTAGAACTGATCTTCACTAAATTATCAAAATTGATGTGACCCATTCTTCTATATCATAGCTAACTTTCATTGATTTGAGACATAAAACACTTAACACCACCACCTTTGAGTTGATAAACATTTCCTTCTATCTTGTACCTATAGCAACCAAAGTTCCAGATCTTCCTTTATTGATTTCACAATCACCATCCTGAAACACCAAATTGTAACCTCTATTGCATATTTGTCTTACATTAAGAAGATTATGCTAAAGACCTTTGACATAAAGACCATCATCTGTTCTATGCTTTCCATCAAAACTAATTGAACATTTTTCATAGATCTTAGTAGATGTATCATCACCAAACTTAACAAGACCACCACCATAATTTTGAAGTTTAGCAAACTTACTCTTATCACGTTTCATATTATTTGAGCATCCACTATCAATTATCTAGTAGTTTCTCTCCTCTCTTGCATGGAAACGAGTCAACATAGTTCCTTCAATATTGTGACCTATTTTTGGAGCACTTTCCTTCGCACATCTTTCAGGATTAGTAGAATTAGTTCCAACATTTAGATCCATGAACAAGAATTCATCACTATCCTCATCAGGATAGTCTGATTTCTCATCATCAGATACACCATTGTCTTTTCCAACATAATAAATCTTTTTGAAAAATTTACTTTTATGATCCTTATGTTTATCATTTGAAAATTTGATTGGACATTTAGAAGTATAACGACTTGTCTTTCCATAATTGAAACACTTAAAGGGTAAATTACCTCTGTATTTGCATGTTCCCTTTTTCAGTCTCACAAAATTTTCTTCCACCTTATCAAGATCATCAAGATTTGATTCATCATCCTTCTTTGCCTTGATGACTTTAAAGGCAGTTTCTTTCTTTGTAGCATCTTCACCAAACTCTCTCAATTTATAAGAAATTAAAGAACAAAGCATCTGATCTCTAGAATATTGATCTAAATTTTGAGCTTCCTCAATAGCAAAAACTTTAGAACTTAGGATCTAGAAAGAGTTCTCAGTACCTTTTTTTACAAATTCACTTTCTTCCAGCTTACCACCAAGACCATTGATGACATTAACAACTTCATCCACTCTAAGCATGTAGGTTGTAATGTATTAATCTTCTGACATCCTTAGGTTTTCAAATTTGGCTTTGAAATTATGTATCTTTGCTTGCTTGACCTTATCATCTCCTTCATAAATGCTCTGCAACTTCACCTAGACCTCTTTATCAGTTTTGAGACATCACTTTTCCAAGTTTAAAATTAGAAAGACCACTCAAGATAGCATTCATTGATTTGTCATTATTCTCATAATCCTTGACCTCATCATCACTTGTCAGACCATCAGTAGGCATAGTATATCCAATTTCAACTGACTTGTAGACTTCAAACCCAAGAGAGACGAGAAAGGCTTCCATCCTGGCTTTCTAGTAAGCATAATTTGTTCCGTCGAACATAGGATCTTTGACACCCTTCCTATGCGCCATCCAGATCTACCTCAAGTGATTAAGCTTCTTCCAAGGAATCACAACTCTAATACCAATTGTTAGACACACATGAAAACTGAGAGGGGAGGGTGAATTAGTTGTACATTAAAACCTTAAACCCTTATTAATCATTAGACCTTTATTAAATTTCAGATCCTTATCAATATTTAAACCCTTATTAAGCATTGGTAGAATATAAACATGTGAACCATAAACACATTCAACACAATACATAAGAGAACACTAGAATTACATGGAAAACCCTAATCAAGGAAAAACCACAGTGAGGATTAGCTCACATATATATGAATAACAATATCAAATACAATAGGCTCACTGCCTAAAAGAGAAGAATGGCTCACTGCCCAGAAGAAATAAGAATAAAAGAAGACTATTATAGAGAGATTCACTATCTTAGAGGAATAGGAAAATCTACCACTTCAACTTTGCACCATCCAAAACCTTTGGCTCACTACCTCTAGAAACTTCAAGCACACTGAGACTGTAGACACCTTCTACTTATTGTATCTAATAGCCTTAGGTGTTTAGAATCGCACTTAGATCACCACACTTGATCACATTTGTATCTTTCACACACCACATATTATCTCTAACAATTAAACTTGTATATATATCCTCCACAACCTCAAAAAAATTATCCATGCCAATCTCAAAGAAATGTATGCACCTCAAATGTGCAACCATAAAATAGGTCGACACCAAACACTTCCACGGTGGAAAGAAGTGAAGGTAGACCACAAAAAGGGTTAATTAGGACCCAAATATACACTGAGACACTTCACCATGCTTCCAAAAACAATAAGCAACTTATACAATTAGCGCTAACACCCATGTCAGCCAAACTGACACTAACACTAACAAGTGACCACATACATACCTCTCCAGGTCCAAAAACAACATGCAAACCTCAAAGAAACACTTCACAACATCCATAAAACATCCCAGAATATTCCAACATCATCAGAATATTTTGCAATATTGCCACAACCACCTTAAACTGAGAAAACCATCATCTTGTGCAACCAACAATACTACCACAAGCATATAACATACTAACCAAACTTGCAAAATACTTAAACACACCAAACTCCAAGGGAAGGTAGATACAAACAATATTAGCATGTTCCCAAATCAACAAGATAGGAAACCTAAATGCAAAGAAATGCAGAGAAATCTCATTTCTCTTAGATAACCTTTTCATAGGCAACATTGATGCAAAGAGAATGATTCAACTAAACAAACTTCACACAACTTGAACAATGATCCATCATCAACAATGACAAAATGCAACCTGAGTCATCTTGAGAACATTGAACAAAATGGCATAATGGTCACTTAACAAAGAGAACAACATAAAAATTTCAAATATTGGATTTTACAGGCCTTCCACAATATGTTTCATTGATCCCAATTCTAACCATAAACAAACTATGCATAGCTTTGTTCAAACATCAAGAAAACTAGTTTTTTTTATTATGTTCAAGCAAAATGAGACACACAGTCTACCATAACTCATGCAAATGAATAAGTGAATATTTTTCCTTTAAATGGTTTTTAGAACATGTAAAAAAAAAATTCACCAATTTTTATCACTTTTTGACAGTGGAATATAAAGATATGCATTTTTCTTATTTGCTGGAAACCCTAGTTCCTGAATAGGGTTGTTAAGAAGATTGACATGGTAGAACAATCAAACGATCTCTTCTTTAGGACTGGTAAGAACACAAAAAAAATGTAATACAATTATATTTCCATCCATATAAGTTGTAGAACTATACCATTCTATAAAAATCCATACTAAGCGAAATAGCAACAAATCTAGAGGAAAAACACAAGGAAATGACCCCAAAAATTATTCAAATCTTCATTCCAACTTCACCAACCTTTTGGGTTGAGTTTTCAAGGCCTATTTATTCCCTTACAATAATTTACTCACATCCAACCAACCCTTTTACCAATTTGTTAACCAAAATGATATTTTGACACTTTTTGCAAAGTTGATTGACAACATTGTGCAACTTTTCCATCTTTTATCCAAATGACCCAAAACTTTCACAAATGACTCCAAATGATAATTAATGGTCCAAAATGACCTTATTGACATGAAACAACACAAAAAAAGACAAAAAATCAAAAATTGATCTCATATGCATGAGGATGCCCCTACACCAAACACACTGTCAAACACAACTTCCACTGTTGCACAATCCATTACCTAAATCTCTAGATATAGCATCTCTAAACACCTCTATTCATCACACCCAAATCATACAATCATATCTTTAGCCATGAATAAATGAGGATCACAACACTAAACACACCTTTGTAACACTACACACTCTTTTATTCAAATTTTCTCAAAAGAACTTGGATACCAAGTGAACTAGCTGCATCAACAACATTGGAAAAATTTCTCCACATATCTATAGCATTTGCAACACCAAAAATATCTCCATCTACAATACCTGCTCAACACCACACTGGAGGTTGACATCAGTGACAACACTAAAGGCAACATTCTTCCTAACCATATTGAAGGTTGACATCGATGTGACATCAAACCACAACACATCCACACTAGGGGTTGAACTCTTTCTTATGAAACTCTCTTCAACAACTCCAACAACCTCCACACACTAGGGGTTGAACTCTTTCTTATGAAAATCTCTTCAACAACTCCAACAATCTAGAAAATCTCTAAAAATTTATTTCTTTATCATTGCCTTGTTAAGCATACAATAATCTATGTATAAGTGCAAAGTACCATCCTTCTTTTCAATAAAAAATACTGGCGCTCCCCAGGGTAAAATTTTTGGGATTTGTGCCTCAAATTATTGGCTTGATATACTCCTTGAAGCCTTGTTTCTATCTCTTATCGGCTTGACCTCCTCATATTGTTGGGACCTTGTCCTCTATCCCAACGATGGTTTGATGAGTCTTCACTTAATTCATCATTATCGAGACATGGTTTGGTCGAAAAGACTCCTAAGGTTGTCCCCATGATGACCTAACATTTTGATGTTGGCGGCTAGGCCCATCGGCATGTCGGTGGTCGCGTGTATCGGTGATCGTGCATTGACATGTTAGCAGTCATGTGTTTTGTTGATCTTTAGTCTGCTTTGGAGTATCGATGATTGGCAGTCGGATGGATCGATGATCAAAGTTCGATCATTGAAAGTTCTTAAGTGTTGCGAAGTCTTTAACATCCCCAACCTATGATAGCTATGATGGTGTCTTGGTCCGACACTCGGGTATCGACATATCAGAGACGTCGAGGGTTTGAGTGGAAAATCTGGCAATGTTTGCTAGGCGCCTGATCCTCCGATGCTTTGATAGCTTTGACATTTCGATGAGATGATAACAATGAAGAGTCAAGGTCACTTGGTGGTGATGTTATCTCAAAGACAAAAGGTCAACATGTCGACACATAGTATTCTATGGGCGGTTGTATTTAAACTTGAACCGGTTCATCTACTTGGTGCATGTGTGATAATGAATATCTTGCGAGTGTAAAGAGGTTTCCTGACTGGTTGAGAGGTAGGGTATCCGAGTGAGGGACATGAAGAATGTGAACCTGAGAATCCAAAGCGCTAGGCTGGACGAGAGTCTAGCTAGGAGAGGGTCGAGAGGTTGAGGAGATGAATCTACACTGTATGTTGTGTGAGGGTATTGTAACAGTACGAGGATTCTGAACGGTTGTTTTTTGTATTCTCCGGATGGACAATATGTAAATTCCTGTAAGGGATGTAAGCCTGAATTGTATTATAACTCTTTTGTTGTTGAATAATAAAATGGATAGATATTTTGGAGTGTGGGTTTTTTTACCCATAAGGGTTTTCCCCACATAAATTTGTGTGTCCATTTATGCTTGTCTTTCATGTTGGTTGATTCTACAATTTTGAATCTGTGCATAGTGTTGAATCTGGTTAATTCTTCATGTGCTTTCTAAGAAGGGTTAATGTGGGAAATAAACTGCACTTGTTTCCACTTTATGACATAGTAGTTGTGTCTTTGAGGCAATCTAAATGAAATTAAAATCATCGAAGGCACTGCTATTCTTAGATGTTTCTTTTTGAGATGACCATGATTTTCCTTACAGAAACACTAGGTCTAATCAATCCTTTAGACACAGTTCCTACAACTAAGCCTTTAGTTCCAACAAATCCATAGTGGTCATATGGTATGGTGCTTTTGAAATTGGTTCTAAACTAGGAATTATGAATGGAGAAATCAAAATCCCTTTTTGGGGGTGATCCATGGAGTTCATCTGGAAAAAACATCCTAAAAATCCTGAAGAAAAGGGTAGTTCTCAATAGTAGGTTCTCTTTGATCCCTAAGATCTTTTTCAATTCCTTGGAGTTTTTGAGAATCATAATTGTAAGTGTTGAAGATTAGCTCAATACCCAAGACCACATGGAAAAACAATGGAAAACTTCTACAAGAGGGTATGCAAGAATATGAGCTTGCTTGATATTAAGACCTATCAAAATGATGATGAGGTATGAAGTATATTACATATGAGTACAATGACCTTCCTTATATAGGAAAGGTGTGGAATATGATTTAACATGATTATGAAATGTGTCTTAATCTTATGATATGTGACAACTAACAACCTTACTACCTAAGAATCAAGCATTACAAGCTAGATAAGATAAGTTCTAGAAAATCCAACTAAGACTTCTAGAAATAATCTTATATCCTAAGCAAACTTAACATGTGAATATGTCCCCTAATTACCTAGTCAGTGAATTAAATATATACAAGACATATATTCACACTAACAATAATACATTAAATAATCTTGGAATATAAACTCCTTGAGTTCTTATAATTTCTCCATCTTGATTGTGAAGAGTTGACACCCTTTTTGCTTGGCCCTTTTGAGTTGCACAAAAGAGACATGTCTTATCTTGTATTCTCTTGGAGTGCCTTGAAGAAATAATTTGTTCCATAGGTCATCTAGACACTCTAAGGTTGCTTTATTTTTTTCCCCATTTTAATCAGAACTCTAAATCAACCTTTCCCATTCTAGTTGTTGGAATCATGTCAACTTTTATTCTCCATAGGTTACTTCTTTTCTTGACCGTTCTTGTTCCTACCTTTATTCTAAGGTACTATCTCTTCACTCTTGACTCCAATTATCATTACAAGTTTTTAATCTTGTACTGAATCAGGTTTATCAAGGGTTATCCTACCTCTTCGATACCTCTCTTGTTGATTTTAATTCACAAAATGTTGTCTTTATACTTCGACTAAGTTTCCAATTTATGTTATCAATTAGTTCCTTTTCATAAAGCATACTTATAGCTTCATAGTATCCTTACTAAATCCACCGTTGTAGTCTCTAGTGGAACCCTAAATTTTCATTGTCCCACTAGTTCTATGGTCAAGCCTATGACTATTTCTTCTTCGTTGTCATTGAGGTTTAGGTTTTTGAGTTCTCCATTCCTTTATACCCTTATTTTCTCTTGTCGGCTTATGTTCGCTCATTGACCAATTGCATCAGGTCACTGATTGGTTAGGTGGTATTTAATGACCTTTGCTACTATCATTTTAACCGACCCCATCATTCAGGTCACCTGTCGAGCCTAGGAGGTCCTCTTTTATGAAAAACTTATTGCTCACGTGCATTTTAGCACCACCCAAGTCCATCGTTGGTGGTTCATTGGCCATCGCATATTCTTATGAAACTACCCGTGTCCATCCCGTGACGAGTGATGTAATGTTTCTTCCTACCGCCAGTTGGTTCCTCGCCCAACGTGTGAAGCATTCTCACCACCGACGGGTAGCCCACGATGAGCGATGTTACATGCTCTTCACCATTTTGGCTTCATCACCCCTTGCTTGTTCTTTTGCCGCCGCTAGGAAGAAACACCCGATGAGCGATGCGATTAAGCATTTAACCCATCACTGGACCTTTAACTATTTCTGGTTATCTCATACTCTTCAAAAGGCAAATCATGACCGTCAATGGGTGGAGTTCCTCCCTATCGTGCGGGCTCGGTCAATCGCGGGTTAAGGTTGCTTGGTGGAGGGTGAAGATGCGATGACCGGTGCAAATGAAGATCTCTGGTTAGGATACTTCTGTGATTAACATCAATGACTGATATCTCATCATTGGCTTCATGGCCATCGCTTGATGAGGTTGCAAAGCATAAATTGAAGATGCGATGGGCGATGTGATTTGGTTTGTGGCCAAAATATTCCCACGATTATCAGGATCAACGACACATGAGTTGAGGATGATGGAGTAAGGATGCAAATGGGTACATGGCAACTTTAAAGCAACTCATCATCGTTTCCAAGTAAAATCAATAAAGCAAGTAGTGATCCTTAATGAGCCTTGTTGATTGAGTTTTAAATCCTGGATGATCGATGGCTGAGATTCAACATGCAGTGATTGATTTTTTTGCTCACATGAGCAAACCAGGATGGCCATTAAATGCAACTTTCCTCCAATTCCTCTATTTAATAAGGATTTTCTATGTTTTATTTGACCATTTGCATTCATCAAGGCACGAAAACAATTGTCACAGAAACTAGAGGAGTGAATTGTGAGTACTTAACGAATTCTCACAAAGGTGGTTGCCCGATATCTTCTAGTATGTGAGTGTGCATGCATGTAGTATTGTTGTTGCAGTTCAGTAGTATTTTGTGTTTGGTGTTGTTGGGGTTTTCATTGTTTGTGTGTGGGATTTCTCTGAAAGTTGAGGCTTGTGTTTTATCCTACAAAATTAACTATGGTTGGTACTTTTCTTTTGAGAAAATGAGTGAGCCAGGTACTCCCATTACATCGGTCCGAAGGTCCAAAAGGTTAAATATGCAGGAACCATTAGCGTATGTGCATGAAGCAAAACCTATTGTGGTGGAAAGACCAATTGTCCCAAAAGGCAAGAGGAGTGCTCGAAGGAAGGTTGGGAAAATTACTCTCAAGAGTACTTACAATCTAAGAACTAGGCCCATCTTAGAAGAATTGGTCAAGTTTAAAGGGGAAAGGCCTATTGAGTTTGTGAAAGAATTAACAAGGCTGAGTATGGGTCTTACTCCTATTCTAATTTCTGATGATTCTTTAGGCAAGGAAGGAGGAGTCAACCCTGATGCTAGCTATTGCCCTATTTATCTTGTGCCTTATACTGACTCAGATGATGAGGTAATTGTTGCAACTCCACTCTCTATCAAAATTCTTGGTGAGGGTGTTTATTCAGCGACTGACAAGGCCAAGTAACACTCGTGTTCTCTTTTAATAGTGTTCGGTTTTTGGGTGTTGTGGTGACTCAACTCCCATGTGGCTGGTTCGTTGGTCTATACCATTGATAATGATGGTGGCTTCTATGGTATTTGTGAATGTGCCAATTTTGACAACAACTTTGGGAAGGCTTGCATGGCATCTTCAACCAATGGCTTGGCACTTTGTTTGCCTTTTTGTTTTCCCATGGTAAAGGAATGATTTAATGTAATGGTTCGAGACCGACCCAAATGAAAAGAAATTAACTGTGAAATTATTATGAAATGTAACTATAATGAGCTCGATGCTTGTTTCTCTCTTGTGCTATAAAAGAGATTTCAAGGCTCATTATAGTGGTCAAAATTTTGAGTCTAAAATGGTTTAGGTATGATGCATGTACAATGAACAAATACAATGCATAATTCTTGATGAATCTGCTAGCTAATTGTCTTAGGTATGGGTTTTGTGTGTAACAGTCTTAAATAGTTTTACATGAATGATTGATATAAAAAAAAATCTACAAAATTAAAGTATGTACTCTCCTATGTACAGTTGTTATAGATTATGAATGAAAATATCAAGTATCTTTTCATTTATTTTCAATGGTTTAGTTGAATGTGTGATCCTATTCTATGTTTTAACTCAAAGAGTTAATTAAATAATTGAAGAGAGTCATAGGTCTGTGAGAATTTGCAAGGATTTGGTAAGCAGTAATACTTTAATACGGTGATTTTTTGTAATGTAAGGCATTATGAAAAATAGTCCATCTATTTCAGGGTTAAACATTTTGTGTATTACTGAGTATCTCATATTTGACCCCATTTACCCAATTGACGAGGCATTGGCCTTATTTATCAAGAATTCATGTAATCTGATGAGTTAATGAAATGCCTAGCTATAGACTCAAAACAAGAACACCACTTATTCAAATTCTATCAATTTTGAGATGTAAGTCTAAAATACACCCTTGTTCTTAGCAAACAAATGGTTATTTGTGTAAAGGTTAGCCATACCTATGATGAATAATGTCTATTTTCACTCAGTAGGAGCTTATCTTTGAATAAGTGTTCTCTATTTCAGTATAATTAGTATGAGCACAATTGGGAAATACCCTCCTTGGTCCCATAGAGCCTAAAGAGTAGGGGTAAAAGCTTGAAAACCTTTACCTGTTGAGTTTTCCATTTGTCTTTAGGATTCTTGGTTATAGAGGTTGGCTACCTTTTAGAGAGTTCCTAAGGTGTACTGGAGAAAACACCAACAAAATGGTGACTCTGTTGGGGGTGAATTGCACTCTCCAAATGCAGATCCCTTTATCACAGAGTCAAATATTGTAAGTATTATGAGAATTTTGTTCATACTTTGAAGAATTCTCAAGCCTGGTCAAAGATTTGATTGTAGCAAAGTTTGAAGGATCTGAAAGTGACCTTGTTGCGGATGCAAACCCAAAACATGTTTTATTTGTGAAGAAACTTCATCTCATTTGAAGTTTGTTCCTCCATGATAGGAGGTGGTGACTCTGACTAAATAACCTAACAAAGAATAAATTAAAGCTCTAGATCCACAAGCTTAAAGACAAAAGCTAGGTGATTGCTACAAAAGGGCTAGGTATTTTCATAAATATTGAAGAAAATTTGATCATATTTGTAAGCAAACTGTGAGCATTCTTTTAGATTTAGGATGTAAATGTTTCCCAATTGAGTGAAATAGCACTAGTTAGGGGAAGATTAGTTGAAATCTTGCATGTTTCTAAAAGTATAAAGTGAAGTTATGGATTACTATGAAAGGAACATGTTGTATTTTAGATCTTAAGCAAATGAAATAGAAAGCTTGTGGTGAAAAGGCTTGAGAGCTTACTTGTGAAAGGGATTTGAATGTCCTTTGTGAAACATATGACAAGGCTTGAAAATATACAACAAGATGTCTTTTTAGATTATGCCTTCTAATGAAGATTTAAACAATGGGTACCTCCGATCACATCAGGGGGTTTTAATAGTGAAAGGTACAATGCCCTAGATTTCAGTAGCATTTGTGGTTATCCAAACACTATACCACACAAGATTAGAGATTAAGTACCAAGATTTAGAGGTGAACAAACTAAATCGACGAGTCAACATCTGCAAGAGTTTGTTGATGAGATGGGAAATTATGAAGTGGTTTTTGAAGATGTAGTTATGAAACTATTTGTTCAGTCTCTTAAGGGAGATGCAAGAGATTGGAACTCTTACCTACCAGTATCTCCCATACATTCATGAAATGATTTTAAATTGGTGTTTATGGAACGGTTTGGAGAAAGGATTGATCCAGTCCTAGTTAGGCAAAAATTTATGGATATGGAGAAAGGATAAAATGAGTTAGTCCCTTCTTTTAATCTTAGATTCTCAAAAGTAATAAGAGAGATCCCTGTAAGCATAAGATCGAATGATGTTGAGTGTTTAGTGGTATACTTGGGTGCATTTGACAAAGAGATGAGCTATTTGTTAAGAGATAAAGAGCCTACAACATTGCATCAAGCATATCACATTGCTATAAACATTAAGAATAATTTAAAATATTCAATGATGAAGGAATGCTTGACTAATCATGTTGATTATCCTAGCACATATCATGTTAGTACAATCAATGGATCAATCAATAGAGAATTATGTAAGGAGGATAAGATTTTTGTTGTTCCAAGTTCTTCATTAACACAACATGAGGATCATAATGAGCCTGAAAGGAAATATGTGCATGATTAGAGTAAATTTGATCAAGTAATTGCAATTAAAAGGGTGTATGATATGCAAAGACACAACGAGGAATCTCCTGATCATATGTTCTATAGATTTATGGATGCCTTGATAAAAATACCTGACAATGTCAGACCAAATATTCCTGTATGCATTGATTTATTTTGTGAAGTATATCAATATGGATTGAGTACTTTACCAAAGGGTTTGAAGCCTCACACCTTAAGCCAAGTGATTGATTGGATAAGGGTTTTTGAGGGAGATAATAATGAATACACGAGACAAGTATCACCTTAGAACGCTACCAATGGTTCCCGTTATGAGGAGGATCAAGAGTATGTACAATTAGGTCAAAAGGATGTATCAGAACATGAACAACTGGTTGATGACTGTTGTTGTTTCACAAGTAACATAGATGGAGATGAAAAATATGAAGATAAAGAAGTGGTGCATGATCTCCATCCTTGGGATGTCCTAGATTGTGAGCAAATACAGGGGGTACAAAGGGAAGTACCACATTTTGGTTTGATTAGAGACAATGATGCATAAACCACTGACTATGGTGGTGAAATTGAGTTAGATCAGTCCTCTGTTGGTTATAACTCATCCTATGAAATGGAAATGGAATCTCTGGCCTCAAGTAGGGGATATGTTTTTTTTTTTATATATATATATTTTTTATAAAAAGGGGGTAAAAACTTTATTGCAAATCAAAGAAGATCATTACACCAAAGCAAAGGGGCTAAGCCCTAGGAAGACCAAAAAATACAATAAACTCGAGCAAGAACCAGCATCATCCGTCACCAATCACATCTCCATCCTCCACAATAATTCTTTCCAAATCATGGGAGAGCTCCTGGGGAATTTGCTCCCACCCCTCAATCCTCCAGCCATCAAGATGCTCGGAAGCCCATTCACCAAGCAATCCGCTGCCCTATTCCACTCCCTCGGAATATGGACAAAAGAAACCACCTCCATCAAGGAACTAATCTGCAGAATCTGTTGCACCATCCTGGCCAACTGCCAACTGACATCAGCCACCTTCCGAGCATTAAGCAAATTAACCAAAACTTGTGAGTCAGACTCACAAATAACCTTTCTCCAATCCAAAGTATAGGCCCTTTCAAGAGCGGAGAGGATCACCAGACCTTCCATAGAGTTGACAGTCTGTAACCCTTCATAGACAGAGAAGACGAAAACCACCGTCCCCGAAGAATCCCTACCAACTCCACCAATGCCAGTAGGCCTAGGATTTCCTTTTGAGGAACCATCAGTATTAATCTTCAGAATTCCACCTGGAGGGGGAAGCCATTTACCCACTCTCATGACTTTCTTTTTTTCCCGCCTTCCCCTTCAGACACAATCCGAAGCCATCAACATCTCGCAAAGTCCCAGTCTCTCTACTTTCTCAGCATCCTCTTTCTTCAAGGGATACGCCACCTCACACTTCGCTTCCACCATCTCCCGAACCATACCCAAAATTCTCTGCCAAATTTGCTGAATAACCATCTTTTCACCTCGAAAGATTCTACGATTCCTCTCTAGCCAAGTCTGCCAGAGAATGAAGGTAGGCCCAACATACCACACGTCTTGTAAGAAAGATTCCATAGCGGGAGGTCTGCCCAGGCTACTCCAGAAATCCACCAAGGAGGAAGCATGAACACAAGGAATTTTCCAAACTTCCCACCAAAAATGCCACAGCCTTAAGGCAAAGGAACAACGAAAAAAAAAATGAGTAGAATCCTCCACCCTGCTCCTACACAAAACACACATGGATGGGCCCTGAAAACCCCTCTTCTGAATATTTTCCCAAGTTAAGCACTTGTTCTAGGCCACAGTCCAAATGAAGCAATTACACTTTGGCCAAGAAAACTTATTCCAAACTCTCTTCCACCAATGAACCTCCAGCCCATCCAGCTCATGAGATAAAAGCACCTGATAACCAAAGGCAACAGTATAAACACCCTTAGGGCTGGGAGACCAAGATAAAATGTCACTATCCGAGAGGGAACTACAACTCCTACTAGAAAGGATGCTTTGCAATTCCATGCACTCCTCCTCCATACCAACCATAGGCCACTCCTCGGGAGTCTTCCACCTAGCCACCCTCAACTGACCATGAGAAGACACAGACTTAAAGTCACTCACCCTATCCCATCCAGCCTGAATGAATCTTTGACAAAGGGGCAAGAGGTTAGGAAACTAAGAAACAATGGGAGGAAAACCATCCCAAGAATCAGACCAAAATTGGGCCTCTTTCCCACTTTTGCAAATCCAAAATAAGCCATCCTTGACGAGAGTAGCCCCTTTCTTGAGTGTACCCCAAATCACCGTACCTTTCCCCACCAGGCGGTAGTGGGGAATATCCACCTGAGGGGTCTCCGAGAAATATTTATGGGATAAAATCATGGCCCAGGTCTGATCCTGCTCCACACACCACCTCCAGTACAGTTTAGCAGCAAGCGCAATCCCAGTCAAAGAGGACTGCCTTAATCCAAGACCACTATACTGCTTCGGGCTGCAAACAATCTCCCATCTAGCTAGACTCCATTTAGAGGACAAAAGATTACCAACCCACAAAAACTGTCTAGCTAAAGCATCAAGTTCCTAGATAAAACAGACCGGGGCCACCTGGAGCATACATCTATAGATGGGGAGAGCCAAAACCACATATTTGATCAACTGAACCCGGCCCGCAAAGGACAACCATCTATGGGTCCAATGGCTAACCTTTTCAGAAACTTATCCAGAATATTCTGCCAAGAATCCTTAGGCATCCTTTTGACAAAGATAGGAATACCAAGATAGGTCAAAGGAAGGGACCCAATTTGAAACCTCAAGATATTAGCAATCCTCCTTTGGATAGGACCGAGAGTATTGAAGAAGAATATGGAAGACTTTTCTTCATTAATTAACTGACCTGAGGCAATCAGATAAACATCCAACACCGCACGCAAGTTAGTAGCCTCCCTAATTGTAGCCATACCCATCAACGCAGTATCATCCATAAACTACAAATGAGACTGTGGTAGAATATTACCTCCCCAATGCCACCCCTGAATGAGACCCATCTCAACATTCCTTCTCATCAACCGACCCAAGCCTTCAACCAGAAGCAAAAACAGATACGGACATAGCAGGTCGCCCTGACGCAGTCCCTGGGATGCACCAAAAAGCTCAGAAGGCTCATTGTTAATTAACACAGAGAAGGAAACTGAAGTAACACAACTCATGACCCATTGAATCCACTCATCCCCAAAACCAAAAGCACCAAGAATCTTTCGAAGGAAGGACCATCGAACTCTGTCATATGCCTTTGCCATGTCCAACTTGATGGACATTGCCTTATCCTTGGAAATGGCCATAGAGTGAATAGTCTCCATGGCAATAACCACCCCATCTAGAATTTGTCTGTCCACCACAAAACCACTCTGCTCCTTGGAGATCAACACTTTAAGCCATTTTTTTAGCCTATCCGCAATTATTTTAGAGATAATTTTGTAAATCACATTACAAAGAGAGATGGGTCTAAATTGGCTTAACCTGTCCGCCACCTCACATTTGGGTATGAGAGCCAAGAAGGTAGAATTCAAAGTTGTAACATCTGCTTATTCGTCTGAGATTCCTAGACCACAACCAATAAGTCTAGCTTGATAATATCTCAAAATTCCTAAAAAAACTCCACCGAAAAGCCGTCAGGGCCAGGAGCTTTCCCTTTCTTCATTTGAAAAACCGTTCCCTCTAGCTCCTCTAACGAGATAGCACCTATGAGATCCCTCATTCATCTCCATAGTAACCAAAGAAGGGATGCAAGACAGAACTTGAGCTTCCTCATCAGAAACTCCCTGATAATCCTCCCTAAATAAAGAAACAAAATATTGCACTGCTTCACATGAAATATCCTTAAAAGAGGAAAGGTGCTCACCATTGTCATTTACTAGAACAAAAAATGAATTCCCGTTACGCCTGGCTTTGACCGAATTGAAGAAGAAGGCTGTATTCTTATCTCCCTCTTGAAGCCATTCAATTTGTGCCTTCTGTTTCCAATAGACTTCCTCCCGCACTTCACACTCCTCCAGAGCCTGCAACGCCCTGACCTCCTCTTGAAGTAAAATAGCAGTCACACCATCCTCCCTAATCGCCCTCGTAATGTTATCCAACTCAGCCTGGGCAGCAAACTTTGCATGGAAAATGTTCCCAAAGCATTGTCGGTTGCAACGCTTAAGCTGATATTTAACAAATTGGAGAAGCTTGGAAAAAGTATACAATGTTGTGCCATAAGAGGGTCGACCATTTCTCCACCATTCAGCCCCATAGTTATGAAGAGAGGGCTCACGTAGCCACATGATCTAGAACTTAAAAGGGGGTGAACGAGGCACACGAATTGAAGAAACAACAAGCTTGATAGGCCAATGGTCGGACCCCCTCCAATCCAATATTTTTGAGCTAGAGGACCACAATCCCCCAACCCAAAAACAAGACACCAGAAACCGGTCAAGTCTTTCCGAAATACATTTATCCCCAATCCTTCGATTGTTCCAAGTGAAATGACCATTATTAGGCTTAATATCAACAAGATTCAAAGCAGAAATATTATCCTGAAGAAGCAGCGTAGAAGGCTCCAACCTTGCAATACCACCCCTCTTTTTAGCCAACTCAAAAATAGCATTAAAATCACTAGCCATAATCCATGGATGAAAAGGAACCATACTCTGGACAAAACGAATATGGGCCTACAATAGTTGCTTACCCTGAAACTCAATAGGCGCATAGATATTAGAAAGGAGGATAGTCTCCCCAGTCTCAAAAGAAGAAGCAATCATCGAGATAGCAGACTTGTTGGACATCCATCAAAGAGGGTGGATCTTCTGAGGATTCCAAAGGCAAGCAATGCCACCTACAGACCCTTGAGCACCAATACATTGGCATTCACCATTTCCCCACAACTTTGGAGATAAACCAAGCATGCATTCCACAAATAACTTAGTCTCCTGCAAGAAAAAAACATCAGGAGATTGCCTTCTAACCAACTCACAAATAGCCTTTTGTCGGGGGCCGTTGTTCAAGCCCCTTGCATTCCATGATAGAACAATCATTTCAAAGAACTTGAGAAGTGTGAATCCAGGGTCTTAACCGATCCTGACTCCACCAGAGTTTCCCCAACTAGCTTAATTTTCTCCACATCTGTTTTCCTGCCAAGCTTTGAAGATTTCTCCCCCAACCCTTTTTTGAGATCCTTTTGATGAATACCCAAAGGAGAAGGAGAAGACTTGTTATTCTTCCTTGCATTAGTTCTTGTATGCAAGGACAAAATAGAACCATCTCCCCCATTCTTCTTCATTTCCTCAGTAGGAACGAACTCCATCTGGACATCCATTTGAAGGTCGGTCACCATTTGCAAAGCTCCAGTATCTTGTGTATCCTGAGTAGCCCCAAAAAGAGGATCCTCCTGCCCAGATCCCACAATACCCAGATCCAAATTCACCGAGCCTGGATTCACTTCCTGCTAGCCAAGATCATCCAAAACCTCGAATCTGTTAAAAGATTCTTCATTTTGTCTTTCCTTCAAGGTCCTCTTTTGACCCCGATTTCTATTACAGTTCTTAACCGGGGCAAAACCATCTGAACCAACCCCATCCCCAGGAATGGGTTCCTTTCCCTTATCTTCCCTATAGGGGTTGCGAGGAGGGTGAGAAATCGAAGGCTCCACAGGTCTAGCCCTTTGACATCTCCATTGTAAGTGACCATATTCATGGCAGAGACGACAACAAAATGGAAGAGTTTCATAGTCGAACGACTGCACCCAAGAATGAGGACCCACAGACATATCCAAAGAGTCTGGTAATGGCTTACTTAAATCAATTTCCATGCAAATATGAGCAAAAGTAATCACCTTTTTAAATTGAGTTTGTTGCGAAGAACCAACCAGCTTCCCGAGCATCAACCCCAATAGAAGAAAAACATCCTCCCACCAACACTCCACTGGGAACCGCAGAAGCCGAACCCACACCGGGACTCGAGGCGGAAGCTCCTCAACAGAGTTAAAACCAACATGCCATGGTTTAATAAACAGACCAACCTGATTGTAGAAATAGGGACCCCCTTCAAAAACCTTGTTGCGATCCGCCATGCAGTCAAAGGTAACCATGAAATAATTATTTTCCAGAAGCTTTATATCCATCTCACCCTTCGGCATCCAAGTCTGTCGGGCCCAAGACTCCAAGAATTGCAGCGATATCCTCATACCCAGAAACTTATAATAAAAAGAGTGCCTTGAATAATAATCAATATCCCCCACAACCATCTCCAATGGGATGACCAGTTTCAGCCTTTCCTTACAGCGTTCCAAACTTCCATTGATTTTTGTGATATGAGCCCCACTAGACGAGCCCAATCCATCTAACCCTGGTTCTGAAAAAAATAGGTTATTATTGAAGACCTTCGAAGCAGGCAGAGGAGAGTTCATGCCAATCGCAGAACGAAAGTCCATTTTGTGGCTAGCACCTGAGGTCTCTCCAAGTGACATTAAGCCCGACCCACAGTGGGCATGTAAGCCCCCAAAATAAAAACCAACACAAGGGCTTTGAAAAACCCAGCCAAAGCCCACCCCTAATCACAAGTCAAGGCCCAAGGGATGCACCTCAAAATGGAAGTCGTGCACAAAGTAAAGAAAACAAGGCACAAAAGGCCCACTCCACTCAACCCACCTGCGGCTCCAAACAACACCAAGCACCCAACACAGTGCTAGGAAATAGTCCCCAAAAGCAGGACAGAGACAGCGTGAAGCAACCGAAAGAGACAAACGCCACACCTCACCCCCAAAAGCAAATACAGACCCCCCTCCCAATGCAGCACTGAGAAGATTACAGAGAATGAGCTAGGGCACGGATGCCCTAGCACGACAGGCGGAGCAGTCGAACGCCATCCATCCAACTAAAAATACCATCAAGTAGGGGATATGTTGATAGCCTCGAAAGGGTGCATTTTATTGGAGATGAATAGTTTTCTTTATGTGAAGAGTTCTTAGAATGTGGATCTATAATTTTGAATATAAATGATGAAGATGATTTTGAGAGTATTTTTTTTTCTCTTCAAGGGATTGCAATAATTTTCAATGTATTGAAAATTGTGATTCAAATACCAAGGGGGCAGGGGTGAATGTGGCAACAATAAAGGTATGGCAGGATCCTTTGTATGATGAATCTTCACCAGCATGTGAGGTGACAGGTGGTGATCCTTATTGGTGTAGGAGTTATTTGTTGCAAATTCTAATGAGTTCTTGACAAATACCTATTGTAAGGATGTTGGAGATAGTGCAAATGGGACAACAAGGAATGGAGATCAGCCTGACATTGAGTTTTTTGACTCTGTCATTAAGGAAGGTAACTTTGATTCAATAGTTACCTAGTTTTATGAAAGGTGTGGTGGTACAAGTATTGGTGAAGTGGCTTGTCCACAGGTGGATGAACAAATTGTATTCGATGATAATCAATATTGTAGCTTAGATTTGTTGATAATTAAATGTGACAGTTGTTCACATGATGAAGAATCCAAAGATGGAATTGTTATTGTCTATGATGACACTCCTGAGTATAGTGCTGGTTTTGAGAGAGAAATTGATGAATATACTCATTTTCCTATGGTACCTAAATATGTGCTTGAAAAAATGGCTGAGTTATCAACCACACATATGCACAAGAATGATATCCACACTGACAAGGGTGGAAAACCCTTCTTGAGTAATCAATTGGTGCATCTAGATGGGTACATCGGCCTTAAAGCAAAATTGTTACATGTTGATGACAAGAAACAGTTTGATGAACCCTCATATTATGTGGATATTACATGACTGTTTGAGTTATGTGAAGCACAACTTCAGGGTGTAGAAAACATGAGGTGTGGTGTTAACCAGTATGAATATGCACTTGAATTCTTTGCAGATACCCCTCATCTTTTGGACCTTATCACGAAATTGCTCCCATCTAATGAGGATAACACTCATATCAAGCATAATGAAGGTGTTGCTAGATATAAACCTTTTTCTCTTTGATGCTTCAGAATGTGGGTCCAACATACAACAATGTGTGTATGAGGGATTCCAATTTGATATGCAAGTGGAACATGGTGTTCAAATTCATGATCAAGCAGACTATGGGTGGTTTACTTTTCCAATTCAATTGGATTGGCTCAGGGTGCAACATGTTGGTGAATGGGACAACATTATATTGTATGGGATCGAGGATGTCAATTGTAACAATGATGACTATTCAAAGGTGCTCAACACACTCGTTTACCCATTACAAGTAGAATATGGCAAGGTTTTTGACAGAGGAAAGAATTGACTCTCCTTCATTTGGTGGCCTGGGGCTACCAAATAAGGGTAAAAAAAGGGGGGGGGTGCTAAGTACAAGAGCATTTTGAGCACACCCACTAGATTTGGCATTTGGTCTACTTATACTAGAGATCTGAGATCTTGCTATGTCCACAAGGGGCATACATCCCTAGTCAGAGCCACTGGTGGAACCCTAAATTTTCATTGTCCCACTAGTTCCATGGTCAAGCCTGTGACTGTTTCTTCTTCAATGTCATTGGGGTTTAGGGTTTTGAGGTCTCCATTCCTTTATACCCTTATTTTATCTTGTTGGCTTATGTTCACTCATTGACTGGTTGCATTAGGTCACCAGTTGGTTAGGTGGTATTTTATGACCTTTGCTACCATCACTTTAACTAGCCCCATCATTCAGGTCACCCGTCAAGCCTAGGAGGTCCTCTTTTATGAACAACTTATTTCTCACGTGCATTTTAGCACCACCGAATTCCATCGCTGGTGGTTCATCACCCATCGCGCATTCTTTTGAAATCGCCAGTGTCCATCCCATGACGAGCGATGCGATGTTCCTTCCTATCGCTAGTTGGTTTGTCACCCATTGCATGAAGCATTCTCACCACCATAGGGTAGCTCACGATGAGCGATGTTACATGATATTCACCATTTTGGCTTCATCACCCCTCACTTGTTCTTTTTCCGCCGCTAGGAAGCAACACCCAATGAGCGATGTAATTAAGAATTTAACCCATCGTTGACCCTTTAACTATAACCGGTTATCTCATGCTCTTTATAGGGAATCCACGACCACCGATGGGTGGATTTCCTCCCCATTGTGTGGGCTTGGTCTATCATGGGTCAAGGTTGCTTGGTGAAGGGCGAAGATGTGATGAGCGATGCAAATGAAGATCTCTAGTCAGGATCCTTCTGTGATTAACATCAACGGTCGATACCTCATCGCTGGCTTCACGACCATCACTTAATGAGGTTCCAAAGTAGAAATTGAATACGCGATCAGCGATGTGATTTGGTTTGTGGCTAAGATCTTCCCATGATTATTAGGATTGACGACACGTGAGTTGAGGATGATGGAGTAAGGATGCCAACGGGTAAGTGGCAGATTTAAAGCACCTCATCGTTGTTTCTAAGTATGATCAATAAAGCAAGTAGCGATCCTTAATGAGCCTTGTTGATCAATTTTTAAATCTTGGACGATGGACGGCTGAGATTCAACATGTAGCGATCAATTTTTTTGCTCACACAAGCGAACCAAGATGGCCATTAAATGCAACTCACCTCCAATTCCTCTATTTAATGAGGATTTTCTATGGTTTGTTTGACCATCTGCATTCATTAAGGTACGAAAACAATTGTCACAAAATTGGAGGAGTGAATTGTGAGTAATTAACGAATTCTCACAAAGGTGGTTGCTTGATATCTTCTGGTATGTGAGTGTGCATGCATGTAGTATTGTTGTTGTGGTTCAGTAGTATTTTGTGTCTGGTGCTATTGGGGTTTTCATTGTTTGTGTGTGTGAGTTCTCTGAAAGTTGTGGCTTGTGTTTTCTCCTACAAAATTCGTTGTGGTTGGTACTTTTCTTCAAAGAAAATGAGTGATCTAGGTACTCCCATTACACTGGTCCAAAGGTCCATATGGTTAAATATCTAGGAACCATTGGCGTATGTGCATGAAGAAAAACCTATTGCGGCAGAAACACCAATTGTCCCAAAAGGCAAGAGGAGTGCTCGAAGGAAGGTTGAGAAAATTACTGTCAAGTACTTACAATCTCAAAACTAGGACCATCTCAAAAGAATTGGTCAAGTTTAAAGGGAAAGGGCCTATTGAGATTGTGAAAGAATTAATGAGGCCGAGTATGCATCCTAGGGTTTGTTCAGGGAAGCCCAACACTCCTATTTTAATTTTTGATGATTCTTCAGGCGAGGAAGGAGGAGCCAACCCTAACACTGGCCATTGCCCTATTTCTCTTGTTCCTTATACTAACAAAAATGATGAGGTAATTATTTCAACTCCACTCTCTATCAAAATGCCCGGTGAGGGTGTTTATTCGGCGATTGACAAGGTCAGGTAACACCCATGTTCTCTTTTTAATGGTGTTCGGTTTTTGGGTGTTGTGGTGACTCAACTCCCATGTGTCTAGTTCATTGGTCTATATCGTTGATAATGATGATTTCTTCTCTAGTATTGGTGAACATGTGAATTTTGACAACAACTTTGGGAAGGCTTTCATGGCATCTTCAACCAATGGCTAGGCGCTCTTTTGCTTTTTTATTTTCCCATGGTAAAGGAATGATTTAATGTAACGGTTTAGGACTGACCCAAATGAAATGAAATTGGTTATGAAATTATTATGATATGTAACTGTAATGAGCCTGATACTTGTTGCTCTCTTGTGCTATAAAAGACATTTCAAGGCTCATTACAGTGGTTGAAATTTTGAGTCCAGAATGGTCTAGGTATGATGCATGTACAATGAACAAATACAATGCAAAATTCTTGATGAATCTGCTAGCTAATGGTCTTGGGTATGGGTTTTGTATGTAATAGTCTTAAATAGTTTTACACGAATGACTGATATTGAAACAAATCTACAAAATTAAAGTATGTACTCTCCTGTGTACAGTTGTTACAGATTATGAATGAAAATATCAAGTATCTTTTCATTTATCTTCAATGGTTTAGTTGAATGTATGATCCTGTTCTATGTTTTAACTCAAAGAGTTAATTAAATAATTGAAGAGAGTCATAGGTCCGTGAGAATTTGCAAGGATTTGGTAAGAAGTAATACTTTAAATACGGTGAGTTTTTGTAATGTAAGGCATTATGAAAATAGTCCATCTATTTCAGGGTTAAACATTTTGTGTATTACTGAGTATGTCATATTTGACTCCATTTACCCAATTGACGAGGCGTTGGCCTTATTTTTCAAGAATTCATGTAATATGATGAGTTAATGAAATACCTAGCTATAGACTCAAAAAAAGAACTACGCTTATTCAAATTCTATCAATTCTGAGATGTCAGTCTAAAATACACCCTTGTTCCTGGCAAACAAATGGTTATTTGTGTAAAGGTCAGTCAAACCTGTGATGAATAATGTCTATTTGCACTCAGTTGGAACTTATTTGTGAATAAGTGTTCTCTATTTTAGTATAATTAGTATGAGCACAATTGGGAAATACCCTCCCTAGTCCCACAGAGCCTAAAGAGTAGGGGTAAGAGATTGAAAACCTTTACCCATTGATTTTTCCATTCATCTTTAGGATTCTTGGTTATAGAGGTTGGCTACCTTTTAGAGAGTTCCTAAGGTGTACTGGAGAAAACACCAATAGTCTGTTTGCAACTACAGGATGCTATCAATAAGGGAACTTCAATTATTTCTAACCCTTAGAGTCATTTAAACTATTTCGTAGGGTGAGGGTACTCATTGGTAACCCTCCATAACCTTCCTACCGAAATTGGTTGCATAATATTCCACAATCAAAGGTGTATCGTAATGAGTTGTTGGTTTAGGAGTTAACAACTCCAGGGATGATTCTTTCCTAGTCCCAAACTTGAACAAGTTTTCAGGAATCTTAACTTCCCTTTTTGTTTCCCCTTTGTTCTTTTCCTCTTGCCATCTTGGTATAAGAAAATTTCATCCATTATTTTCTGATAATTTTTACACATCACTTATGTAATGAGGTCATAGGTTCTAGAGCTGAACCCAGTAGCTCTAATACAACATGTAACATGCCCATTGTTCTACCTATTAATTTTACTAAGTTTTACCCACAAGTGGATAGTTATGCTACTAGCATTATGAGCCATAAAATTTTATTTTCTCTTAAAAAATAAATACATCATTTGAAATATAATTTTATCCAATTTTTCCCTTGCATAATCAAAGAATCATTCCAATAATATAAGTATGATATAAATTTACATAAATATATTCAAGATAATATTTTTCTATTACAATTTCCATTTAGATGGACACATGATTGCATACATTGCTTCAACGAGCTTACATGAATTAGAAATACAAACTAATACAAATGTCCCAACATTGATGCATACATTCTAGATGCCCCCTTTCCTTGGTGCATACCTTCTAGTTGTCCCCAATACTGGCACGTACATCTTCAATTCTTAAATCAGAAATACCAATGGTCTAAAACTTCCTTCTCCCAAATCTTGTCCGCTAATTGCATGAGGAGAAGCATCACTCAAGCACTTTTTCATCAACCATGGACTAACTATGATCCCCTACACATCTAACAAACTTGGTAAGATGGCCCTACCTTAGACAAAGAGATTGGTTTGGTAACCTCATCCTTCAAAAATCCCTTTTTGAGCATAGTGATATGTCCTACATATCTAGAGCTACCATAATGTCTACTTCTACATGTATGATTACATCCACCTAGAATGTAATAATGGATGACATAATGAATTGATAGTGTAGACAGTGGCTACATACACTACTTTGGCTAAAGATTCATCACCCAATAACTTTGAGTGAGGTCATCTATTTCACCATATTTAATTTCTTCATTTGTATTGACCATTAGTATTCTATTCAAAGACTATCCCCTTTCTCATGGATTATCCTAATCCCAAGAATAACCTTTCCATTAACTCATATCTATACGATATTGCTTCTAAGTATCTTAAATCCACTCTATCTTATGCTATGTTCATATAGTTTTGACTTACATTATAAAATTAAATGACTTTATTCCAAAAGTACAATCCCAACAATTAAAGACTCTATTCAAGAGTGTAATCTCAATAATAAACAACTCTCATTAAAGTATAATCTCATCAATAAATAACCTCAATCAAAAGAATAACCTTAATCAATAAATGACTTCTTTCAAAAGTATAACCTTCAACAATAAATGAATTCAATAAAAAATAAAGTCAACAATCAAGTGAATAATCCAATTATAGAGGTTAAACCCATGCTATTTGCTTCAATCAATAATCAAGTAAACCATCCTACCAAAATAAGTCATTCTCAACCTAGGGTTTCAATCAAAGTAAAGTAACGATCAAGTGATTAATCAAGTATAGAATATGAATATGGTTTTCATGATGTCACTTCCTATCAATGACTCTATGTCTATCATACCACCCTTACCATTGTATTAATAACCTCACTATACATAAAGGTTTACCTAGCATTATAAGCTAGCAAAGTCAAGCTATCTCAATACATCGAAATATTCCACTTTTCACATTTCACATTTCATTCTACATATGTATAGTATAGACTAAATACATATAGTCTAAATAGTATACACTCAAATAAATCCCAAAATAGTATAAATATCTATATAAGTGTAAAACCAATAAAGGTTTCACTTTAATACAAGTAACAAACATGAGACATGCAATCATTTCCAAGTGTCATAACATACATAAAGACAATATTTCCAAACATGGCAACACAAATAACAATCTTTCCAACATAATAAAAAAGGAGTAGAAATTAGCATGCTTGTTTGAAGCTCCATATGGCTATTCTTCCCTCCTAGCTTAATGGCTCAAGCTCGCTTGCAACTTCCTCTAAGAACAACCAAAGTTTCTCAACTAGCTTCTCTCTAAATCTCTCAACAATACTAATGCAACTCAACAAAACAATCCTCAATCTCACAAACTCTCAACTCTCTTTACACATAAATTGCAGCATAATTACACAAGGTAATCAGATTGAAAAGTGTAACAATTGGTAGAATGAGCACCTCTATTTACACTAAATTGTGAGCAACCAAAGGCTACAAACAAGTTAATATTTTTTCCACCTTTCTAATCTCATGCAATGACTCACCAAGTTAACTCACTGGTTTGCAACACATCAAAGTGCTCACCATTTAAATGGCTGAGTCGAATTGATATATTGGACAACAAACTCAAAAAAAGTTTCCTAATTCAAATTCCTTTACAAAATGTTGCCAAGTTGCTCTTGATTGAGTCTAAATACTATATCTAGGCTTGGCACATTTCAAAGACTTCTTTTACATTCCAACCACTAGAAAATATGACACCACCTCCATAAGTTTGGTGCCACAAACATAGTGCGGGCTTTGACATTTTTCTAAGGTTTCCAAATAGCATTTACTTCCTTCAAAAACGTTTGCACAACAACATAACTCTTATGTGCTTGTTTCATGTTTTGACTTGGTATTTTATGGCTTTATGCATTGGTTAATATTTCCATATATGCAACATGCAATTTTCCATCCTTCCCTTTAGGCTATGCGTTGGACTTGTTTCTATTGCATAAAGTTTACCCCATACATTTATGCGACGAAGTCTACTCTTATGTGCACTATACTTTAATCTATCTGACGTCGTAGCATTTGAATTGCATAAACAATTGACTTCTAACTTATGCACAACTTTATAAGGTACATCTCTTTCCACTATATGGGTTGCACCATAGTCTCTTATTGCACATTTTAATAAATATGCAATGCATTACTTATACGCTTTAGCTCATTTTTGAAGCACTTTTTAAATATATATTATTATATATATATATATATATATATATATATATATATATATATATATATATATTATATCCTTTATAATATATATGTATGTTTATATATATATATATATATATTTGTTCTCACTTGTTTATTAAATGCATTTTTCAAAACAAATCAATATATATATATATATATATCAAATATATAATATATATATATATATATATATAGATATATATATATATATATATATATATATATATATATATATATATATATATATATATTAATATACAAACATGATCATATCCATGTGATTATTGAATTCATCAATTGTTGATTGACATATATATAACAATATTATATATAGATATATTAATATATAAAATATATATATTAAAATAATTATATATATATGTATATTCGTGTATTAATATATATGCTTGCATTAATGTAAATATATACATATAATGTATATATATATCATTATTTCAATATCCAAACTTAAACATATACTCCCCACATATTCGTCGATTGACGTAGATACATAGAGTGCATACATATATATGTATATGCCACTTTTATCTATTCGATACTCCCATGTATATGGGTTATTGAGGAAATATTCATATATACATATATATACATTCTAGGTATATACCTCATCGATTAACATCCAAGTATGAACAAATAAAGAAGAAGAACTTCCATTCAACATAAAGACACAATCACGTAGCCCCAATCAAGAACATCCATAGAACAAGATCATAACCTCTTCTAAATCATGCACAAACAAGACTGAAGGTTACTTACCCAATTCCAAACTGATTTGACTCAACTTAACTAATACTATGTTGTGGGTGTGTGTATGCTCAAGTAGGTTTATTAAGGGTTACTAGACCAAGCTCCTCTCTTGAGTTTTTTTCCCCTCTCTTTTGGAGGTTCGAACCTATTCCTGCATTCAACTTAGTACAATAGTTAGTTGTTCTCATGAAATCCTCTTGCATCATAAACCATTCACATCATTAAAGCACTAACACAATCATTGTAATACATAATCATTCATTGTATTCTCATCAATACAAAACATAATCATTCCTTCAAAATCAATAACATTATAGTGCATATTCAGTATTTCATTCTCCGATCCAACATATTAAAGTTCTAATAAAGGTTTATCATCTTATTTACTTACAAGGTAAAATTAACTCAGTAACTAAGAGACGGGGTGTAACAAGGAACTCCAAATAATGTATCTATCATTTCAATAGGAGTAAGATAGTACTCCACTTTCCGATTATCTAATATTGCATGGATCCTTGGTTAGAATGTTTCTTGTTGGGTAGGTAATGGATTTACACGTTAATAAGCTCCTTGACTCTTGTTCGGGCATTGGTTTGCATAATGATCACCTCCACAAGAGAAACATACTCAAGGAGGTCCTCACCTTTCAAAAGGTTTTCCTGAATTATCTCCATTCCTCTTAGAATTGTTGTTGTTGTTCTTCTCATTCTTGGTCTCATTTTGATTATTTCATAAACCCTTATCATTTTTCTTCATGAATTCTTGCTTATCATTCCTTTTCTTAAAATATTGGGAGGACTATGACCAATTGTACTTCTTACAATTCTTTTCATGATAGGCAGAGACAGACTTCAAATTTTTCTCCTACTTAATAGATTTCTTAAATACTTTATCTATTGTTGTTGGACCATGAACATCAACTTCTCCTCCAATCTGGGCATTCAACCCCATGATGAATTTTCTAATCCTAAATATTTCATCCTTTTGGTATTAAGGTACATACTTCAAGAGATGTATAAGCTTTTCCTAGTACTCAACCACATACAAGTCTCCTTGTCGTAGATTTTGAAATTCTATAAGCTTCTAGTCAAAGAAAAGTTGTGGTAACCACCTTTGCCTAAAGATTTTTCCTTTTATAGGTCCATGTGTTTAACCTGGTAGCTCTGATACCATACATAACATACACATCCTTCAACACAGTAAATACTTTGTGAATTACCATAGAAGTAAATAAACATATGCTTAAAAATAGGATAATAATTTTTTTTCACTTTCATATAACATTCGTTGAACATGATCAATAAATAAATGAATACTCTAGATTTTAAATTTGTAATACAATAAATACAATTTGAGAGATAATATAATCTTTTTCATTTACAATTCATATGCGAAATTCACTTCAAGTACACAAGTTTACAATACACAATAAGTGATATAGTTTCCCATATCTTGAAATTTGCTTCTATCTCACAAGCCTTGACATTGTCATCTGCAAGAGGGAGAGCATCACTCAAGTGATTTACCTCCAACCACAAATTGGTGGTCCCTTGCCCACATTCCAACTAAAAGTGGCCCTACCCTTCACAAAGAGTGTAGAAAAATGAACCAACAATAAATGCTATCTGAGTCCTAGTGTTGTGTCCTACATAACCAATCGACCATACAAATTTAGACAACTTCTAACTAAGTATGGCCAATCTGATTGGTTTATGCATTTTGGAACATTGTGAATTGACTAATGCAAGTAGAGAATTTTACAATATTGTGAATCGACTAATAAAACAAACACCTCCATAGGAAATGTAGTTGTGAGTTCAGACACCTCTAACTTGACTTGGAAATGACCTTTCACCTAAGTTTTAACACATGGTCGACTAGTTTGACTATTTCTTTGACTTTTCTTAGAGATTTAAAATCATAAATGTATGAATTGCTATGGTCGATAAACGACTAAGATCATGGAAACATTTTCTTGACAATAAACACTCGTGTTGCGTACTCGCAACATCTTAGAACTTGGCTACTACCATTTGTTCATAAGTTTTGACATTTAAATCTACGAGTGAAATACTCTCCTATTTTCATGTGCACAATACTTGTTATAATGTTTTCAAACAAAGACATTGACTCGAGACACCTTGTCTTTCTCATGAGTTCTTATCAACTCGAAATATGAGTAAAATAAAAATATTATTCACCAACAAGAAAATAAATTCTTCTTTAAATAATTCTGACTTCTCTATGTTTTCCTCTTGGTTCTCTATACAAGAACACATTTAATAATGCTGGTAAAAGTACAATATATATTACCAAGTTCTTTTACAAGAATAAGCATGTTTTTACAATATTTAAATTTTTTCAGTTACTTTGAATTTAAATCTCATTCTTTCAATCAGTTCATATAAGAATAAGCTTCAAGCTTATCATACAATTTTATAAATATATATAATATAGAGTATCTTTTGTGCACTCTTTATATATATATATATACCACTATATATATATACTAATTTAGTATAAGATAATTCATTTAACTTAACACAGTTGATTAACAAATCTCTTCTCTACTGTCAAATACAGTTTTAAAAGAGAGATTATAGGACCTACCTTCAACTTGCTTTCAATATTCTTTACTAATCAGTAATACATAATACACATGATTGAAATTATGCAAAACTGACTGTATTCATCCCAAACTCCACTAAAGCCCGCAACCTTACTTTGTATTCCATAAATGATTTGATAGTTTTAGAATTTTTAAAAAATGCTCACGTGACCCCTTAACTAGCCCATGCCATTAAGGAATTCAGTTTAGCATATCACCTCCTTGTTGGGTTTTAGTTCTATTAGACTTTAATTCTCCTTCATTAACATGCCTCTATAAAACCACGACTCTTTCCATAGGCCGTTGGTATTTATGCTTATGTAATATTATATATATTCTTAATTATATATCATTCATATTTCCCATAAATATATTTATATATTATATTTAAAAAAAAATGTAATTAGATTATAATCAAATAGAATTTCTATAAAAAAATTGATAAAATGAGAAAACGATGATGGTGCTACACAATATCTTTCAAATGTAAAAGACTAGGCCAAACATCATAAGATTTAACCTAACCTTACGACTTGATATACTTAGTCAAAACACAAAATAAACTCAATGAAAAGACTAGGGTTACTTACCCAAACTAGACACATAAACCTACATGAGTGTATGCATGTTCAACTCAATTGGCATTAATCCAATTGTTTATCCATGTCTATACTCCTCTCTAGTGATAATCTCCCTCTCCCTCTGTGAGGGTAAAAACCTAATCTTACATTCAACTTAGAAAGCTAATAACATAGTGTAATGCCCTAAATTTAACACTCACAAAACAGTTAAGGAAAAAACACAAATTCCAAATTTTGTCCACTTACGCTTGCAAAACTCTCAAGGTTTGCTACCAAAGCAGGCACTACAAGAAGGCATACAAATTTTGACCAATCATAAACTATAATTATTTTAGTTAGATAGCTAAAAGGTTTTGACCATCATGGTCAGTTCAATAGGAGACATGGAATCCATATCTCTAAGGTAGACTTAGATAGTTCAACCAACCCAAAATGAATCTGAAACACTATATAAATCCCATGACAACAATTTTATATATATATATATATTAGTAGTCATCACAAGTATAAAAAGAGAACAAATCCTAGGGGCCAAACCTAGTCCTCGGGGGCTCGTCTCAGACGGCCTTGCCTACGTATATATTTCGCAGAGGCATAGTAGTTCGACATGGACCTCAACCATCACACACTTGGTTGGTCAACAATTGGATATCAATAAAAAAAGGTTTCAAAAGATGTATTGACATCAACTTAGATCATAAATCACTAACACCAATCTACACTATAATAAGATATATTCTAAATTTGAGACAAGAACTATTACCAAGTACCCATATAGGGTTATTTAAATTTGGCTATTAAATTGCAAGTCTTAATAGGTGTTTGGGGAGATCTATAATTTCAAGATGATAATAACTTGACCAAGGATGATAAAAATACAAGTAAATATTTATCTCATTTAAATTTTGTAAAAAGAAAAAAAAACAACAACATAAGACATCATTTCTACCTAAATGAGGCTAATGAACAAATGAAATCTTGACTCAAGAAATATCATTAAACTAATTTAAATACACCAATTCCCTCAAATATGTGACATGGTCAAACCTCTACTTATAAGATAATTTTTTTTTTCTTTTTTTTAAAAATAATTCTTTTTACCTAACCCGGGACATTGTCACCAATATAGTCTAGACCTAAATGTTTAACAATTAAAACCCATATAGAAACCATCATTGCTTATCTCTAACTTTAGGTTTTGAATTGATATTACAACCTAGTTGTACGCAATTTAGCATTAATAAATCTCTATTTATTGGTAAGTTGCTTCCACTACCTTTAACTAATTTAACCTCAACGATTTAAAAAAATAATCTAACGAACTAATTAAATTAATATTAACTTAATAAAAATTATGAATGAATATTAAAAACAACTTAACTAAAAATAAATAAAAGGTAATGATTAATGAGTAATGATATTGAACTTGGTTCAAACTTGCTAGTCTTATTCACAATATCAATGCCAAATTTGTATATCACTTATATCTATGTTCCAAACAATATTACTACTGTAGGTACATAAAAATCTGAAATGAAATGACTATTTATTACCAATTTTAAATTTAATTTGACATAAACATAAACAAGCTCATCTATTCCATGTTCTCTTTCTTTCATTTCTAATTTTTATGCTATTACCGTCAATATATATATATATATTATGTATTTATTGTATACACATTAATTTATTAGATCTTTATTCTCAAACAATGATAATTTACCATTTAGGTATAAATAAATAAATATTTATAAAAACAAAAAAAACATAAATACTTTATTTATTGCAATTACTTTTATAAAAATAATAATAATATATAAACAATCTAAATTTCTTATTTTGTTTATTCATTTATTTTATTCACTTAAAGAAAACCATAATTAAACTTCACATTTACCCCATATATATATAATATGAATAAAAAAAAACTTAAATTTACATTTCTTATAAGTAGGAAATAAAACATGTATAAAAAGAAATACCCATTCGATCTATATAAATAAAGAGAGTTAAAAGACCCTCTTTTACTTTTCTCTCTTTTTTATAAGATGATTATTATAGGTATAGTTTTAGAGTTTTTTTTTTTTTTTTTTCCTGCAAACACCATATACATGGAGATGCCACGATAGTAAAGTGACGGTTAAAATTGATGCCAAATAATATATTGAATGACACATTGATATATACCCGTTTTTATTTCTTAGATAAGATTAGCATTCATATGAATATTATGCTATGCTACTTATAAGTAATATTAATATTGACCCCATATTCCTCTTGATACGTCCTTCTTGTATTAAGGTCATTGTTAAAATATGACAAATAAAAGATTTTCACATAAAACACAATCTTTACAATGGTATTCATAACATTGCAATTTCCATTAAGTAGCCTATTAAGAGTGCAATAAACAGAGTGCTATACAAAATATTGAAGGCATGAAGACTTTGGCACACACATAAACTCTGCTATTCTATCAGCTCACGCTATTTGCTATTTGCTGAGGGAAGTGAGAGTGATATTAGATATCCTCTGACGATTTACCATTACTGCAAATATCTACAAACAATTTGCTGCACAATGCAATTCTAATTTAACCTATTTTCTTTTATTTTTCTTTCAATAGTAATGCTGCCCAGTATTAAAATCGATAGCAGCTACCTACTGGCAATTTTCTGCTGGCAGTTTTATGAAGAGTGGTATTAAATTTTTCCCCTCTGGCATTGCTTGGGAAAGGTTCAAGGTTTGTCTATTTTGATAGATTTTATCAAAGGCTTTGAGATAATTTTAAGAAAATGAGATAAGAAAGTGTAAAGCCCATTTTACAATGAGCATCCACCCTGCCTGCGCAACATGGGTATAGACCTCCATCCTTATTTTTCAGATTTAATTGCAATTGAAGGGGTAGACATGACTGCAAAATGATGGAGCATAAACATGGCAGCGAAGTGTACGATAAAATGCCTCAAAAAATGTGATATCTGTGAGCTATAATGATTGCAGGATATGCGCAAAAAAAAGATGGATTTGTTGAAAAGACCTTGGAACATATAAGAAAACGCAATTGGCAGTTGTAAAAGTAGAATCCATACTTTTTTCAGCATCCCTCCAGCCTGTACAAGAACTGGGATCTTTTAACCAGTGTATGGATATTCACAAAATCTTAATCAAAACAGGGCTTCTTTCAAATACTGTAGTTGTGAGTGCTTTGGCAAGTAAGTGTGCAAAAATGGATGCATAGACAAGGCACGTGAACTGATTTACAAAATGCTTCAACGAGATGTCACCTCATGGAGCGCAACAACAGTTGTACAAGAAAAAAGTCACAACCTTGGGTAGCATAAGATGGTTGTGCACAGGGGTCGAACTTTCATCAAGCGTTAACGAAGGATATAGACCATTTATCATGGGAAGAATAGAGCATGCTCCTTTAATCATTCTACTCCACTTATACAGAGATATAATATATTCCATAATCATTTATACTAACATGGGTTTGTGCTGGTTTACATGGTCTTCCAACTATGGACTATTTATTTTAATTGATCCTGTAAAACTATTTATACATATATGCCAAGGAAACAGATAGAGAAACAAAATGTTGCAACCAGATTAAAAGGGTATGATAGCCTACTTGATGGCACTTTCATTGTTAGAGATCCAAAGAGGTGAGGTAGTAAATGAGTCGTCTAAACTCCTCAAAAATTTCAATCCTTGAATCAGAAAAACTCCACGCTTCCCTACAATGCCATGCTCAAACCTTACGCCAAATCCTTAATAAGGTACGTAATTGAGTTCTTTGGAACTCTCTTCTGAGTATGATTTTCTCCTCTCTTCCTTCCACAAAACTCTCTCCTCCTCTCCTTTTTGGCTACAGGTTACTGGTGTCCTAGTAGATTGCAGATCTCCCCCCCATTGAATTCCTACACCATACTATTTACTCCTCTCGCTCTCGTACATTCCACACCCCCCCCAAAGAGTCATTGTTTGGTGAAAAATACTTAATGGTAAGCTGGTGCGAAAAGAAAGAAACGTCCTTGGGAAGTCTCCTGGATGGCACATCAACCCATACCTTTAATTCATTATCTACCCTTCTACACTTGGCTACTACATGTTGATGTTATTTGCAGCTTCGGTCTGCACTTCCCAAGAAAGACAATTTATATATATAAAGAAGCCGACCCTTATAAGTTCGCACTTTCCTTGAGCCGACTTCATGTTCCTTTATTTATCATTTATTGTATAGAGGCCGACCTAAGTCAAGAGGCGCCTTGTGTTGTATAAATAGAAGGTCAGTTTGTTATTGTTACAAGTTAAGTATTAAGGCAGAAGTTCGCAATTACCTTAAGAGCAGAAATTCGCATAATTCAGGAAGAACAGAAATCAAGGTTATTCATCATAATTCGCATTCCTAGAAGAAGTTCATACTTGAGCAGCAGATCATCATTCCTGTAGCAGCAGACTGTTTTCAAGGAAGAGTAGATTCATTTGTATCTAAGCATCAAGGAAAAGTGCGAAAACATTAGCCATTGTTGGGCTATGTTGTAAGTAGATTTCTGTCACTATATTATCATATATAGAAGAGAATCATTTGCTGGGTTTTTCTCCCTCGAGTAGGAGGGTTTTCCCAGGGTATCTTGTTGTGTTCATTGTCTTATGTGTTGCATTTCTATTGAATAATTTGTTATCTAATCTGATCTAAGAAACACTAACACTACAATCCAGCGAGGAAGCTTTTTATTGCACTGAATTAGTATTTGAATTTCTTTTTTTATTGGAAGAAGTTTAAAAAAAATAAATACAAATTACAGAGTCAAATTACAAGGCTGTAATAAAACAGCAGTACGAAGCTTGAAAAACATGCCTGTAGCAACAACAAGACAGCTACAAGGCCTCAAACACCTACTTATCAACAGCATATCAAGCAATCAGAATAAAGTCAGTAACAACAATCTCAAGTAGAGATACAAAGAGCAGCAAGAGATGAGAGAACAACAAGAGTTGGCAGCAGAATAGGGCGTCCAACACCATTCAAATGTGCCTGAAACCTGCTCGCAATTAACTCTTTACCTCAAGATCACTGAGCTGTTTTTAAAGAACATCCAATATCCTTTGGAAATCGGAAAAATCTTGAAGAGTAGAGCGGAGGACCTGGATTTGCAGAGAGAAATCAGTACATATAATAATTGATTCAACTTGCAAGTAGAGAAAGGATTGAGAGAGAGCCGCCGAACATCTAAATCTCCAAATGTGTTTAAGCACGATGTGTCTGAAGGTCTGAGTCAAAATATTATGGGATGAGGAAAGACCAAGAAGAGTAGTTCTCCAAGACCACGTCCAGGGAAAAAGCATTGAAAAGTTGGAGAAGAAAAAGTTCCAGATCTTTTGAGCATGGGGACAAAACCAAAAGGCATGTTTGATAGTCTCTTTTTGGGAGTAGAATGGGCAAGCTAGAGTAGGAGAGATGAAAGAGAGCCGATCACCAATAGGTATTTTAACATGGAGAACTTTCCAGGCAACCAGCTGGGCCTGAGCATCAACTTTAGACTTCCAGATTAGGGAGCTTAACTTGTTCCACTTTGATCGACTGAGGGTGCAATGCCATTTGCGGTTAAGCCTGCAAGATAAGGGAATGGAAGGAAGGAGCTGTTTATAAATAAGTCTGAGCGGAAAATTACGGAAGCTATGATTGCTGTGCCATTTCCAATCATTAAGGAAATTGTCATGACAAGGTGTAGACAAGAGCTGCAACAACTCAGGTGTAACTAATTGTTTGATTTTTTGAATAGGAGTCTTACAAGAATGGGGAAGACCAAACTGAGATTTAAGCTGCTGCCAGGTTTTCCATTCGAACTTCAAGGGGTCCCACAAATCACGAAAAACAAGAGAAGTCTGCCCTTGAAATTTTTGATAATAGCCAAAGGATTGCTGTCTTGCTGGACCAAATGGTTCCACTAGATGGAAGAGGAGGCGAAACTCAAACCATGTCTCAAGTGTTGATCATACCAAGTTAATTTTTTGGATGTCATTTGCCACGCTTTCCAAATGGAATTAAAGGGGGCAGAACCATGAGTTTTAAAGTAAGGGGCAAGAAGAATTTTATCTTTCCAACTGACCAAGTCCCAGGAGCATCCAACAGTGGCTGTTTGAATGCAGTGATGCACAAGAAATTTCCAAGGTGCATCACCATCCAAGGCTCTCACAATCCATTTTGTTATGAGGCAAATGCCCTGAGTATGTGGGTCTATAATTCCCAACCCTCCTTTCTCTTTTGGCTGAATGCAATGAGTCCATGAAGTCACAGGTAAGCTTTTTTCATTACCCCATTTAGCCCAAAGAAAGTTTCTGATAAGGTGCGTCAACTGGTTGTAACATGCTTTAGAGGGCAGCCAACATGAAGAGATGTAGACATGACTTGCCAAAAGAATTTTGTTTGCTACTTGGATTCTACCAGCCATAGAGAGGAACTTGTTAGTCCAATTCAATAGTTTTTTTTTTAACTTTTTGTAGAAACCAAGACCACATCTCTTTAAGGGAGACTCCAAGACCAAAGGGAATACCAAGATATCTCGTTATACTGCCATGTGAAACTTCATGCCATTCAATAGGTATCCAAGGTGGTCGAGGGTTGGGACGAATCATTATAAATTCAGTTTTGTGCATAGCCAGTTTGGAACCCGAAATAGTACAGAACAACTCCAAAATATCTAAAGTATTATTCACTTCAGACTCTTTGGAATTTTGTATGAACAACATGCTATCATCTGCAAAATGTGAATTGAGTGCAGTAGCGTTGCCTAGAAGTGGAATACCATGAATAAGTCTATTCAAACGAGCATACTGAAGAAGATAGCCTAGTGCATTAGCAGCAAGGACATAAAGGAAGGGAGCAAGAGGACAGCATTGGCGAATGGACTTTTGTAAGGGGAAGGAGGGAGAAAGACTCCCATTAACAGCCACTCTAGCATTTGCATCCTTAAAAAGCATGGTGATTTGATCACATAATTTAGTGCCAAAACCAAGCCATTTCAACATATTAATTATGAAAGGCCAATGAATTCTATCATAGGCTTTATCAAAGTCAATTTTAACAATTAAGGCATCTTGAGAAGATTGTTGAGCCCATTCAGTAGTTTCCCACACAAGAATCAAATTATCTAAGATAAATCTTCCCACCAAGAAGCTAGTTTGCTCTGGACGCACTATCATTTGGGAGATGCATTTAATTCTTCGGGCCAACGCTTTAGCTATTATCTTGTAAGATGTGTTGAGGAGGGTAATTGGTCGCCACCCATTAACAGTATCTTCCTCCTTGCCTTTGGGAATGAGCTTTATTAATCCTTGGTTAATCACCTTCCCTAAGGAACCAGTTCAATTCCGTCAAGGTAAACATAATAAAAATCCTCATGAATATGAGGCCAAAGGGCTCTATAGAATTCCACTGGGAGCCCATCAATCCCAGGGCTTTTTTCTAAAGCCATACATTGAAGGGCAGCATCAATTTCATCAATAGAGAGGAGGTGGTCGAGGAACTTACTATATTCAGGGTCAATTTTCTTGGGGATAGAGTCAACAATACTACCCTCAAGGGTGGGAAGGAGGGTATCATTAACTGATTCATCAGTGAAAATGGTTTTGAAGTGCTCATAGAAAGTATTCATAATATCTGAATGGCTGGTTTGAAGAGAACCATCAGCAGATTTAATAGCAGAAATGTGATCCCTCCTATGTTTATGGTTAAGATATTGAAAGAAGAATTTGGAACCACGATCACCATCCTTAATCCATTGCAGCCAGGCATGAATTTGAGCACCTTTCCCTTTATACACAGCCATTTTTTGTAGCATGCTTTCAGCAGTGGCTACAGATTGTTGCAGTGAGATGTTGCAAGGGTCATGAGCCAAACGTGATCTCCCATTTTCAAGCTGTCCCTTAAGAGATTTCTCAATCCTACAACGTTTTGCTGCAGCTCTACGCCCATATTCTCGCAGAAAAACAGTACATCTAGTAATAGTTTTCTCCCACCAACTAATACAGCTGCCTTCTTGTGGTATTTGAAATTAATGTTGTGGAACTGCATTTTTTTCCTTCCCACGTGTAGTGGCTTGAAGATTTCTAAGGTCTTTTCTTTTTCTTTTCTTTTTTTAATTTTTATCCGCCACATTTGGGCACAAGTCATTAATGTACCAGAGGTTTCATGGATAATTGTAGTGGGTATCTTAGAGTTTAAGAAATTGCTTTATTTTGCTTTCTTTGACCAAGTGGAGCAATTCAAGTTGCCCCTTCATTTAACATTGATGCAATCATCGTCTTGTTGTCCATATTATGCATCAAGGCCATTTTCTTTCTTTTCTAAAAATAAGTTTAGATAATCATAAAGCATATTTCTTATTGACCTCTTACTATTCTAAATTAATCAATGCTCATCCCCACTTCAAATTAGGTCCACTATTGTTCAAAATGTGTTCTTGTTTTCAATGTTTGTGAATTAAAATAATAATAATAATAATTTACAATAATAATATGGATTACAATACTCTTAGTGTTGCACTAAAATAGTGTATAATATAGGGAAGACAGAGTAGTATATATGATTGAATATATATACACAATACATTGTCTAGAATTCAACCCACTGTTCCCTGTTTGATTGTATTTCCAAACATCTTTGGCTGCCCTATATTACTAGTGATGCCTTCTTCCCTACACCATCTTGAGATTTATATCTCCTTAATATTATTTCATTGTATTTTCTTAAAATATTATCTCTCATGTTCTAATAAACTCTCCTTATTTACTCATCCATTTTAATTATATGCAACCATCCCTTAATAAATGTTTTAAGAAAAACACTTTGAATCTTTTATCTAGTATTTATAGTTTAAATATATTAGGATACGTAAAGACAGTATGATACATCTCTATTTACCATACAAATTCTACTAATTTTATAGATAAATATGTTTATCACAGGAAGTCATTATACCACCTTCAATATTAACAATACTAATGATCAGACATTGCATTATGACTCAATCAAGTCTACAATATTATGGAGTCACATCACTCTATTATTTCTCACGTAATCTTTTTACTAAATATTTATAACATGCAGCTAGCACACCAATACATGCACCACAACATTCATTTATATTCACTATAATGTCAAACGTCTAAAGTACCACCAAGCTAAATCACAACTTGTTCAAATATCATTCACTTATAAAAACTAATATCTTTTAGGATATTATCACCATAAAAATAGGATAGTTAATAAGAACACGTAAAGCTACCTTAAACTTTATGAATTATATGCTTGAGCATGTTGTTACCACATACTATAAAATCCCTACATGCATTATGGGGCTGCTAACTAGGTGGCCTTACACATAGTTAGTTCGTTAATAGTCATAACATCATGATCTTGATTAAATATTAATAATCATCAAAATTGAAGCACATTGCATTACATTATAATTTCATCAAAATATAAAATGACATATAATCATCTACTGATGTCAAAAACACATTTTAATGTAAAAGTTAAAAAGTAATTTTCAAATCAAAATTCGGGGTGTAACAGTATTTATATATTTTTCAATAAGTGGATGGATGGATAGGATGCATTTGGAAGATCAACGATCAAGATTGCTCGAGATCTCTCAAGCATGGAGGATGTGACAAGTGTCAAATGGTAGTTGGATGAGAGAAGGAGTTCCAAGATTAGTGGAGGATCAATGGATGGAATTATGCATGGGAAATGATGGATGGATGGGAGGGAAAGGAGGTACCTCCAAGTACCTTGGAAGGCCCCTTATAAAGGTGGGTTTGTTCACCATCATACTCATGAAGTACCAAGGGGTATAAAGGGGAATTTAACACTCTCATTTATGAAAAAGATGTGGATAGAGCCATACTTCCCAAGTACATGGGCACATTTTAAAAATGGGGCATTTAAGGTTGACCCATGCCTATGAGGTACATGGGAAGACAAGTGGGATTTTGTGGGGATTTGGAGTGGTAAAATCCTCATCTAATTATTGATTAAGGTATGTGCACTTGATTAGAGAAAGATTATGGGTAATGGTAGATTAAGAGAAGGTCATAGAGAATGAGAAAAAGGGGAATTAAATAAATATGACTATTTATTTAATTTTTAGAAGGGTGAATATCAAAATAAGAAAATAATTATTTACCATAAGTAGAAGCTTAGGTAAAATAGAAAAAATGATTTTTAGGTGAGCATCAAGATAGTAGGAATATTAATTAAATAATTGGAATATTATTTAATTAATATATAGATCATAAATAGGAAGAACTAGGATAAATTGATCAAATGAAAATGATCAATTTAGGTGTCTACATTTTTCCCCTCTTTCAAATGATGTTAAAATAATATTTAAAAAAAAATACAGTATAGGATGCAAAAAGAAAAATGGGGTGAAATTGATGTCTCGATGTGGAAGGGATAAAAGAAAAATGGTTAGGATAGTGATGCCTCCTCGAGAGGGTAGCTGGGAAAAAGGGGCTTGAATGACCTCTTGGAAGAAGAAAATGGATAAAAATATAAAAAGAGAAGAAAAAACAAGGATGGGTGAAAAATAAATAGAGGAAAATGGAGCTAGGACACAAAAATAGTGCCGAGAAGGGTGATTAGGGGGTGAATACATAGGCTTGGGGGGAGGTGGTAAAAACTATTCATTTTTACCCTAAGTAATAGTGAATTGGAGAAGAGGAGTGAAGAGTAGTAGAGAGATGATGATGAATGTACCGGTTATGGAGCACTGATTGAATCAAGTGAGGTTGTATGCATGACCATATGGAGTGGCTGTATTGATACATAATTTGAAATTTGGGCCTAGGGGTAGTTTAGGTGCATTAATGGGGGGGAAGCATGTGGGATATATATGCTGATTATGATTCGACAGGTGTGTCCTTGAATTAGAGAAAGTGTCAAAAAAATGGTGGATTCAAAGCACTTCGGTGAATCTACTGATTTTTATGTGAATGCACCAAAAAGTGATGAATGGGTGGGAAATGGGGAAGATATGTAGATATTCAACAAATACACTAAATTGGTGGATTTATGGAAGAGAGGTGAATGCATAAAAAAATTGGCATATGAGAATGAAAGGGGTGAATCCTATGGGAAATTGATGGATGGGTAGGAAAATGGGTAGATTTGCTAAAGTGGTGGACCAACAAGTAAATTAGTGGATGCACTTTGTGTTCTAGCAAATATGCTTGGGTAGAAAAAGAGGTAAATGGTTAAGGGATGTTGGTGATTTTGGTTGAACATGATAAGATAATGGGTGGTTGTGATGTGTAGGAGTGATTGAGTCCTATGACATCATAAGAGAGGAGATTGACAATATTGAGCTTGATGGGTGGGTTCCAAGATGCAAATTGGGATCTATTTCTTGCATGTGGATTATACTATATGGATTATATGTCGACCATTCAAGCCTATAGGGTGATGCTAACTACACTAGAAAAGTGATGGGGAAGTGAGACCATCACATTCCATCTCCCTATTAGGGATATTATAGTGACACTAGAGGATTTTTGGAGGATTCTCAATGTATTGATAAGGAAATGACTGGTGCATACGACGATCCAAGGAGTGGATGTGCTACAAACATGACTATTTGGGAGAGATGACTTGCCATACATAGGGAGGAAACATGACATAGATGGATGCAAAGGGTTATTTATAGATGTGGCACTAGTCATGGCGGATCTTGTTAGCAATATATTGTTGCTTGACAAGAGTGGGTGGCACTTCTCACTTGGGATGGTAGACTATGTTGTGGATATGTCAAAGCATTGGAGAAGATTCACATGGGGAGTAGACATGTTGGCACATCTGTATAGAGACATGCATATGGTTTGTTACAGGTATGGAGCCAACATGGGGCATGTTACACTATTGTAGGTTTGGGATTGGGAGCACATTATGGTGTGCTGGCCACTAGGGGATTGAGTGATGTGATATACATAGGAGCTCATCATATACAAGGGGATGGATTACTGGTAGATATTATTAGATGATCTATAGTCAGATGATATCACTTAGAGATGATGCAAGGAGGATGTGGGTGGTAGGAGGATGTGAGAGTGCATTAATATATGTTGACACCATGTTACCTAATTGGGAAATACAATTATTTGATTGAGTGATACAAGCTAGACAGGGCGATGAGGAAATTTGAGATCATGTCAAATAAGGTGGTAGCTTCTCATGTGTTTGCACGGGTGTTGCAAGAGGTAGGGTAGTGGGTTCCACAAGTGGATTGATAAGAGGTAACATATGCATTATAGAGGCTAGTGGAGGTGATATGGGATTTTCATGCAAGGGCGGATGATCTAGGGATGACAACCACATGTAGAGCATGGTGGAACTTACATCAGTTTGTGTAATTCATGCTACCTCAAAGAGGGGCATGGTTTGTAGGATTTAGGCTGTAGTGTAAGAGGTGAGGAGGTAGGAACAAGCCCAAGGCGTAGTGATAGGAGGATTAGGGTGGGGGAAGGGAGGAGAATGACATGGTGGTCAGGATGGAGGGAGGGGTGGAGGTGGAGGGAGAGGGAGAGGGATATTTAGAGGCATAGGGAGGGGAGATGAGGAGGAGGATATAATGGAGGTAGAGGTGGAGGATATTGGTAAAAACATAATTAGTACCAGTAACTTGGATTTATCAAGCTTAGATAATATGGAGATGGGGGTGCAAGAGTAGGGATCACCAAGACAGGCAGGGGGTAGGGGGAGTAGAAGGTAGTTAGGTATGGGGCCATACATAGTCACAAGGTGGAGATGAAGGCTAGGGTGATCTTGAGGATATGTTAGCTAGATCTTTAAGCGATATATATTCCTTACAAGATGAGATAGATCAATTTTAGGGAGATAGGGACACCCTATAGGTTGAGAGGGACACCCTTATTTTGGCCTAAGATGCTTGGTAGTTGGATTAAGCTAGGTTGTCAACATGATTACAAAGGGTGGAGGTAGATGTGGTGAGAGTAAGAGTGGAGAGGGATATGACTAGGGGGATGGTAGGTGGCCATAGTGTTGGTGAGATGGTCAAAGAGATTGCATGGTCCTCATGGGAGGTGCAGTATTATGAAGATTTGTATGAGAGTGAAATACCTACAAGACAAATGACATTGAGTTTTTAAAGAACCGATCTAGGAGCTCATGGTCCATGACATGTGGCTCTATGAGGTCAAGATCAACAGCATGGGACCATCACCACCACCACCACCACCACCACCATTAAGAGTAGGGGGAGTTCCAAAATCTCCAACATAGTCAAAGGGATGCAACAATAACTAGTTTGGTATATGGAGATAATTTTGATAAATGCCCTAGGGCACATTTTATATTATGCTCTATGGCGCCACTATATTTATGATAGGCCATTGATGTATATATGATTTTATGATATATATGACATGGACATTCAATATGATTTTTTTTTTTTTTATATATGGACTATACATGCGATGATTATGAATGTTTATGATGATTATGATGTATAATTATGAATGTACTGTATGATTATGTATATGATGGGTTTCCTATGTGTATACTTATGATGGTTATGATTTTTGAGTATGCATGTGATGGTTTATGCTTATGCTTATGTGTATTTTTCTAATGATGATGATGTAGGATGTTGATGTCTGTATGAGTGTATTTTTATGATGATTATGGTGATGTTGATGTATATTGATGGATTTTGGTTGTATATGATGATCATTATGATGGTATGTATGTATTTTTTTTGACTATTCTAAAATCAACCTATAATGAACCTATTAGTTAATGAAATGGTAAAAATGAATGACTAAAAATATAATGATGGATGAAAAGCTACTTAGACTAACAAATATAAACACACCTAAAATGAATTTAATGAATGATGAAATGATAAGGATCGATGAATTTGGATGCTTAGACTAAAAAAATCTAAACACACCTAAAATGGATATAATGAATGATGAAATGATAATGACAAATGAAAAGGTTCTTAGAATAATAAAACTAGGATTAGTGCATTGGTAATGAAATGAGTAGGATGGATGAAAGATTCTTAAACTAAAAATTCTATATTAACCTAAAATTTAATGAATGAATGCAATGATGATGATATATGAAAAGATGCTTAGATTAATAAATCTAAAAACACTTAAAATGAATATAATGGATGAATGCAATGATGATGATGGATGATAATAATATATGGTGATATGTGGATGCATGTGTCATGCCAAGATATATCGAACGTAAAAGTAGGATAAGTGGAAGATGGAGGATAGAAGAAGTTGGATGAGGAAAATTAAATACACATGAGATCAATAATTAAGTGAGGAAAAAACAATGGATGAGATAGGTAGATAGGGATTAGGATAGCATGAAGGATTTTGAATGCAATAATTAAATTGAAATTTAGTGTGAAATTAATTATCTATAGAATGAGATACTATGCACCAAGGTATAAGGAACTAGGGTGTCTTCATATCATGTGCATAGGATTGACTCAACAAACAAAATTTTTAATCAAAAATCTCACAAGGTCGCATGGGGACTTGGTGGATATGATATTGGAAAACCATAAACAAAAGGATCATAACGAAATGTATCGGTGGGACTTGATTGGTATGCAACTTGGGAAAAATGTGCAAATATGAGACAAAAAAGTCAAGAAATTGTCCCTATTTTCACTAATCAAATTATGCCATGATATGAAGGATTGTGGCGACCCTAAGTTGGTAAAATAGGAAGCCAAAAGAAAGATAAAAACAACCCAAAAGTAACAATAAAGTGATATACATCTTAATTAATTTTTTCCAAAATATGATGGATGGGTAGATGTTGCCTAATTTGAGGAATGATATATCCTATGAAGGAAAAGGATGGATGGGTGGGATGTAGGATGCACAAAGTGACCAAGGTATATGAAACCAACAAGAGTATTGGATCATATTAAGTACTAGTTTTTGGGGGGTTCTTGACAACGTGGACAAACATAAGGATGAGACTTATGGACATGTACAATGATGAACCTAGGTGGCAATGGAAGGGGAAGACACTATTTACAAAGTATACACATGTACAAGGGGTGATGATTATGTTATATCCTGGTATATTAGGCATGAATATTGTAACCACATATAGGCTTAGTAGGATATGTCCACATACATGAAGTTTGAAGATGGGATAGTATCCAAAGCACAAAATGATCAACTAGGAATATGATGAGATGGATGGGAAGGATGAAAAATGATAGTAGGATAGGGGGATGATGATAGTAAGATAATATAATGGTAGGTAGATAACATAAAATTAGTGTGAGGACTTAGCAATATAATGGATATGTCTACTACACATGCCACCTATTTTCTAAGTTTTAATCATGGTATTTGTTCAAGGTGCCACAAAAGGTAATTTCACCATAGGATGAATTATTTCTCTTTACTATTGTTTTAGGTTTTTTTTTTGGATTTTTCTATTTTTTGGTATTTTCTCATTTTGAATATGGGATATAGAATTTTTTTTGGCATAAAACCACTTGAGGTGGATTATGTTGAGTGGTTCATCCAAGGGCCCCCCTTTTGGTGTAGCCAATTGATATGCATCAAATTTGTACTTAGTTGTAATGCCATAGGGACCCAACCAATTAGGTTTAGAATTCCCTTTCTTTTCTCTATCTTGTAGGTTATTTTGATTTTCTTTAACCACAAGGTCACCAACTTGGAATTATCTAGGCTCGATCTTCTTTTTGTAGCTTTCTAGAGGAAATTATGATATGCATAAAGATGATTGAATGTGTTGAGGTGTTATTCATATAAGAGCTCTAGTTAATGCAAGTGTGCAACCATATACTCCTCATCATTAATAATATTATTTTAAGAGATATGTAGTGATGAAAGTTCAACTTAATTGGTCAGATAGCTTTGGTACCAAAGACTAAGGAATAGTGAGTGGCTCTAGTAGATGTATGGATGCTTGTATGATATGCCCATAGGGTGGGGTTAATATGGAGGCGCTAATCACGACTAGTATCATTGATAGCTTTCTTGAAGATTTTATGTAAGGTTTTATTAGTTTTGTCAACTTGGCCATTATCCTGGGGTAGACCAATGATGGTGGATGTGGAAATGTTCACAAAGCTCATGTGAAATTCTTGGTTTTTGAATGGTCTACCATTATTGGTGATGATGGTGGAGGGAATACCATAACGGCAAATGATATAGTATAGGATGAATTTGGATATTTGGGTTTTGGTGATGAGGGTGAAGAGGATGGCTTCTACCCACTTCATAAAATACTCTATGACGATGATGATAATTTTATGATCATTATAGGAAAAGGGATGAATCTTACCAAGTCAAGGTACCACTAGGAAAAGGCCCAAGGGGAGGTAGGAGGTTGCAATGCTTGTGATGGTACATGAATAATATCTTGATGTTGTTGGCAAGAAAAGCATTGCTTGACATACTAACACACATTATGATCAATGGTAGGCCAATACTATCTCATCTTGAGAAGATTTTTAGCCAACACCATTCCCTTAGTGTGTGCCCCAAAAATATCTTAATGAACCTCTTGTAATGTAAGATGAGCTTCCATTGTGTTTAAACATTGTAATAAGGAGCCATGATAGCCTTGATGGTAAAGTGTATATCCAAGGAGGGTGTAGTGGGATTTTCATTGGATGAAGGATTTACATTGGCTATGCATAAGATTGGGGGAATTATTTGATCATGGAGGTAGGCGTATATGTCATTATATCAAGGAGATTTGAGACCAACAATCTCACACCATTTTTAAATCAAGCACATCATAGGCTAAAATTAGGAACTGTTCCACTATAAATTCACACCTCTGACTATCATGTGGAATGTATAATAAGGATCGAATAGTGACCATAGCATTGACAACTTTATTATTGAGGCAGGAACTTGCTCAAACTAGATGTGCAAGAAATAATATTTGAAGTTGTCAACCATGCATTTTTAAGATAAAATCTTATCATCCTTTGTTTGATATTAAATTTTGACTTATTTGATGATAATTTGTGAGTCCCCATAGACTTGGAGGTGAGTAATGTTCCATTGAATAACCATTTTTTATCATATAATAAAGGCCTCATGTTTTTCCATGTTTTTGGTGCATCATAATGCTTAATTGGAATATTTTAAAATTAATTCATCTTGTAGGGTGTCAAAATCGATCCCTGCCCCTAAACAATGTTGTGTGTAGGATCCATCAAAGAGAGCTTCCAAATTGGTTCATCATTGACCATGAAGATGGATTCATCATGAAAATTGGTTGTGAATGGATGTGTATCTATTAATGGAGCCTCTACTAATTGGTCTACAACCACTTGACCTTTGTGTTGTGCCTTAAACACATGATCTATTAAAAACAGGGACTCCCTTCTATTTTTACTTTTGGTTAATTTTAGTTTGTGTCAATTTTTTGATCTTTTGATTTTTGAGGTGGATGTATCGCTTAGGGGAGGTTTGGGAAATATTGGACCTAACTCTTATTTTAGGGTTGTGGAGTCTTCACACTAACTGTAATTACAATTTTTTTACATATAGTTGACAAAGTGAAAGTTTTACATATATAAGGAATTATGAAAGTTCGATGCTTATAGGAATAATATCTGAAGACAAGAAAATTATTAAAGGAAAATAACATATAAGATATTTCAATACACACACAATAACTTCACTTAAAACTCTTATTTCTCCTCAGATAGAGCTGATGTAGAGGGCACCTTATCTCAACCTGATTTTCTCTTTTGATGTGTAGATGGAGGAATGTGGTTGCTTATAAAACCAACAAAATGATAATATAATAGATATGATGAATGATCAAATGGATAGAATGAGGGTAAGATAATGGAAGATTAGCTAGGCTTGGGATAATTAGATAGAAAATGTAGCAACATAATAGGGGTAGGGATGAGAGAAGATTGATTAGAAATTTGGGTAGCATAATGATATGAATGGATATGATTAAGAGGTGTAGTACAAAATGAATGGATGAGATGGAAAGTTAGTTTGAATTTTGAGAAGTGTCTAGATTCAATGAATCTAGACAAGGTCTTAGTTAGTCATGTGAAGGGAATACTTGTCACATGATGAAAAGTTTAGATTGTGAAACATGTGAAATAGAATCAATTGCTAGGATTAAATGGATAAGGATTGAGGGATAAAGTGAAAAAAAATATTGGAGGAAAAGGTAATGAGAATTAATTAGCCTAAATTGATTAATTCATTTAGTTGGAGGATTTGGGGATAAGTATAGACTTAATTAAATAAATGTGGAATTTATTTAATCAAAGGTCATGGATAAAGATAATGGATAAATTAAGTAAATAAATATTTATTTAATTAATGACTTAGAATAGGCTAAAATGAGGCGTGGTTGGGTAAGGTCATATTTTAGGTGTCTACAATATCTTTTACCTATTTTAAATCCTATAATGTCTTTATACATTCAAAATTTCATAACTTTAGTTTTTCTTGCATGAATGTTGGCATAGTGTTTTCCACTTTTTATCACATGAGTGCTCATTAATGACACTAAATTCAATAAATATATGAGTTTCATGAAACACCTACCACTCATTTGTAGCTCTTGGCCCTTATTTTTTTAGAATGTAATTGAGCTACAATATATTACAAAAATTATGTTATTAGAGGGTATTTGACCTATGTGTGGGTTAGTTGCTTGTCATCAACAACCGAGAATGTTGGTTTAACAAACATCCCCAAATATTGGTAGAATTGAAAGTAAAAAATTCATAGTGACTAGGGCGTTTTAGGCAGCCATTATAAAAATGTTAAATCAAATTTTGGTTAATCATGCCATCCTCAAAAGGGTGTAAATGCAATTATTTATCTAGGTCATTTATAAAATCGATCATTGCTTCGTTAAAATGAAAATCATGATAAGAAACGATATGGTATATAGGTATTCCCTAAGGAAACTTATTAGCCTTGGTCACCAAGGCATTGCATAAACTATTTGGCATCTTAAGGTTTTGAGAATACCAATAAAATAAGTATTTTGGTGCCCAATCTCTTTGGTGCAAGAATTTGAGGTGAACATGGATACATACTAGTTGCTTATATTTACTTGTGTTATAGAATTTTGATAACATTAGAGATATATACCCATGTACTTCATATTTTTGCAGTCATGCCACTACTCATATCTTCACATATATATCCCTATCCTCATGAATTTTTGGACAAATATTTATTTCCTTTTAGTCTTGCTAGGCTATCTCAAATCTTTGGCATTGCGGAAGTTCTATACCTATTAGGATATATCCTTGGTTCCTTATATTTATGCTATATTCACAACTCTCACTTATTTCCACTAGTCCTTCATTAATGTAGGATTATAATCACATTAAGCATATATCCACTTTCATAGGAAACCTCCACAATATTCTTGTATGCTCAAAATATTATAATGGTCATGTACAACATTATATCTCCACAATGTTAGTGTAATTAATTAATTATTACACTAGCATAAGTTAACTTAGGTCTTAATTAATCATATTAATCCTAGGTTGCATTTAATCATTTAATAAAGTTGTTGAGATAAGATTCCCTTCTAGAAGATGAGTTGTCTTTTCTAGAACTTATCTCCATCTTGTTATCATTCCCTAGGTAGTTGGTTAGGGTTTCTTGTTGTCACATGAAGTGTGATTTGAACACTTGGCAACATCCTTTGCATTCTAGGTTTAGCACTTGCCTATATAATCAGGCATATGTACTCTTTGTAAAATATCCGATAGATCATAATAGAATCTATATTTGCATGCCATTATCATACTTTCTTTGTGGTTGAATATTTCTTCTTGGCAAAGGTCCACCTGTGCATCCATCATTCCAACATGGTATCAGAGCTATTCCATTGAAGGTTCATCCTAGGATCAAGAAAGTTTGGCTAGTGAGATTCTTGGCAGGCATAAGGGTTTTCTTTGCAGGCTAGTTGGTTCCACCTAAGGACCAAGCTGATTTATGGAGTAGATTGAGTAAGATCTGAGCTCACCATTGTCTTCAAAAGGCCTCAAAACCCTAGGGTCGCCTGCCCATTTGTCCATTTTGGACATATTTCATTCGGGAGCCATTTGAGGTAATTAGGGTTTTTTGCATTGTGTACGATCCGTACAGTTTTTGCAGAAATAAAAATTCCCCTTTCTGTCCTCCATCATGGCAATTTTTTTTTAAGTCATTGGACATTTTTTATTTCAAAAAACGGGCATCTTTTTATATAGTTTTGGCAAAAATTTACTCTGCGGGTGACTGGTAATTAAATTAATAGTTGGCATTCATATATTTTTTGGGGAGACTAAAGTTTTTGGTTGTTGGCCCCATCTGCTGACATCACTGGCCATCACTGTAGGCCTCACCACCCGCCGACCATGCTCCTGCCAACCGCCCACCGACTGTCCTGACGCTCGCTCCGCAGACCCCCGCTACGGTCACCTCAGCGACCAGGGGCCCCAATTTGTTTCCAGTGGCGCTGCCCCGATACCGCCTTCTCCGCTTGGTGGCAGTTGTGTTTTTTTTTGCAGCTATTTAGCCCGTGGTCACATCAACGACCAAGGGCTCCGTTTTTTTCCCCCAGGTGCTTATTTTTTGCACTTGTTTAGACTGTAGGCCCTAATAGGGCAGATTTTTTCAAATTCACCATATCTTCGCGCCACGGTGTCGAAATTCGACAAACAAGATATCGTCAAAAAGAGGATTCAGCCTACTTTCTAGTGGTGCAGTCATTTTTGCGGAATTTTTCTGCTATAAAAAGTTCAATTCAACTGAAGTCAACCCTTCATTTTGGACATAAAGGCTCATATCTTTGCAACCGTTGATCAAAATTCAATGATTCCAGCGGCATCAAGAATGTAATTCAAAGCTCCTTTCATCTGTCCATTCACTTTGATCAGTTTCAGCTCTAGGTACTCTTGCATTGGTTTTGTTCAATTTGGTGCATTTGATCAATAACTTGGATATCCCGAAGCTTGGGAAAAGGATTTTTGTTTTGGGTGACATCACTTCAGTTGCATATCATTGTCATTGGCTTTGTAATCTTGGAGATTATTCATACTTTATTATGGGGTTTTCATTTCATCCTGCTTTGATCATGTTAAAATGGGGAAACTACAAACAATGGAGAAATGGTATCATCACACATCTCCGATGGCTTCTTTTGTTGCCGCATTTGTATAATCTTGTTCCCCCTCCTGATACTAACAGTAAGAAATTTGCTTGGAATTGCAAAAAGGATCATGCCTTAGGAGTCATTGCAATGCATATTGATATTTCCACCTTGAAAAGTGTTTATCATTGTGATTTCCCTCTCTCTTTGGACTAAAATTTGGGAGATACATGGAGATCATGACATTCAACCATTCCCAGATGATCCTATTTCAGATTGTCTTGTGCCTCTTCATCTTTCCGACAGGATACCCTATGATGCAGATACTATGCGGGAGTTTGAATATTTGGAATACTTTGAATCTTCAGATGAGGATGAAGAGGGTTCTTCCGATGCTCCTGCTTCTCCATCAGAGATAGTTGATCTACCTTCTCCTTCAGTGATTCCATGTGCAGAGTCATTGATTGAGGCTCCTCTCTTTCCTATTCAATAGGAAAATTCTCATGGTAGTGATTCATTGAGCACGTCCTGTGATTCATTACAATCAATATCACACTATCTTCCTGATTGGGATTCCTATCTATCAAACATTGCATCCTTGTTTGTGGAGTCTCACATTTCAGATTTGGAGGACATATTTGAGGGGATATCTCTCATGTTTGATGACAACCATTGCACTCCTGTTGTCAAACCATCACAGTCTTTGGATCTTGTTCAACATGTACTTGACTTGATTGTGGCATATTCATCTTCATCAGGCAAGGAGACACATGAGAAGATTTCAGAGACATCATCCACATTCATAGACATCCTTCCTTCCTTCAATTCCTATTTGGAATGGGAAGCTACCCTGCATCTCTACATGGTTTTGTTTCTTCCGAAAGGGAGACAAATTGTTTGTCGACATTGGATCATATTTTGTCTACATACACTTACCTTTTTTGTAGGTGTTCTCATATTTTGGGGGGGCTATTTATTCTCTCTATTTCCCTCCTTTGGGGGGCTTTTATTATATTGTATCCATGTGATGATTGTTGTCCTTGGGGGGGATAATGTTGAGTCCTCCAATCATCACCTTTCTGCTTTTTCTCTCCTTTTTTGGAGAAGGGTTTTCTTCCCATTGGGTTTTCCCCTTTTCTTCGTTTGTGGGAGATAGTTGCATTTTCATCTTTTGTACATGGGTACCTAAAATGGCCATCAGTCGAGACCCATCATCATCATGCATTATCATTGCATCTTTCATTTCCTCCCTAAGTTGCACTTATGGGGGGGGGGGTGTTAGTGTAATTAATTATTTATTACACTAGCATAAGTTAACTTAGGTCTTAATCATATTAGTCCTAGGTTGCATTTAATCATTTAATAAAGTTGTTGATATAAGATTCCCTTCTAGAAGATGAGTTGTCTTTTCTAGAACTTATCTCCATCTTGTTATCATTCCCTAGGTAGTTGGTTAGGGTTTCTTGTTGTCACATGAAGTGTGATTTGAACACTTGGAAACATCCTTTGAATTTTAGGTTTAGCACTTGCCTATATAATCAGGCATATGTACTCTCTGTAAATCATCTGATAGATCATAATAGAATCTATATTTGCATGCCATTATCATAGTTTCTTTGTGGTTGAATATTTCTTCCTGACAAAGGTCCATCTGTGCATCCATTATTCCAACACACAACACATCGATCTTCCCATCCTTCCATGATGTACCATAGAAAATTAAAGTTCCATAGCCCCATCATATCTTTATCAAATCATCACAATTTTTCTCTTACATAAATTCACTGACAATTTGGATATATCCTTGTGATCCTTAAAGTTTCATAATTATCCTTTCATTTTCACATTCTCGCAACATCCTTAGAAGACATTCACCTATTGTGGATTTTCACATGCTACCCTTGATTTTCTGCAACTCCTTAAATCTCCACCTTCATCCCATTGTGTAACTCTACTACCATTTGGGACATATCCCAACTTGCTATGAATTTACATAATTGTCTTAATCCACCCAAAGTCTCATAACATTCAACACCTTAATAAATTTATGCAACACTACCACCTTTTGGAGACTTGCTCTCTCTATTTACAAGAATTTTCATTTGAGCATGTTTAATCTAATTAAGGGGAGATGTACTTTTATTTAAATTTATGGAAGGGAGACACTATCATTGAGTTTTATTCAAGTGTTGGAGATAGTCACTTTGAAGCTATCAAGGATGTGGTGTCTGATTCACAATAATCAAAATGCAAGGTTGCTTAATTTTATATAGAATGGAAGGAGAGTAAACTAATTTTCCCCATTCATGAATGTATTGCTATTGACTCGTGAAGATGAGACTTCAATTTGGGTATGAGATTTAGCATATTGAAATATTACATTTTGTGTAGAGAATTCACACAAAATTCATTGTTACCAATATTTTACTACAACTCAAATAATGGAGCTAATTTAAATACTGTTATATCTAGAAGTGAAATACAGTTATTTCTGAATGTGATTGAGTGCTATTTTGCACTTCGTTTAGTTTATTAAGTAACAGTTATGCTTTGGAAAGAGGAATCAAAATTTTAGAGCTGTTTATTCAATACTTCATAGTCAATTGAGTAAACAATAAAGCTTTTCAAGTGCTTTCATTCATTTCATAAAGTGATTCATATTTACAACTTTTCATTTGATTGCGAGAATACAAATGCTGATACAAATTTGCATAAAAATGCATTTTTTCTTTTCCAAATGAAAAGCGAAAAGAATAAAAACAAGTATCCACACAAGCCACGGATGTGACTGTAATAGTGCATCACAAGCAAAACAGTACACTATGGAAGATGCATAAGGGAAAAATCACATAAGTATAAGCATAATCATCATTGCCTGATTGGCTGACGACCAACACAGAAGTGGTGCACCATTTGTCCTTCTTCGAGCTCCGTTGACCTGTAGGAAGAAAGAGAGGGATGCAGAGGCTTCGATTATGAATACACCTATATGAACCATCAACAATAATATAATGTGCTATTGATCATGCATTGAAACAATCAAAGAAAAAAATAGAGATATAAGCTGAAGGAGAAGCATCAACACAAACATGATTTATTAGGTTTTTTTTATGCTAACAATGTTTGTTTCCTTGTGCAAGTATAGGAAAAGCCATGTAGCTGTTTATTTTCGAAGACCAAGCATGTGGGAAAAAACGGGCTCCCACAAGGGTAGAGCCTGACATGTTGCCCTTTCATGTCACAAGAGGGCCGAGAGAGTAATTATAGTCATCATAAGTCATCAAGAAAGTAAGTGCAACTGAGAAGGTAAAGCAAATTGTCCATCAAACCATTAAACCAACTGTGCATTCATAACAATCAGGTATATGAGTTTTTGAAAGCTACAGTTGAACAATGGGTTTAATCTACTTAATCAAATCAACATTGAGAAGTAAAATGCAAAGGAACGCCAATCAAACAACTTATTCTAGTAAAAGTTATCATTCTACCATGCTGTCAAGTTGCTGTTTTGAATGTTGTTTTGCTGTTTTTTAGACTGTTTGCCTTGAAGTGCTGTTTCATACTTTCTGTTTTGGAACAACAGTGTCTTATCTTTTAATAACGATAGTGAACAGTGAAAAATATGGAGTTTATCTCAAGAACAGTGAAATTTCTGAAGATTTTGTTGCCAGAATATAAAAAAAGAGCCTAAAAATGCATGGAGATATGTGGAGAGTCTCAAGTTTTCATCAGAAAAGGAAAGATTACAAAGATTTAGGTTACTCACATATTTTTGTTTATGAAACAACAAGTTATCATGCTCAAAATTCTATACACCCAGGTGGGGTCTTGTTAGAATGCAGGGATTTATATAGTGTTCCCATGTTCGAGTTTCAAATACAATGAAAATGCAGTTTAAAACTTACTGTTCTTCACAAACATAAATACCCACATTGTGGTTTCACTAAGAAATGCATTTTTTCTCACAAGTAACGAATACCCATGTTCTTTTTAACCATTTCTTCTAAAGCAGTTCATTCTTGTTTGGGGTTTGGATGCATAAGCAGAAATGGAGGATTTTCGTTCAAAGTTTAGCAGAAACCCACATGGAGTTGTTTGTTCGAAAATGAATTTTATAGATATACAAAGATACCCACATGGGGTTTTCAAAAGATTTATAAATTTATTATCATTTTGCAGTTCACCCAAATGGGGGTTTTATAAACAAGTCAAAGCAACGTATTTTCCAAAATACCCAGGTGGGGTTTCTATACAAAATGGAGAACAACAGAAATTATGGAAAACACAAGAACATGGTGCGGCCTATATGATAAATTGCAAGTTACAGGAACAAGAGGAATTCTTTCAAATTTCACATGGAGAGCAACAAAATCATGGAAAATTATAGAAAATGTGAGTTTCCTCATTTCAAA